>JAQQAC010015468.1:32823006-32927973 GCA_029783875.1 Phataginus tricuspis
CACCTCCCTCCTGCACTGTGACCTTGGGGGACTCCCCCTACCAAAGGCACAGTCCTCTGTTGCCCCACCTCCCTTGAAAGAGAGCTTCTCTGCTTTTACACACATCGGGTTCCAGGTAAAATCTCCAGGCTTTTTTAAAGGTTCTGCTAATTAAAACATACATGCAATTTAAAAGCCACCGGTCCAGAGGGTATGCTCCTTCCTTCTGACCTCCTTGAATCTGTGATTCTAATTGAGCCCTGATGGTCTCATCTAAGAGCTAAACTTCATTCTACCCAGTTTTAGCAAATGGTGAATTCACAAAGTCTGACCATCCATCAGCAGCTAAGAATCTACTGAAGACCTACTCTGCCCTCTACCCAGGAGAATGTAACACCTCCCTGTCCTCAAACCAGACTCACAAAAGATGTCTAAGGGATGTCCACACTCACAGGGGGCGTGATAAATCGCCCTCTGCTTTCTAAAGCAGAGAGAAAGGGCCACTGGTCACAGGCCTGGGGGACCACTCACTCACCCCACCTTCTTTGCCTCCTCCCTCCGGCCAGATGTGGGACCAGGGCCCCGGCTCCCCCTCGCTGCCCTGCCCCCTCAGAGGGCCCAAAGAGGACACTTCACATCAGAGCTGGCCCCCAACCACCCTTCCTTCCTCTTAAAAGCACAGCCGGCCCTGCTCTGAGGTAGGAGGCTCACAGCAGAGATTTCCTGGCATCTTGGCCGCGATGTGCTGACATGAGATTAGGCTTCCAAGTGTATGTCCTCCCAGCGAGAGGAAGTCCAGCTCCGAGAGAGGCAGGGCTGCAGAAAAACACGTGTGGGGAGGGACAGCCTCCCCACTAACCCCTGAAGGGAATCTTCCAGATAAACAATTTGTCCCTCCTTTTCTAACCATGCCTCCCCATCTTCTCTGCCTGGTTAAACTCCTACCTATCCTTCAAAACCCATACCCAATGTCACTCTTTCTTTGAAGCCCTTCTGAACTTCCTTACCCTCTGTTTACAAGCCACTGCATCCACACCTGTCTAAGGTAGCTCTGAAATTAAATGACAGTATTTTTTTCCAAGAAGAGGTCACACATCTGGAAATAAAAGGACCTCAGTTCAAATCCTTTATTCACCAGGTGTGAGATCTTGGACAGCTCACTTTGCCTCTCTGAGCCCCAATTTTCTCAGCTATAAAGTAGAAAAAATAAAACTTATCCTGTAGGGCTGCATGAGGATTAAATAAAGTGATAATATGTAAAAGAGCCTAAAAGAGAAGTGAGCTTCATTCCTTTTGTAGAATGTGAGCCTCTCAAGGGCAGGAACCTGGTCTTCATTCACTCACTCTTCATTCATTCATTCAGCCACGATCGCTGAGCTCCTGTTGAGGAGCGAGCCCTGAGCCAGAAACTGAGGTCCACCAAAGGTCACAGGACAGACACTGCCCAATTGCCCATAAATCTCACAGTTGGCCCTTTTCACCCATGTATCTCCAGTACAGTTTGGCTGACACCGTTCCCACCCTTCCCAGGTGGGTGGGCCAAGGGTGGATCTGCAGAGTTCATGCTACAAGTTGCCTCCCCTGAGGATTGTCAGCAGGCCCTCTCCTGCAGCAGGCATCCTCTGTGGGCAGAGCCTTGTCTGAGCACTCTGGGAAGAGAGACGAAAATACAGCATCACCCCACTCTCAGGAAGCTCCTGGTCTGATGGGGAGACACTCACCTGATTGCTATGGGGTTTTCAGCCTGATGGAAGAGACAGACACATAGTTCTCAATCTTGAGAACTCCCAATCTGATGAGAGAGTCACATTTTCATGATCTGGGGAACTGCTAGCCTGAGAAAAGATAGCAGAGTCACATTGTCCTGATACCGATGACTCTTAGTATGATGGGGGAGATGTATTTATCCCTGACTCTGGAATTTCCAGTCTGATAAATGGGATACATGGCTCCTGATCTTGGCCCGGTCTATCACTTATGCAGGTGAGATTGTTCCTGTCCCAGGAGGGAACCTCCTCTGATGGGAGAGGCTGTCTGTGCCCATAGAAAGCTTGAGTCAGATGAAACAACATGTATGGAAAAAAAGAAATCAGTCTAGAGCCCCTTTGAAAAGCGAGCTGTACAGTGTCTCTGTGTGTTTGTGGACTTAAAAGTGATATTCCTGGCTCTGCAGACACACCATCCTAATCCACAGGGCTGGACACAAATGACAGAATCATCCGCCTCACGAGCATCCAGCCAAGCCCCCCTCACCAAAGAATCCAGGCCAGATCTGGCCCAAAGCCCCTGTCACTGGCATACTGTGCCAGCCCTGCCAGCGGAGGCTTTCTCACGATCAGGGACATCTGGGCTGGCCCAGCTCCCGGAGGCCACTGACATGAAAAGCTAGGGGCTCAGCGGAAACACCATCTGCACATCATAAAGGCGCTTGGTGGTTCCCAGAGGCTGCCTCCAGCTGCGTCTGCGCTGCCAGGGAGAAGCAGAGGAAGGCACCAAGTGGCCAAGACGGAGGGGGATGCGGGTAAAAGATGGCCAGGAGGGGGGAGTTGGGCTGCGGCTCTGCCACCTAGTAACTTACGCATTTAGACATCGGTGTCACTGGCTGGCCTCCCTGTAGCTGCCCGGGCCCAAAGGTGATGTCTGTCTGTGAAGGTGACTTGGTGTCATGAGCAGTGTACTGCAGTGACTGTGCCCTCAGATTCTAGAATGGTACTGCCTGGGTTCAAACCCCACTCCTTGGGTGAGTGGATGGACTTCACTGAGCCTGTTTTCATACCTGAACATGGAAGATGATAATCATTTTACCCGTATCATGAGGTTGCTGTGAGAATTAAAAGAAGTAATACACACATTGCCCTGCACACTTAAGACTGGGTACTTGTACTTGCATAAAATTTCATTATGAAAGAGGTAAAGTGTGTCTCATGCCTGAATTAAAGTGCTCAGACACTATTGGCTCTTATTACTATCATTATTACCTTCACTCTCAGACACCTGTAAGGGGTGGAGCTACAGCATACATTTCACTGGCCGCACCCCCAGCACCACAGCCAAAGCTGATTGGACAAGGGGTTGGAACTGGCCCAAGATAAAAATGTTTCTTGGCAAATGAGCAGAGCCAGTCAGATTCTCTGTGGAGCATTTGAACTGGAGTCAGGCTGTCAGGTTGTGTGGACTGACGATCGCATTGGTCCATGAAGAGTACAGGAGGAGCCAGAGAGGAGGAGAAAGAGACAAATAACTGGAAACAGCAGAGTTGGGAGAGACACAAGTTTCCTGAGAGACAGAAAGAGATGAAAGATGGGGAGGAGGCCTCCAGTCTCGGGTTTGGGGCTCCCACATGACTTCCCAGTAGACAGGGCTGAGCCCTGTCTCCTGACTTTGGGGCCTGGGAGTCCCGCCAAGAAGCACAAACAGGTGTACCACACACACACACCACATCCCAACCCACCAACATCCATGTGCTTTTTTTTCTTTTCAATTCCCCACCCACATCTGAACAACTTCCAGGATGATATATCCCAAAGGAGACTAATTTTATTGAGCGGGTGCAGAAGCTAAGACAGACAGAGATGAACAGCTCTGGGCAATAGGATTTTTGAAGAGGGCAGAGAAAGAGAGGTGGCTGGCTGGAAGAGAAAAAAATGCAGGTGCGCAGAGAGCTAATGAGGTATTTCATAAGATGTCCGCACTCTGTATGATCCTTCCAGCAAAACTTCACTGAAGTCACATCACTTGCCGTCTGCTGGCTCTGCTCTTCTCCAGGCCCATACTTGGAGGGTTTGCCCCTCACAGCTGGCGGCAGCTCCTAGAGCTGCACTGTCTTGGAACCACAGCCGCCTGGAGGAGTCCTAGTGTCTTGCTTTGGCCTCGCCCAGAGGCAGACTCTGAGACAAGGATTTGAGGATGAGTGGCTTATTGGGAAGTTATCATAGGAAACACTGGTGGGGGGATGGAAAGTGAGCCAAGGAAGGGAATGAAGCCAATAAATATGTCTTATGAGGCAGTTATCTCTGTACACGTCTGGAGCCTAATCCCACTGGGAAGCTGTGAGCCACTTGGTAGAACACACATCCCACACGGAATCAGGGCATTTACCAGCAGCTCCTATCAGCCATTGGCTGAGGACTAGGGCTCCTTACATCCGGCACCCTAGGCACCTCACTCACCTCCCCCTGGTCCTCCTCAGTGGCACGGAGGCCTAACACTCTGGCTTGCTGCACACACGAACACAGTGGGCTCCAGTAGCCTGACAGAGCGCTCAGGCAGAGACCCAAGGACCGGCAGTTGGAAGTTCAGTCAGTGTTCATGGAAATAGCAAACTCCAAGGAGCTATGGAAATATCTAAATGCTAAGACAGTGGCTGCTACACCAGCAAAAGTCTCATTGCATCCCAAAGGTTCTAATTGGGTCAAATGTTCACCCTTGGACCAATCACTGAGGCCATAAGGATATGCAATGCTTACTGATTAGTCATGGAGCTAGAAGGTGGGAGGGGAAGAGGGTGGGGCCCAGGAGAGGGCGGTGAAACTCTCAGTACTTCATTGAAATACATGGGGGTGGACCAAGGCAACTCTCAGAAATAAGGTGAATGGATGATGGGTGGGCAAAAATTCAAAACACACAAATGACTAGTCCTCAAGCCCAAATGGCCAAGTTAATTGGAAGGTGAGAAGGTTGCATTTGGCTTGTCAAAAACCCTCTAGCCAAATCTTTTAGCTGACCAGTTGTTTTTACAAGAATAAAGCATTAATTGGGCACTGACTTATGCCAGACATTGTGCCAGGCTCTAAGGGGGCACACATGAGAAGGTGTCATTTCTCTTCAAGGGCAAGGGTAGCAGTGGGGAAGGAAATGACAATGGCTACTGTTTCAATTACTGTTTCGTCACATGTTTGTGAGATGGCACTAACTGCAACACATGCAATTTTTCTTTTTTACTATTATTAATATACAATTACATGAGCAACATTATGGTTACTAGACTCCCCCTGTTATCAAGTCCCCACCATATACCCCAATTGCAGTCACTGTCCATCAGCGTAGAAGGACAAATGCAATTTTATGAACCACCAAGAGAAACTAAAAGCCACCCATGATATTATGTTACACCATGGATTTTAGTTCATCCCAATTTCAGAAGTAATGGAATGTTTTTAAAAAGTCTTAAAACCTAAGTGAAAGACGTATACCCTGAAAACTACAAGACACTCCTAAGAGAAATTAAAGAGGATACTAACAAATGGAAATGCATCCCATGCTCTTGGCTAGGAAGAATAAATATTGTCAAAATGGCTATACTACCTAAAGCAATCTACAGATTCAATGCAATCCCTATCAAAATACCAACAGCTTTCTTCAATGAACAGGAACGAATAATTCTAAAATTCATATGGAACCACAAAAGACCCCGAATAGCCAAAGCAATCCTGAGAAGGAGGAATAAAACAGTGGGAATTATGCTCCCTGACTTCAAGCTCTACTACAAAGCCACAGTAATCAAGACAATTTGGTATTGGCACAAAAACAGACCCATAGACCAGTGGAACAGAATAGAAAATCCAAACATTAGCCAAACATTTACAGCCAATTAATATTTGATAAAGGAGCCTTGGATATACAATGGGGAGATGACAGCCTCTTCAGCAGCTAACCCCATACACAAAGGTAAACTCAAGGTGGATCAAAGACCTGAATGTAAGTCATGAAACCATAAAACTCTTAGAAAAAAAATAGACAAAATCTCTTGGACATAAACATGAGCGACTTCTTCATTAACATATCCCCCCGGGCAAGGGAAACAAAAGCAAAAATGAACAAGTGGGACTATATCAAGCTGAAAAGCTTCGGTACAGCAAAGGACACCATCAGTAGAACAAAAAGACATCTTACAGTATGGGAAAATATATTCATAAATGATGTATCTGATAAGGGGTTGACATCCAAAATATATAAAGAACTCATGCACCTTAACAAACAAAAAGCAAATAATCCAATTAAGAAATGGGCAGAGGACATGAATAGACACTTCTCTAAAGAAGAAATTCAGATGGCCAACAGGCACATGAAAAGATGCTCCACATCGCTGGTTATCAGAGAAATGCAGATTAAAATCACAATGAGATATCACCTCACACCAGTGAGGATGGACAACATCCAAAACATAAACAACAACAAATGTTGGCGAGGATGTGGAGAAAAGGGAACCCTCCTATACTGCTGGTGGGAATGCAAATTAGTTCAACCATTGTGGAAAGCAGTATGGAGGTTCCTCAAAAAACTCAAAATAGAAATATCATTCGACCCAGGAATCCCACTCCTAGGAATTTACCCTAAGAATGCAGCAGCCCAGTTTCAAAAAGACAGATGCACCCCTATGTTTATTGCAGCACTATTTACAATAGCCAAGAAATGGAAGCAACCTAAGTGTCCATCAGTAGATGAATGGATTAAGAAGATGTGCTACATATACACAATGAAATATTATTCAGCCATAAGAAGAAAACAAATCCTACCATTTGCAACAACATGGATGGAGTTAGAGGGTATTATGCTCAGTGAAATAAGCCAAGCCGAAAAAGACAAGTATCAAATGATTTCACTCATCTGTGGAGTATAAGAACAAAGAAAAAAACTGAAGGAACAAAACAGCAGCAAACTCACAGAACCCAAGAACAGACTAATAGTTACCAAAGGGAAAGGGACTGGGGAAGATGGGTGGGAAGGGAGGGATAAGAGGGTAAAAGGGGCATTACGATTAGCAGATGTAAGGTAATGGGGGCCCGGGGAGGGCTGTACAACTCAGAGAAGACAAGTAGTGCCTCTATAGCATCTCACTACACTGATGGACAGTGTCTGTAATGGGGTTGGTGGGGGGGACCTGATGAAGGGGGTAGTTTAACCACATAATATTGCACATGTAATTGTAGGTTAATGATACCAAAATAAATTTAAAAAAAAAGAACAAAGGAAAAACTGAAGGAACAAAACAGAGGCAGACTCACAGAACCCAACAATGGACTAACAGTTACCAAAGGGAAAGGGACTGGGGCGGATGGGTGGGAAGGGAGGGACAAGGGGGAAAACGGGGCATTACGATTAGCAGACGTAATGTTGGCGGGGCACAGGGAGGGCTGTAAAACTCAGAGAAGACAAGTAGTGATTCTATAGCATCTCACTATGCTGATAGACAGTGACCGTAATGGGCTAAGTCGGGGGGGACCTGATGAAGTGGGGAGTTTAGTAACCATAATGTTGCACATGTAACTGTAGATTAATGATACCAAAAAAAAAAAGTCTTAAAACCTATAGTTGGCAGTAATGTTTTTGTAGCTGATAAAGGGTTTTTCAAAGACATTATCCCTTTAGATGCTCACTACAGACTTGATGGGACTTGTAGTTTCTGTTCCATGAAACTGAACTCAGAGAGGTCAAGTGACTTGCCAAAGGTCACTAAGCTACTAAATGGTCAAAGGGAAACACATTCCCAGATTTATCTGGTTACACAGCCATGATAGTACCAAATCTACCTGGGAAATTTCTTTGACTCATCGTTCTTCTTTTTATAAAATGTGGACTCCTCCCCTTTCTGCTTCCCTGCTACTCAAAACCGACAGGGAGCTCAACCAGACCACCTCCTGCTGCTCCCACCCACCCAAGTGCCCAAGTCTGAGATATTTCCATTCCAGGAACTCTATTCTTTTCTAAGCAAGGCAGATTTATTCTGTAAACATGGGTACATGGTATAGTCACCCACTCCCTCTCAACTCCCCTCAAGGACCCTGCCGTAATGAACATTTAGCAATCTTGGGTCCCCAACAAAGATTCTATTTTTAAGGAGACAGGCCCTTGCCCCTTAGAACATCTTTAGTTAGACCTGTTTGATAATGGTTTCTATGATAGTTTCCTCACATATATGCCTAAATGGTCCCAGGCTGAGAACCAGGACTGGCTTCATGAGTGAGCCGCCTGTGCAGTTACACAGGAGTTTGCACTTGGGTCAAGGCCATCTTGAAATTCTTGGTAATTTTCAACAAAGGATCCCATGTTTTCATTGTGCTCTGGACCCCACAAATTACATATTACATAACTGGTCATGCTGCTCCTAAAACCATCTGAGCAAATAAGTTGGATTTGTGGTCCCCACTCCTAGAAACAGGCAGTGCTCAGTTCCCAGACCACAGGGATGCTCAATAAGCTTTAAATGGTGTGTGTGTGTGTGACGTTCAGGTGCAAGTGACAGAAATCCAGGTCAAACAGCCAAAACTCAAAGAGGACAGAAAACTCAAACTCACTTATTGACCCACTGTATTGAAAAGTGTATTGAAAAGTGTAAGAGTCTGATGATCTAGAAACTCAGCCACAGTCACCAGGACATTGGCTCTGGGCTCTGTTTTCACCACCATTGCCTTTTTTTCATGCAGGATCTCCTAAAAAGCCCCAAAAGGGATTCTCAAGATGGCGGCGTAAGAAGGACGGCAGAAATCTCCTCCCAAAACCATATATATTTTGAAAATTCACAATATAACTATTCCTAAAAGAGAGACCAGAAGATACAGTACAACAGCCAGGCTACATGTATATCTGTGAGAACTCAGCATCTCACAAAAAGGGTCAGATACAAACCCATGACCCGGCGGGACCCGAGCACTCCCCCACCCCAGGTCACCAGCGGGAAGACAAGAATCAGAGTGGGAGGAAGAGGAAGCACAGGACTGCTAAGTAACCAGCCTACTAATTTGCACCGGGAGCACAGACACACATTGCATGGTGTACTGGACATTAGAGAAATGGAAAAGTAAAATTCGAGACTGAGACTGCGAGTGGGTCCCCACCGCCGGCTCCCCTGGAATAAAAGAAAAGCAGGCGCATTGAAAGTCTTAAAGAGACAAGAGCTTAAGAGGTGGACAAAAGCGTCCTGGCACACTCAGCCCAGCAGGCTGGAAATTTTAAGGAACTTCAGGCACCCTATCCCTCTGGGTGGCAACGCAGCTCCGAAGCCCCTCATAGTGATAAGCAGCCTGCCGTTCATTACCCTCTGACAGCACTGCAAGCAAACCAGCTGACCTGCCATTGCTGCAGACCAGCCTGGGAGAGCCCCACCTACAGCAACCACACAGAATGTTCTCCCAGCACACAGCTAACCGGGCCAGACCCAGAGGCTGCCCCTTGCGGGCAGCTTCCCGGCACAGGCAGACGAAGCCAGCGCAAAGTCCAGAAGGGATGAAGGGGTGCCGTTCTCACAGGAAAACACATGCCACTCATCTGTGACCCCTTCCAGTGCCCTAGGTTATCCCAAGGAGTGCCCCACCCACACCAGCTCAGGGTCTTAACCCAGAGACTGCTCCCTGTGTGCAGGTAACTGGCACAGGCAGTGGAGAAGAGCAAGGCGACCAGCAAGCAGGAAGGAACTTTGTTCTCCCAGCTGACAAATGCACCACTCACTGGCAATCCACTTCTATCACCATGGAAATGCAGAAGAACCTGGTCCAGTCCAAAATCACTCAAACATCAGAGACAGGGCCTGGTAAGACAGATATAACCAATCTTCTTGAAAAAGAATTCAAAATAAAAATCATAACCATGCTGATGGAGCTGCAGAGAAGTATGCAAGAGCTAAGGGATGAAGTACAGAGGGAAATAACAGAAATGAAACAAGCAATGGAAGGACTTAAGAGCAGACTGGATGAGGTGCAAGAGACTGTTAATGGAATAGAAATTAGAGAACAGGAAACCAGAGAAGCTGAAGCAGAGAGAGATAAAAGGATCTCTATGAATGAAAGAATATTAAGAGAACTGTGTGGCCAATTCAAATGGAACAATATTCACATAATAGGGGTACCAGAAGAAGAAGAGAGAGAAAAAGGGATAGAAAGTGTCTTTGAAGTAATAGTTGCTGAAAACTTCCCCAAGCTGGGGAAGGAAATAGTCTCTCAGACCATGGAAGCCCACAGATCTCCCAACACAAGGGACCCAAGGAGGACAACATCAAGACATATACTAATTAAAATGGCAAAGATAAAAGACAGGGACAGGGTATTAAAGGCAGCCAGAGAGAGGAAAAAGATCACCTACAAAGGAAAACCCATCAGGTTATCATCAGACTTCTCAACAGAAACCTTACAGGCCAGAAGAGAATGGCATGATGGAATGAAACAGAAGGGCCTTGAACCAAGAATACTGTATCCGGCAAGATTATCATTTAAATTTGAAGGAAGGATTAAACAATTTCCAGATAAGCAAAAGCTGAGGGAACTTACCTCCCACAAACCACCTCTACAGAGTATTTTAAAGGGACTGCTCTAGATGGAAGTGCTCCTAAGGCTAAATAGATGTCACCAGAGAAAATAAAATCACAGCAAAGAAAGCAGAACAACCAAATACCAACTAAAGGCAAAAAATAAAATCAGCTATCCACAAAAGCAGTCAAGGGAAACACAAAAGAGTACAGAATAAAACACCTAACATACAAAGAGTAGAGGAGGAAGAAAAACAATGGAGAGAAATAAAGAATCATCAGACTGTGTAATAAGTGAGTTAAAGTTAGATGGTTAGATAGTAAAGAAGCTACCCTTGAACCTTTGGTAGCAACGAATCCAAAGCCAGCAATGGCAGTAAGTACATACCTATCGATAATCACCCTAAATGTAAATGGATTGAATGCACCAATCAAAAGTCACAGAATAATAGAATGGATAAAAAGGCAAGACCCATCTATATGCTGCTTACAAGAGACTAACCTCAAACCTAAAGACATACACAGACTAAAAGTGAAGGGATGGAAAAAGATATTTCATGCAAACAATAGGGAGAAAAAAGCAGGAGTTGCAGGACTTGTATCAGACAAAATAGACTTTAAAGCAAAGAAAGTCACAAGAGACAAAGAAGGACATTACATAATGATAAATGGGGCAGTCCAACAAGAGGATATAAACATTATAAATACATATATACCCAACACAGGAGCACTGACATATGTGAAACAAATACTAACAGAATTAAAGGAGGAAATAGAATGCAATGCATTCATTTTAGGAGACTTCAACACTCCACTCACTCCAAAGGACAGATCAACAAGACAGAAAATAAGGAAGGACACAGAGGCACTGAACAACACACTATAACAGATGGACCTAACAGACATCTACAGAACTCTACACCCAAAAACAGCAGCATACACATTCTTCTCAAGTGCACATGTAACACTTTCAGAATAGAGCACATAGTAGGCCACAAAAACAGCCTCAGTAAATTCAAAAAGATTGAAATTCTACCAACCAATTTCTCAGATCACAAAGGTATAAAACTACAAATAAATTGTACAAAGAAAACAAAAGGCTCACAAACACATGGAGGCTTAACAACATGCTCGTAAATAATCAATGGATCAATGACCAAATTAAAACAGAGATCAAGCAATATATGGAGACAAATGAAAACAACAGCACAAAGACCCAACATCTGTGGGACGCAGTGAAGACAGTTCTAAGAGGAAAGTATATAGCAATCCAGTCCTATTTAAAGAAGGAAGAACAATCCCAAATAAATAGTCTAAAGTCACAATTACTGAAACTGGAAAAAGAAGAACAAATGAGGCCCAAAGTCAGCAGAAGGAGGGACATAATAAAGATCAGAGAAGAAATAAATAAAATTGAGAAGAATAAAACAATAGAAAAAAATCAGTGAAACCAGGAGCTGGTTCTTTGAGAAAATAAACAAAACAGATAAACTCCTAGCCAGACTTATTAAGAGAAAAAGAGAATCTACACACACAAACAAAATCAGAAATGAGAAAGGAAAAATCACGATGGACATCACAGAAATACAAAGAATTATGAGAGAATACTATGAAAATCTAGATGCTAACAAACTGGATAACCTAGAAAAAATGGACAACTTTCTAGAAAAATGCAACCTTCCAAGACTGACCAAGGAAGAAACAGAATATCTAAACAGATCAATTACCATCAATGAAATTGAATTGGTAATCAAAAAACTACCACGAACAAAACCGGATTCACCACTGAATTTTATCAGACATTTAGAGAAGATATAATACTCATTCTCCTTAAACTTTTCCAAAAAGTATAAGAGGAGGGAATATTTCCATACCCATTCTATGAAGCCAGCATCACTCTAATACCAAAACCAGGCAAAGACACCATAAAAAAAGAAAATTACAGACCAAAATCCGTAATGAACATAGATGCAAAAATACTCAACAAAATATTAGCACACTGAACTCAAAAATACATCAAGAGGATCATACACCATGATCAAGTGGGATTCATCCCAGGGATGCAAGGATGGTACAACATTCGAAAATCCATCAACATCATCCATCACATCAATAAAAAGAAGAACAAAAACCACATGATCATCTCCATAGATGCTGAAAAAGCATTTGACAAAATTCAACATGCATTCATGATAAAAACTCTCAAAAAAATGGGTATAGAGGGCAAGTACCTCAATATAATAAAGGTGCTATACGACAAATCCACAGCCAACATTATACTTAACAGCGAGAAGCTGAAAGCTTCTCATCTAAGATCGGGAACAAGGCAGGAATGCCCACTCTCTCCACTGTTATTCAACATAGTACTGGAGGTCCTTGCCACAGGAATCAGACAAAACAAAGAAATAAAAGGCATCCAGATTGGTAAGGAAGAAGTCAAACTGTCACTATTTGCAGATGACATGATATTGTACATAAAAAACCCTAAAGAATCCACTACAAAACTACTAGATCTAATATCTGAATTCAGCAAAGTTGCAGGATACAAAATTAATGCACAGAAATCTGTTGCTTTCCTATACACTAACGATGAACGAACAGAAAGAGAAATCAGAAAAACAATTCCATTCACAACTGCACCTAAAAGAATAAAATACCTAGGAATAAACCTAACGAAGGAAGTGAAAGACCTGTACTCTGAAAACTACAAGACACTCCTAGGAGAAATTAAAGAGGACACTAACAAATGGAAATGCATCCCATGCTCTTGGCTAGGAAGAATAAATATTCTCAAAATGGCTATACTACCTAAAGCAATCTACAGATTCAACACAATCCCTATCAAACTACCAACAGCTTTCTTCAATGAACTGGAACAAATAATTCTAAAATTCATTTGGAACCACAAAAGACCCCGAATAGCCAAAGCAATTCTGAGAAGGAGGAATCAAACAGGGGGAATTACGCTCCCTGACTTCAAGCTCTACTACAAAGCCACAGTAATCAAGACAATTTGGTACTGGCACAAAAACACCCACAGACCAGTGGAACAGAATAGAAAATCCAAACATTAACCCAAACATATACAGTCAATTAATATAAGATAAAGGAGCCTTGGATATACAATGGAGAGATGACAGCCTCTTCAGCAGCTGGTGTTGGAAAAACTGGACAGCTACATGTAAGAGAATGAAACTGGACTACTGTCTAGCCCCATACACAAAGGTAAACTCAAGGTGGATCAAAGACCTGAATGTAAGTCATGAAACCATAAAACTCTTAGAAAAAAACATAGGCAAAAATCTCTTGGACATAAACATGAGTGACTTCTTCATGAACATATCCCCCCGGGCAAGGGAAACAAAAGCCAAAATGAACAAGTGGGACCATATCAAGTTGAAAAGCTTCTGTACAGCAAAGGACACCATCAGCAGAACAAAAAGACATCCTACAGTATGGGAAAATATATTCATAAACGATGTGTCTGATAAGGGGTTGACATCCAAAATATATAAAGAACTCATGCACCTTAACAAACAAAAAGCAAATAATCCAATTAAGAAATGGGCACAGGACATGAATAGACACTTCTCTAAAGAAGAAATTCAGATGGCCAACAGGCACATGAAAAGATGCTCCACATCGCTAATCATCTGAGAAATGCAGATTAAAACCACAGTGAGATATCACCTCACACCAGCGAGGATGGACAACATCCAAAACACAAACAACAACAAATGTTGGCGAGGATGTGGAGAAAAGGGAACCCTCCTACACTGCTGGTGGGAATGCAAATTAGTTCAACCATTGTGGAAAGCAGTATGGAGGTTCCTCAAAAAACTAAAAATAGAAATACCACTTGAGCTAGGAATTCCACTCCTAGGAATTTACCCTAAGACTGCAGCAGCCCAGTTTGAGAAAGACATATGCACCCCTATGTTTATTGCAGCACTATTTACAATAGCCAAGAAATGGGAGCAACCTAAGTGTCCATCAGTAGTTGAATGGATTAAGAAGATGTGGTACATATACACAATGGAATATTATTCAGCCATAAGAAGAAAACAAATCCTACCATTTGCTACAACATGGATGGAGTTAGAGGGTATTATGCTCAGTGAAATAAGCCAGGTGGAGAAAGACAAGTATCAAATGATTTCACTCATCTGTTGACTATAAGAACAAAGAAAAAACTGAAGGAACAAAACAGCAGCAGACTCACAGAACCCAAGAATGGACTAATAGTTACCAAAGGGAAAGGGACTGGGGAAGAAGGGTGGGAAGGGAGAGAGAAAGGAAAGGGACATTACAATTAGCACACATAATGGGGGGGCTGGTCACGGGGAAGGCAGTACAACACAGAGAAGACAAATAGTGATTCTATAGCATCTCACTATGCTGATGGACAGTGACTGTAATGGGGTAGGTGGTGGGGACTTGATAATGGGGGGAATCTAGTAACCATAATGTTGCTCATGTAATTATACATTAATGATTCCAAAAAAAAAGCCCCAAAAGCTTCTCACCAACAGCTTCCCCCAAAATCAAACCTCAGTCCCATGCCCACTTCTGTACCAATCAATAAATCAGGGGCTGTGACATTCTCATTGGCCAGGCCCTAGTTACATGCCTACCTTGACCCAGTCACTGGCCCTGGCAGCTGTGATACGCTCACTGGCATGCCTGCGTCATGTGGGGGAGAGGAAGCTCTCTGGAGGGAAGGCATGGTGCTGTTCTTCAAGAAACAGGGATCTTGGTTCTGGATGAGCATAAACAACCAGAGAATACCAAGGCTTCTCTCTGTCTCTCTCCTGACTAGTTCCTTAGGTCTGGGAAGTTTGAGAACCCTGTTGACCAGAAGGGTAGTCTTGGGAACCTAGCAAAAGGGAAAGGTCTGGGAAATATGATAGGCCAGGCAAGCAAAGGCCAAGACTGGAATGAACAGCAGGATCAGAGCAGGACACGCAAGGGCCAAAGCCAGGTAGTCATTCTGAACAGTTACCACAAGAGGGAAGCCTTGCTTAGAGAAGACGGTTAAGGGGAAGTGGTCAGAAGGCTTCAGGTGACTACTGTCCTCACCTGAGCATAGCAGATAATAATACTTACTGCCAACCCTTATTGAGCCTGACTCTGTCCTGAGCACTTTCTGTGCAACTCACTGAATTATCACCAGTAAGGTTGGTACATTTATTACCCCATTTTACAGATGAGGAAACCAAGAACTTGGAGAGGTTAAGCAATGGATCCAAGGTCATACAACTAGAAAGGGGCACGCTTTCTAACTGTTCTACTAAACCCTGAGCCCCCTGAGGTCAGAGTCTGTGTTGTTCTTGTCTGAGGCCCCCACAGACCCTAACACAGTCACTATTTGCTTAATGAATACCTGTTGAAGCGAGAGCCTGGGCCTCAAGGGCTGTCACTGGATTCCGCGCCCTCCCTACCCCACTCACCCCTGACCCCAGAGGAGATTACAAGCTCACTTCACAATAGTTCATTCGAATGTGCTGCCTCTTGCGAGATGATTCCTAGAGCCTGTCCTGGCTCTGCTGTGCTAGATTCTCAGGGACCACCACACACTGATACAAGAGGTTCTGATTGTGCAGCGTCTTGGCAACTCTGAAGTGTCATCCTGCAGGCCTTGCAATTGTGGGTGACAGAAAGTGCACGTGTGAATTCAGTCAGCAACCCTCACTGGGCTCCTACAGTGGGCCAAACACCATGCTAAGTCTCTGAGGGAGATGGAGGTAAGTGCGGCAAGCCCTCCTATCCCAGCTTCGCTCTTGGGAGAAGAAATCAGTTTTAGACAGAAGGAAGAACACAGATGGAAGCCCTGCCTACCATAAGGGAGAACGTCAACCCTCTAATCATTTGGGCAACAAAAATGTATTGTGTGCATGCTAAGTGCCATGCACAGGGGGTACAGCAGGGAACACACCTAGAAGAAGACATGGCTCTTGCCCTCATGAAGCTCACAGTCTAACGGGGAGCCTGATAATAAACAAATAAACATGTATTCGCAAATGTGACCTGTTTAAGGGAAACAGGAAAAGCACAGAGTGCCACAAAAGAGACTAAAAGGGGACTCGTTTAAGCAGGGTTTGGGGGTTACCCTTTCTGAGGAGGAGAAAGATGAGAAGGAGCCAACCATATGAAGAGTGTGGGAACAACATTCCAGAAAAAGAGAACAGCATGTATGGAAGCCCTTCATGGCAGAAAAGTGTGGCATGTTCAAGGGACTAAAAAATTAGGGAAATTATGTCTGGAATATAATGAGTCAAAGTGGATCATGGCACAAGATAGGGCCAGAGAAGAGAGACAGGACAAGAGCTCAGATTTCACAGGAGTGTGAAGGGAGGTTGTGAACAGGGTGATGACACAGCCTAGGCTACTCTATGCTTGCAAAGGTCTCTCTGGCTGTTGTAGGGAGAATGGGCTGAGAGTGGGGCAGAGAGGAGGCTGGGAGACGTGGCAACTTTTGCTAAGTGAATGTCAAGGGTACATCTATGAGGAAGCTATTTTCCTCCTAATGGGGCATCTGGGAAGGCTCTGAGGAGGGAATTTTCCCCAGCTGAAAAGACAGGAATGAAGGAAAAGCCTACATTTTCCACCCCAAGTAAAGGGCAGACTTTTATGTTCCCTTTTCCTGCCTCAGACCCCAGAGAGAGATGGCCATCCACCCATTGGTGCTTCCAAATCACCTACATGTAGGGCGAAACAACGAGCCCAACAAACTACAGCGATTGCAATGACAGCAGTTCCAGGTGAGAATAAACTCAGTGATGTTGTAAAATTTGGCACGAACAGATTAGGCTGAGCCTCCCAGATTTTCTCCTGGGGCTGACGATGTCAGTAATTCCAAGTCTGATCCCTATCGGCCTCTGAAAGACAAGATCACAGGAGAGAGAGAGAGGCAGAGAAATCCGTCCTGGTGGCATTTCCCTGAACAAATGAGCATATTTGCCTCTTGGATGAGCAGGGCAAGTGTCAACCAAGCCAATCAGAATGTGATTAGTCAGAAAGAGTCTCTCTGCCTGCTCTTTACTGGTGACCAGTCTCCTGCGGGGCAAGAGTTTACATTTTGTGAAGCTTTCTGTGCTTGTTAAATACCATGGGTTTCTATTCAACCAGACATTCAGCCAGGTTTACACAGCAACATGCCTCGGGGCTGTGTCCATCTCAGAACAGGTACTAGTCCTCCCTGCTGTTCATATATCTCCTCTCATTGGGCTCTCACAACAGTAGTCCCCTCAAGGCAGATAGAAACTCAGTTTAGAAATTGTTTAGTTTTTGTATCTACTGAGTTGCTTTGCCTATTCAGCATCCATTCTCCAATCCCGTGGTAAATTGAGATCCTAATTTTAATTTTGGGATCTCAACTTAGGTGTCATGGTTTAGGTGGAACCAGCCACCTATCCTCCAGGGGTAGACCTGTCATCTAGATTTGGCTTGTCATTGAATTCTACCACCATCATGACCACCACCCCCCTCCCTGGTGATTGGTTCAGAGTGGGCACATGATCTAAAGTGGTTTAATCAGATAACCCCATGACTTTTTGCTGAACCACTGGGGAAAGGAGCATTATCTTTTCTCTGAACTGCAAACTGTGAGGACATCAGCATGGAGCTGCTGGAGGCCTTTAGAATCTGTCTGAGAATAGGACCAATGCAGAAGAAGCAGAGCCCAGAGAGAGAGAAAGCCTGAATCTTGTGACATCCTTTGAGCTCCTGGATGTAGCTATACCTGAAGCTCAAACTCATTAGGGGTGGGTTTCTGATACCACCAAATAAAAGCATTCTGACTGTCCCAGGGAGGCTAGGCAATACAAGGATGAGGACCAGGCATCCTGATTTCTAGTCCAGTCCTGATTTCTTACAGTGTATCATGTTCCAGATGACTATATCCAACCATACTTCCAAGCTTGACTAATCTGTGTGGCTTTGTGATTTACTAAAAGATGGATATTTTAAAAATAAGAACACCTGATCACAGCAGTTTTTTTTGTCTAACTGGATCACAGAGACATGGAAGGGTCCCTGGAGATCATATCACCAAATGCTTTTCAAAGATTTTTAACAACTTATTTCAAATGAAGTCTTAAACAGAGCTCCTGTGTATAAGAAATAAAAGCAATGCCTTGTTAGTGCAAATGCATTTTATCTTTTAAGTTAAAGGTCTTAACATTTACTTCTCATAATCAGTGAAGACCCAAATTTTAATGTCTTTGTTTCCAAGGTATAAAAACTGCTCATATAGGAAATCAATAGAGAAAAATCAATAAAACCAAAAGGTGTTCTTTGAAAAGACAAATAAAATTAATATACCTCTAGCCAGGCAGAGAGAAAAAAGGAAAGAACACAAATTAATAACATCCAAAATGAAAGAGGGGACATCACTATAGATCCCATGAAAATTAAAAGGATAGTAAAGGGATACTGTAAACAGCTCTATGCCCACAAATTTGATAACCTAGACGAAATGTACCAATTCCTTAATTTTGCCAGACTCACAGAAGAAGAAACAGACCATCTGAATAGGGCCTATCTATTAGAGAAATTGAATCAATAATTAATAGTCTTCCCAAAGAGAAAGCACCATGCCCAGATGGGTTCACTGGTGAAATCTATCAGCCATTTAAGGAAGAAATTATATGAATTCTCTGCATCTCTTCCAGAGGATAAAAGCAGAAGGATTATTTCCAAACTCATTCTATGAGAGCAGCATTACTCTAATATGAAAACCAAACAAAGATACTTACCTGGCAGGGGAGATACCATGATCACGAAGGTGGTTTTCCCAGGGCGAGGCTTATCCATTGCACTCCGGATGTGCTGACCCCTGTGATTTCCCCAAATGTGGGAAACTCGACTGCATAATTTGTGGTAGTGGAGGACTGCGTTCGCGCTTTCCCCTGAAATAAAAGAAAAAAAAAAGAAAACCAAACAAAGATATTACAAGAAAAGAAAACTACAGAAGAACATAAATATAAATCTCTCATTAGAATAAATACAAAAATTCTCAACAAAATATTAGCAAATTGAATCCAATAATGTGTGAAAGAATTATACTCTATAACCAGGTGGGATGTAGCCCAAATAGCAAGGCTGGTTCAGCATTCAAGAATCACTTAATGTAATCTGTCACATCAACAGGCTAAAGAAAAATAACAATAACATAATATCAATAGGTGCAGAAAAAACATTTGACAAAATCTAACATCCATTCATGATAAAAACCCTCAGTAAACTAGAAATAGAGGAGAAATTCATCCTAATAAGGAATCTCTATCAAAAAAACTACAGCCAGCAGTATACTTAGTGGTGAGAAACTCTAAGCTTTCCCTCTAAGATCAACTATAAGACAAGGATATCCCTTTTCACCACTCCTTTTCAATATTATACTGGAAGTTCTAGCCAACACAGCAAGATAAGAAAAAAAAACTACAAATTAGGAAAGAAGAAATTGTCTTTGTTCATAGATTACAGGATGATTTATGTAGAAAATCTAAAACAATTGACCCAAAAATGGAACTAATAAGTGATCATAGAAAGGCTGCAGGATACTAGGTTAACATATAAAAGCCAATCATTTTCCCATGTACCAGCAATGAACAAGTAGAATTTGAAATTAAAAATACAATATCATTTACATTGGCACCCAAAAAAATAGAATTATAAATCTAACAAAATATGTACAAAATATGAGAAAAACTACAAAATTCTGATGGAAGGAATCAAAGAACTAAATAAGCAAAGAGATATTCCATGTTCACAGATAGGAAGACTCAACATTCTCAAGATGTCACTTCTTTCCAACTTGATCTATAGAGTCAATGAAATTCCAATCAAAACCCCAGCAAATTATTCTGTGGTTATTGGCAAACTGATTCTAAAATTTACATGGAAAGGCCAAAGACCCAGACAGCGAACACAATACTGAAGGAGAACAAAGTTGGAGGACTGAGACTAGTCAACTTCAAGACTTACTGTAGAGCTACAGTAATCAAGTCATGTGGTATTGTTGAAAGAACAGACAAATAGATCACTGGAACAGAATAGACAACCCAGAAATAGATGCACATAAATATAGTCAACTAATCTTTGACAAAGAAAAACAAGGCAACATAATGGAGAAAAGAGTCTTTTCATCAAATGGTGCTGGAACAACTGAACATCCACATGTAAAAAAGATGAATCAGGACACAGACCTTATACCCTCCACAAAAATTAATTCAAAATGGATCACAGACCTAAATGTAAAATGCAAAACTATAAAAACTCTTAGAGGATAACATAGGAGAAAAGCTAGATGACCTTGAGTATGGCAATATTACTATTTACATACAACATAAAAGGCACAACCATGAAAGAAATAATTGATAGGTTGGATCTCATTAAAATTAAAAGCTGTTTTGCTGACAGTCAAGAGAATGACAAGACAGGCTCTAGACTGGGAACAAACATTTGCAAAAGACATAACCTGATAAAGGACTATTTATCCAAAAATATATAAAGAACTCTTAAAACTCAACAATAAAAAAACAAACAATCTGATTTAAAAATGGGCCAAAAACCTTAACAGGCACCTGACTAAAGAAGATATGCAAATGGCAAATGAGCATATGAAAAGAGGCTCCATATCATATGTCATCTGGGACATGAAAATTAAAACAACAGTGAGATACCACTGTACCCCTATTAGAATGGTCAAAATCTGGAACACTAACACCAAATACTGGTTAGGATGTGGAACAACAGGAACCCTCATTCATTGGTGGTGGTAACGCAAAATGCTACTGCCACTTTGGAAGACAGTTTGGCAGCTTCTTACAAAATTAAACATACTCTTATCATCAGATCTAACAATCATGTTCCTCGGTATTTACACAAAGGAAGTGAAAACATGTCCACACAAAAACCTGCAGCTGGATGTTATAGTAGCTCTATTCATAATTGCCAAACCTTAGAAGCAACAAAGATGTCTTCAGTAGGTGAACAGATGAATAAACCGTGGTACAGCTAGAAAATGGAATATTATTGAGTGCTAAGAAGAAATAAGTTATCAAGCCATAGAATGATATGGAAGAATCTTAAGTGCATATTACTAAGTGAAAGAAGACAATCTGAAGAGGCTATATGCTGTATGATTCCAACATACGACATTCTGGAAAAGGCAAAACTATGGAGACAGTGAAAAGACCAGTGGTTGCCAGGGGTTGCAGAGGAAGGAGAGCTGCATACGCAGAGCACAGAGGATTTTTAGGACAGTAAAGATACTCTGTATGATACTGTAATGATGGACATGTCATTATACATTCATCCAAACCCACAGAATGTATCACACTACAGGCAAACTTTCACATACACTATGGACTTTGGGTGATTACAATGTGTCAGTGCAGGTTCATCAATTATAACAAATGTACCACTGTGGTGGGAATGGTTATAAAAGAAGGCTCTGCATGTTTGGGGGCACTGGGTATACAGGAAATCACTGTACCTTGCCTTCATTTTTATGTGAACCTAAAACTGCCTGTGGGGAAATGGAAGTTCCTATGTCCAGGATCCTCACCTGACCCTAAACTACTTGATGATGTAATTGGCCTACTGCTAGCCTAATGCTTACACATCCACAGGCAATGAACTATTATTGACTGAGTCACTGTATAAAGAGCTCTGCCCAGTGCTCTGGGTGGAGGCAAATACGGAGGTAGATTACAGACCTGCAGACTGCTGGATGCAGATGTGATTCTAGTGCTCGACCTGCTGCATGAGAATAAAGCCAGGTATAAACCCTTTTATCCCAAGAACATTCCATTGTCATTTCTCGGTGTCACTGAATCCATAGTGAATTTGCTGGAGGCTGAAACTTTCAGACAAGACACTGCCCTAAAAAAGTTGTCTTTAAAAATTGTTTATACAAAAATATATATTTTAGTATATATATATATAATATGTGATTGTGTGTGAGGGGGTCGTCAGTTTTTTTAAATAATTAAAAATGTTTTTAAATAATTGAGATAAATGAAAAAATCCCTCAGATCTTTTCCATCCTTCTATTGAGCTTTTCGGTAAAAGCATGGACGTATGAGTTTGTTTGACTTTGTCAAAGTTCTCCGTTTGGTGACTAGTTGTTCTAACTTTAGAGAGAGTTCCCCTTTTTCTTGGTCCAAGAAAATAAAGCCTAGGTATAAAATTCTAAAAGAGTGCTTCTCAAACTTTAATATATATATATGAATCACCAGGGATCATGTTGAAAATGTAGGTTCTGATTCCATAGTTCTGGGATGGGGCCTGATATTCTGCATTACTCCTAAACTCCCAGGTGCTGCTGACACAGCTTGTCCATGGACCACACTCTGAGTAGCTAGGCTCTACAATACACAATAAAGGAGTATCACAACTATATCTCCTGAGGCAAGGAGATGAGAATGAGAATCACTACCAAACTCCAATTTCAAAAACAAATTGGAAAATATCTGGAATGACATATTTCAAAATGTTATAGAAAGTGGTGGGAGCCATGGACATACAATGGGGGAAATGACAGCCTCTTCAACAGCTGGTGTTGGTAAAACTGGACAGTTACATGCAAGAGAATGAAACTGGATTATTGTTTAACCCCATACACAAAAGTAAACTCGAAATGGATCAAGGACCTGAATGTAAGTCATGAAACCATAAAACTCTTAGAAGACAACATAGGCAAAAATCTCCTGAATATAAACATGAGCAACTTCTTCCTGAACGCATCTCCTCGAGCAAGGGAAACAAAAGCAAAAATGAACTCATGGAACTACATCAAACTAAAAAGTTTCTGTACAGCAAAGGACACCATCAACAGAACAAAAAGGCATCCTACAGTATGGGAGAATATATATGTAAATGACATTTCTGACAAGGGGTTAACATCCAAAATATATAAAGAACTTACACGCCTAAACACCCAAAAAGCAAATAACCCGATTTAAAAATGGGCAGAGGATATGAAAAGACAGTTCTCCAAAGAAGAAATTCAGATGGCCAACAGACACATAAAAAGATGCTCCACATCACTAATCATCAGGGAAATGCAAATTAAAGCCACAATGAGATATCACCTCACACCAGTAAGGATGGCCAGCATGGAAAAGACTAAGAACAACAAATGCTAGCAAAGATGTGGAGAAAGGCGAACCCTCCTACACTGCTGGTGGGAATGTAAGCTAGTTCAACCCTTGTGGAAAGCAGTATGGAGGTTCCTCAAAATACTAAAAACAGAAATACCATTTGACCTGGGAATCCCACGCCTTGGAATTCACCCAAAGAATGCAACTTCTCAGATTCAAAAAGACATATGCACCCCTATGTTTATCACAGCACTTTTTACAATAGCCAAGATATGGAAGCAACCTAAGTGTCCATCAGTAGATGAATGGATAAAGATGATGTGGTACATATACATAATGGAATACTATTCAGCTATAAGAAAGGAACAAATCCTACCATTTGCAACAACATGGATGGAGCTGGAGGATATTATGCTCAGTGAAATAAGCCAGGCAGAGAAAGACAAGTGCCAAATGATTTCCCTCATTTGTGGAGTATAACAATGAAGCAAAACTGAAGGAACAAAATAGTAGCAGACTAAGAGACTCAAAGAAGGAACTAGTGGTTACCAAAGGGGAGAGATGTGGGAGGGTGGGTGGGGAGGGTGAGAGAAGGGGATTGTGGGGTATTATGTTTAGTACACATGGTGTGGGGAATCACGGGAAAACAGTGTAGCACAGAGAAGGCAAACAGTGAATCTGTGGCATCTTACTACACTGATGGACAGTGACTGCATTGGGGTATGGTGGGGACTTGATAATATGGGTAAATGTAGTAATCACATTGTTTTTCATGTGAAACCTTCTTAAGAGTGTATATCAATAATACCTTAATAAAAAAAAGAAAGTGGTGGGATTACGAGAAATTTAAAATTTCCCCTTTATGCCTATCTGTATTTTCAAATTTGCCTATACCAAACACAGATTACTTAGGCAATAAGTAAGTTTAAAACTAAATAACTGAATCAAGAAAAATCTTCAAAAGTATACACACATATTTTAAATATTAATTTTGTCAGACATTGACAAAACATCAGAAATACTTCCCCACAACCAACAGAGTTTGAAAGTAACCCGATCAATCCTCTTTCTGTAGGCCTGAGTAGAGAGGGAAAGAGACATGCCCAGGTCTCACAGATGGTTTTTGCAGAACCAGGACTATGGGGCCCTAGAGATCTGGGTGACACAGTACAAGACCACAGCCTTAGCCAAAAGTGACTTTCTGAATTCAGTCCTGGGCCCCATTGTCAAGCAGGGTTCCCAGGAGCAATACTGGAACATGTGCCCAAGCCTGCATTTCTGAGCTGCTGTGTGCCCCAGCCCTGCTTTCTTGGAAAATGTCCAGCCATCTCTGAGGAGGACATATAATCTGGTTTATCCCATTTTACAGGGTGAAGTCAACACTCCATAGCCTAGCATTCAAGGCCTTGCTTCTCCTTTTTCTCGTCATACCCACCCCCTATCCCCCAGCATCCCCACTTCAGTGTTCTTGCATGCACCATTCCACTTGTTTGACCCACCCTTTCCCAGCCCTGAAAAGAACCTTGCATGGCTTGGAGACTCCCAAAGCTTGGCCCAGCACCTTCCTGTGCACAGCTTCAGCCAGCTGCTGCCCTCACCCAGCTCTGGTGCTGGACATCCTGCAAGGCCCACTCTCCCGGTCTTCCTCCTGCCTCTGGCTGCTCCTCCTCTGTCTCCTTTGCTGCTTCCATGGCCTCCACTGACCTCGTGCATATTGAAGGTCTTCAAGGCCCCATCTTCTCTTGTCACTCTGCTCTCTCCTCCTAGGTGGTCTGATGCACTCCTAAGGTTCCAAATACATCTCTAGACGGAAAGCCTCTTTGCAGAACTAGCCTCTCCTCTGAGCCCCAGACACACGTAACCAGCTTCCTACTTGGCATCTCCTCCAGCATCATTCATAGGCATCTCTAACCCCTCCTAAATTCTTCGTCCTAAATCACTTTCAACTTATCCCACTGCACCAGCTCCATAGCCTCCATGCTAGTCCAAGCCACCACCATTTCCTCATGGAGTCCATATCAGCTCCTAGCTGCTCTCCTGGCCTTGTCTCCTTCACACACCATTTCTTCTCCATTCAGAAGCACTCTTCGTAAATGCAAACCTGGTCATGCACCCA
The DNA here is from genome assembly GCA_029783875.1 of Phataginus tricuspis. NCBI lineage: Eukaryota > Metazoa > Chordata > Mammalia > Pholidota > Manidae > Phataginus > Phataginus tricuspis. Next base: position 32,848,445 of record JAQQAC010015468.1, read on the forward strand.
CTTCCACTGCCTTCAGAGACACCCCAAATAAAAGCAAACATCTTTGTCATATCTCCTGAGGTTCTGCCCAGTCCAGCCTTACCACTGGAAAATAAAATTAAGTATCTGCAATTACCCCCTCATTTCTCTGGCCCCAAAACTGACCCCCTCTCTTCCTTGGATAAACCAAACTTTTTCCCACCTTCTCACATGCTGATCCCTGCTGTTTAGTGGATGCTATTGATGCCCCACTCATCTCAACTGTCCCAGGGGCATCCCACTCCCAGCAGCTGTCAGTGCTGGCTGCCGAGGGCCCACAGCCACCACCTTCTTTGGAGAATTGCCCTGAGCAAACCAGAGTTGCCTCTCTGCCGGGGTCGCAGGGACCACTGGGCTCGCCTCCCTCCCTGACTCGGCTACCAAAGGCGAGCCCCTCTCCTGGCAGTGAGATCGTTGTGTGTCCATGTTCCACACCCCCTTGCCACATCACCACTGAGGCTGAGATCACAACCTTGTTTCCACCTTCCCCATCCTGCTTCTCTCGCTCCCTTTCAGGGTTTCCTGTTGCCCCAACAGACTCTCATCAGTCTGGAAGGTTCTGCTTGCGGGGCGCCCGACCTAAGGCTCCTCCTGCAGGTGGAGAGCGGCTTCCTCGGAGGGCCTTGCCTGGATCCCCAGGCTGGGTCAGAGTCCTGGGGCAATAGCACCCTGTCGTGTTCCTGCACAATAGTTAGTACAGCTGTAATTAAATGATTATCTTGCAGTTCCCTGTTTAATGTGTCTCCTTCACCAGACTCTAACTCCCATGAGCACAGGACCACGTCTATCTCACTCCCACTGTGTCCCAGAACATAGCACCGTGGCTGGCACAACAGGTACTTGACAAAACTACATGAAGGAAGGGAGGGAAGGAGAGAAGGAGGGAGGCATGGAGGGAGGCCCCCGGTGCTGCCTCTTTGCTATCTGACCAAGGGCTCCAGGGTTATCTTTGTCACAGCAGAATCCGAGTCCCAGTGACTTTTAGGGTTGTCAACAATGAGCCCCATGGCTTGGGCTCACTGCCCTCCAGCAAGCAGCAGCAAGGCCATGAGGGTGGAGGCAACCCAGGATCCCCACGTGGAGAGCTGCCATCTGCTGCCTCCCTTTTGTTCACTCAGAAGCAGGTGGCTGGGGCAGCTCTGCCTGTGACCACGAGCAACCCTAGACACTGCACCCCTGACAGCCTGTCGCAGCGCATCAGCTCAGGCCACTGCATGTCCCCAAAAAGCTGCCCACTGAACCAGCGTCGGCCCCCTTGGGGCCTCTCCCAGCAGCACTAACAAGCTGGTGCAAGGTAGGCCTGTCCATGCTGCCACACGGGGCACTTGCTGCAGACGCTGAGCTCAGCAAACACCAGCTCCTTGCCGTCCTCCCCCCACCCCAAGAGGGCAGGCACCCCCAGAGAATCCAGGAGAACACCCCACGCCCCTCCTGTTCTGCACACCTGGGAAGGCCCCTGGTGAGCGGCGGCCTTTCAGCTCCTCGCCTCCCCTGAGCCTCAGGCTGACTCCAGCGGCGCAGGGGGCTGGCTCCGCCCACTCCTCGAGGAGAGAACTGCGGTTCAGGCAAAAGAAGAAGTAGCCCAAGGACAACTGATCTTGGGGGTTCCTCGCCCTGCCTTGGTATGGCATGAGGAGCTTTGAGGAGCACAGCAGGGCAGGGGTGAGGGTCTTGGAAGCCCCCTGCTATTCAGGGCTTCTCATCTGTCTGGACCATCAGGTTGCTCCCCGTGAGCCTCTTCCGTCAGTCAGCTCTAAGGGGACACCTGTAAAGGGTCCCCCCCGGGCCTCCCAGGACTGCCCCAGCCAAGGGAGGTCACGCTCTACCCCACCTGGCCAGGTGTCCAGGACATGAGCTGTGCCCCCAAGTCCCTCTTCATCAGAAACTGTGCTGGGAAGCTGGCACATCTCAGGACAATGAATGTGCTAAGGGCCTGGCCGGCCCCGCCTCAGGCCCCTCTGCAGAGAGGCCTGGGCCTGAGCGCTGGGCAGAAGCCATTTCCTGGGAATGCCACACCCCCCAGTGGCCAGCCTTTCCCAGTGCCTCTTTCCTCCTCTTCCTCCTCCTCAGACTCTCCAGTGGCCACCAGTCGCCTCCTGTCCCCACCCGAAAAGACTCTGAGGGGAGGAGGTGGGAGGGAATCATCACCACAGAACAGTAATAATTATTCACTCATTCATCTGACAAAAACTTCCTAAGGGTATGTGCTGAGCCCGGCTCTGTGCCCGGTGGGGACACCGCCATGAGTGAGACAAGCCCAATCCCTGCCCTCGAGGGGCTGGGAGTCCAGGGGGGAGACAGCTGAGGAACACGCACACAGACACGTGACAGACATGTAACATGATGTCCGCACCCCTGAATGCCATGACAAGAAGCACAGCCCCATGGGGCTGAGGGGTCAGGAGAAATGCCACTGTGGAAGGCTGGTCTGGAAGCTTCCCTGAGGTGGTCTCCCTGGAGACCAGGATGACATGCAGGCGGGAGTAAGACCAGGAACCGAGGAGAGAGTGTGCCAGGCAGAGTGAAGAGCAGAGGCTGAGGGCCCCAGACGGAAGCAGGCCTGGGGTGTCAGAGCCAGTGAGGAGGCCAGTATGGCCGGTCACACTGACGCAGGGGGGGAAGTGGGGCTGGAGAGATAATAGGGCCAGATCGGCCCTGAAATCCAAGGTAAGAATTTTGCCTTGGCTCTGAGCGACATGGGGAGCCATGAGAGAGTTTTGAGTAAGATAGGGACATGATCTGAATTATATTTTTAAAGGATCAGCACATATTTAAAAATTAGCAACTGACATTTTTTGAGCACACACTCTAAACCAGGTCTTTTGGCATTCTGACCACACAATCACCTTTCATCCTTATAACCACCCTACGAAGCAGTAGACCTGAGTCCCTTGCCCTTGTTCCAAGGGAGGAGACAGAGGTTCAGAAGAGCAATGTGTCCAGCATCACAGAGCTGGTAAATGCAAACATAACACTTGAGCCAGTTGGTCCCACTCTAGAGCTGTAAGATTTTACTCAGGTCCAGGAGCTTGGAGGCCGGGGATCCAACTCCCACCCACTAGCTCTGTGACATAGGTGGCTCCTGTCTGGTCCTGACATGGTCACGGCTCTAGCCTCCTCTAGGAGTTGCAGGTTGGACATTGAGCAAGGGTCTGGGCTGGTGATGGATGCATGGCAGATGCTCAACGGCTGTTACAGCAGTTATTCATCCCAAAGCTTTGGGGGCTGTGTTCTAGGGCCTGGCGAACTGTGTCAAGCCAGCCCAGCTTGGAAAGAGGAGGCATCCATTCTGCCTGCACAATGGAGCTGCAGCAAAGCAAGCTGCAAGGGCAGAGGCTCACAAATGTGGGAAGGTGTTGGGTGGGACTAAGCAAGGCACAGAGCCAGCACTCCCAAGATTGTCCTCCTCCCCTTCAGCTAGGAAGGATGCACAAGGGAAAAGGCTCCAACTCTTTATAAAGGGCAACTAGATTCTGCCAAGGAGCCACCCTCCCAGCTCAGGCCAGAACCACCTGCTCCTCAGGACTCATAAAACCTGATATTCCACCTTCACAGAGCTGCTCCATCCAGCTGAGCAGTCATCTCATATCGGTCAGGTTGTCCTTGTTCACTTACTTCACAGATCCCCAAATACCATAAATAACAAACTATTTCCACTCTTTAACTTCTTTTCTATCCTTTTCAATGTACAAACATCCATTCCTGCATGTTTATATGAGCGCATGGATCCTCCTCTGGAATGGGTTTTCATCTAACACTATTCCAAACATGCAGGAAGGAACTTGGGAGATTATCTGGCCCTCTACTCAAAGAGCAGTGTGGCCCAGTGATTAGAAGGTGGGGTTTGGAGGTAGACAGATGTGGATTCAGATCCCAGATAGGCAAGCTGTGTCCCCTTTGATAAGCCATCTGACTTCTCCAGGCCTCAATTTATGCACCCATTGGAGAGGGATAATGGTGCTTCTCTCACTAGGCTAGAATAAGGATGAAGGAGGACAGGTAGTGTGTGCAACAGTCTAGCCAAGTATCCTGCACAAATAATTGCTCAGTTACTGTCACGTAGCCCTTCTTACTAAGATATGTAGCAGGCTCAGAAAGTTTCCCTGTTTAGGATGACATTTGAATAAGCTATCCTTTGCTATTTAGAAAATTACCTAAAGTACCCTAAAACATAGTGGTTTAAGTAAACACACCTTTATTATCTCACAGTTTTTTCTGTGGGTCAGGAATCTGACCATAGCTTACCTGAGTCCTCTGCTTCAGGGCCTCTCTAAGGCTGCAATCAAGGTGTGAGCCGGGGCTGAGGTCTCATCTGAATACTCCACTGAAGAAGGACTCACTTTGAAGTTCAGGTGGTTGTTGGCAAGATCAATGGCTCAAGGGCCGCCGGACAGAGCCTCAGTTCTTGCTGGATGTTCCCAAGTCTCTAAGCCAGTTCACACTCTATTGGAAGAAAAGAATATTAGGAGGCAGGAATCTTTAAGGGTCATTTTAAAGTCTGCCTGGCACAGCACAGTCCAGTTCAACTAGTATTTTCTGATGCCTTTTATATGCCAGGCACTGTCCTGGATCTGGAAATAAAAAACTAGATTAGTAGAGTGTTTCTATCTTCAGGAACTTTATCTGTAATGTGTTTTCTGCTTCATGCTGTTACTCGTTTTCCTCTTTGAGACCTATGCAGGGTCTCTGTTGAAGGGAGGAGGGAAGCTGCTAGTGCACATAAGTTAAGCAGAACCTTTTCCTCCACCCCAGGGTGGTCAGAGGGAAGAGAGACACGGAAAGTGAGCTAGCTCTGAGTGGCATTTGCTGAATAGTGATCATTGTGCCAGTGCTGTGACCAACACCACCAGACCCTGCCCTAGGGAAGCATACTGGGTGTTGGGGAGCAGACAGGTAAACTCACAAGTTCAGCCAGGAGTGGGGCATGCCACAGTGGAGGACAGACCTGCAGGGGGCATTTGCATATCAGGTCTCCTTAAAACAGAAAGTTGTAGTCAGTGGCTGAAAAGCTGAAACCAAAGCTTTGCCCTATACTTACAAGGGTTGGTGGCTTGATTTCAGAACAGCAGAGTTTCCCTTCCCCAACACAACCCCTCTTCCTCCATTCTGACCTCTACCTCGTGGATGCCAGAAAGGCTTGTTACAGGGAGGTAACAGACACAGTTTTATTACCCTTCTTGAAAAAGTACTGCTCTTCTTTAGAGGATTCTCATCTTCCCTAACTAATCATGGGGATCTGGTAGGAGCTGCCAGTCACAGACTATAGCTCCTCTTGGCCAAGAGGGTGGATCAATCTCCCATTCCCTTGCCCATTAAACATGTGACCCAAGCCAAGCCAAGGGTCCGATGCCCCTCCCTGGGATTTTTTCCTGGGGAAGCTGGCAAAGAAGAGATCCTTTACCCAGTTGGTCAGGAAGCAGCTGGTGGTAACTGTATTTTCAGCACATAGAGAAAAAAAAAGATGGAGCCGAACATACTCAGAAACAAGACAAAGAAAGAGAAAGAGATCTAAAGGCATCAAATCCCTGGTTCCCATCTTCCCTCAGGCAAGCTCTACTCTTGCCCTTCCCAGACAGGTAAACCAATGCATCTTTTTATTGACTTGAAATAATTCAAACTGGGTTTCTGTTACTTGCCAGCCATAGGGTCCTGAACTACAAGTCTACCATTCCCCATTGGGGTTCACGCTAAAGCTACAAACCTTCCTGGAAGAAGTGACCCAGAGGCCCAAATCCCTACTAACATATAAAAACCTAATGTCAAATCCTGTTTTGAGAGCAGGCTGTGATTATGGGTTCATCCGAAAATACACAGGCCATTATAAGGCTAAAAGTCAAGACAGTAAAGACTTCTTTCACCATTATCACAAGTAAAAAGAGCTTGTAATTTGGATTCAGAAAACCTGAATTTGAATACTAGCTCTACCACTAACTGGCAACCTACTTCCCTTCTGTAAGTCCGGGAAGAGGAAATTCCGGGCAAAATACCTCTAAAAACCAAATCAATCAAAGGGAGAAATAAAATTTAAAACCCACTTACTGCTTACAAACTGTAGTCCAGTGTCGTCTCTCTCCCCTGCCCCGGAAGAAGCAAGCGAGCAAGTCAGACCCTCCCCTTAACCTCTCAGGTTCAGACGCGCCCTCGGTTGCCCAGGTAATTACCCATTGACATACAGATGAACTTCTCTCCACCCCTGAGGATATGCAAATGCACCAAAGCCAGGAGAGATATTCTGGAAATGTTAGTTTTACCCACACCTTCTTTGGGCACCTATTTCTTCATCTGTAAACTGGTAATAAGAATACTTCTGTGCCTCCTATCTTACAAAGTGGTGATGGAGAAAAGTATCACCATTATTTTGTTTCCCTGCAGTTAACCTCCCTGGGTGTGCTATATTAAACACATCTTAAAACTATATTTGGGTAAATGCCAATGAGCAGAAGTGTGAAAAACTCATCTCTCCAGTAGGGGTCAGCATCTAAGGGTAAGAATGAATTAGAAGGGCTTAAAACACAGTTGGGGTGGACGTCCATCTACTGGGCAATGGTGTTTTGCTGGACCCCCCACTTAATGGAATTATAGATATATTTTCATCGTTTTTTCAATTTAACTTCTGAATTTTATCTTTATTTTATTTTTAAAAAATTTAACATACACATGAAAACATTTTCAAACAATACAGAGAAATATAAAACCACTCCACCTCCAATCCTATTCACCTGAGATAATCACAGTTAACAGTTCCTGTGTATCCATCACAGCCTTTTTATCCAGATGTCAACATTTATTTCCATAAATGGATCCTACCGAATTCACTCCACTCTACACTTTGTTGAAGTTGTTTGAATTAAGGTCTTGGAGGCCTTTACATATCAGCACATAAGGTTTTTATTCTGTTGTTGTTTTTTAAGATTAGAATCCTTCAGTTTGCAATGGGCTGCGTGTGTCTGCTGGATCTGGCATCCAGTACAGAGTTAAATACTATTAAAGGGAAGATGGAAGCAAAGAGAAGTGGGATAGAAGGGAGGAGTCAGGGAAGGAGGGAGGGTGAAGAAAAGCAAAGAAAAAGGAAGAAAGGAGGTGGGGACGGTGAGAAAGAGAGAGGGAGAGGAGAGGGAGAAAAGAGAGAGAAAGAGAGGAAGAAAGAAAGAGATGAAGAGAGGGAAGAAAGCCAGAAAGGGAAGGTCGGAAGAGGGAGAGAAGAGGGAAAGAGTCTGAGAGAGAAAGGAAAGGAAGTGAGGGAGAGAGGTATAGAAAGAGAAAGAAGATTCTGAGCGGTGGGCCCCGGCCCCGCCCCCGGCCCAGACTCCGCCCCTGGCCCTGCCCCGCAGGCTGAAGTGCCACCTCCAGCCGCCAGGGGCCGCCATGCGCAGCCAGCAGCATCCCGCGCGCGCCGTGGGTCCTCTCTCCCGCCTCCGCGCCGGCCGCTCGCCGACTAGTCGCCTCTCTGGTCCCCGGCCGGGTCTCGCTCGCGGTCTTCTCGTGAGGGGTTCCGCGCCGCCCGGCGCACGCCGCCCCCGTGCCTCGCGGCGCGGGGTCTCGTGGGCCCCGCTCCCGCCCTCCGCTCGCCTGGCCCGGACCGGAAGCGGCGCCGCACGGCCTGGGCCTGGCGCGGGGGGCGGGCACCGGGGCCCGGTCGGACATGGGCAAGAAACACAAGAAGCACAAGTCGGACAAACACCTCTACGAGGGTGAGGAGTGGGACCACGGTGGGGGCGGCAAGGCCGCGGCAGCTCCGTGGGGTTTTCGCTCCTTCGCGACTAACCTAGAGCGTCCGAGGCGGACCGGGGGCCGCAGCTCTTACTGTCAGGCCCGGTCCCACGAAGCGGCGCAGTCCGCCGAAGGCCGTGCAGACCCCAGGCGGGGGCGGCGTTCGGAGCCGGGGCCCCGGCTCCGGGTGGGTGTCTGGCTGGCAGGTGAGAGACAGCCCCGAGAGGTCCGGGAGCGTTCGGGGCTCCTGCTTGGCGAGTGTCCGTCATTCAACAGGTGCTTGGTGGGGCGCCCAAGTCACCGGGCTCTCGCTCCGCCTTCTCTATCTTCCCCGCGCTAACTCTGCCCTGTGGATACTGCCCGCCAGTCCCTTCTCTAACTGGCGCTTTCCTTTCGTTTAAGAGTATGTAGAGAAGCCCTTGAAGCTGGTCCTCAAAGTGGGAGGGAACGAAGTCACCGAGCTCTCCACGGGCAGTTCGGGGCATGACTCAAGCCTCTTCGAAGACAAGAACGATCATGACAAACACAAGGACAGAAAGCGGAAGAAGAGAAAGAAAGGAGAAAAGCAGGTTCCAGGGGAAGAAAAGGGGAGAAAACGGAGACGAGTAAAGGTGAAGGTCGTTGCATTGCTTCAGTTTTGCCCATGGTACCACTTCCTAAATGTTCGCGCCTCCCGCTGCCAACCTTTTTTTTTTTTTAGTATCTAGTGAGACGTTAAAATACCTGTAAAATCAGACTTGTTTTGAGGAGAGCAGGGTAGAATAGAAAAATGAATCATCTATGAGTTTCGGCAAACTTTTTAATTATACTCATAATTGTACTCACACAAATGAATGACCAGCTAAGTCCTGCTGCTCAAAAAGTTTTTCCATCTAGGAAAGGTAAAAGTCATGCTCAAAGAATCTCAGTGTTTGAGGTTTATCAAAAATAGTCATTCCAAAAGTGAATGGGCTCTTTTGGGGTTCAAATTTTGTTCTGAAATAAATACTATAAAGCCACATATATAATGAGCAACTTTCATCTTTTAAAATAAAGTTTGAGTCTACTGAAGAGAAAATTTGATCAGAGACCTTTAAGAGAGAGGACATCAGTAATAAAAATAAGCATTTTCTTAACTATGTGCAGTTAATAGAAAAGAAAGTAAGTAGCTGCCATCTTAGTTTGAAAGCTGGGCAACATAATAATTAACTTTGCTTCCAGAGAGAATCCAATACATACCTGAACTTATCCTAGATTTCTTCTGCACTTCCCAAATTTAACTTGTCGCTGTCATATTAAATCAATTAGTGTATCTTATAGATAGATTTCTATATTTTAGTTTTATAATTTTTCTTTTGTTTATATATGTAACAAGTGTTCTATTCCATGTGATTTCAGCACGTTGTTAAGTCACTAATCTTAGAGATGAACTCTTTGGAGTATCTTAAATCTATCTGCCCACATTTTTATTGCCTTGCTAGACTGGAACAACATACAGAGCTATCTAAAGTTTACCTTTCCTAAATATAAAAGCCATATATGCATAGATTTTTTTTTTTTTAAGAAATTCAAGTGGTACAGAAGTGAACAAAGTGGAGGGAAAAAAAAGTTTTCCTCACCCCACTCCCTCTTATAGTCTCCTTCTCCAAGGGTAGTGTTCTTTTAAGTTACTCTTTATTACTTTTAAAATAGTTCATGAACATAGCTTTTAGAAGTCAGGAGTACTACAAGGCTTTTAACACAAGAGCAGTCTCTATTCCTCCCTAGAGTTTTAATTCCCAAACTTTTTGGTTTTTCTTTTGATATTTATCTCCATTTTTAATGTAGGTTTATATTGCTGTTTACTGATTTTTTTTTTTTTTTTTGGTTTATAGCTTGTACTGACACCATGTTATAGAAGGTGAGAATGTAAATTAACGTTCTTACTACTCTTCGCCCCCAATTTCCATTCCTTCATTCTCACAGTATAGATACATCACAACTGTGGTCAAATCAATATTCAGTGTTTATTTTTAATTATTCACTGGAGACAAATAATGCAAATACAGATCTGATCTTGACCACTTGGTTAATTGCTTTCATTTGTTTGATAATCTTATACTTATTCTTCCCAAATTCTGACAGATTTGTAAACCCATCTGACTTCTGTTTTTCATATGACCAGTCCCCTTGTTTTGAGAAATCCATCTTGTAGAACTGTCTGTCCCCTCCTGCTCTAATCTTGATTAGTTGTTCTCTAGGCCTCCTGGGACTCTCTTGTCTGCCTTCTGGATCCCAGGTCTTCTTTATTTTCTCCCTTGTTTCTGGTGAGTCTTTAACTCTAGAAAGTTCCTAAAGAAAGCATTCACAGTAGGTAGATCTTTGTAAGTTCCAACATGTTTGAAAATGTTTTTTCTACCCTCATATAAACTGATGGTTTGGCTCAGCATGGAATTCAGACTGAAAATTATTTGCTCCCAGAATTTTGAAAGCATTGCTCTTTTGTCCTCTGGCTTCTAAATTTGCTGTTGAAAAGTCTGTTGCCCTCTTAATTCTTAGTTCTTTGTGTATGACCAGTATTTGCTCTCTTGAAATTTTTAGGATCTTGCCCTTTATCTTTAGTGCTCTATTTTACAGTGAATAATGTTAACCTCAGTTCTGAGATACTTGCTTGAAGTATTTCTGTGATAATTTCCTTCCCTCCTTTTTCTCTTTTCTCTCTGGAACCCCTGCCTTTTAAATGTTGGACTCCCGTACTGATCCTCTAATTTTCTTATGTTTTCTCTGCTTTTCCCTCTTTCTGTTTTTTGTGTTCTTCTTTGAAGGAGAGTTCCTAAACTTATGTTGTAGCTCTGCTATTGAATTTTTTTTTATTAAGTATTATTGATATACACTCTTATGAAGGTTTCACATGAAAAAACAATGTGGTTACAACATTTACCCCTATTATCAAGTCCCCACTCATACCCCAATGCAGTCTCTGTCCATCAGTGTAGTAAGGTGCCACAGATTCACTGTTTGCCTTCTCTGTGCTGCACTGTTTTCCCCATGATCCCCCGCACCATGTGTACTAAACATAATACCCCACAATCCCCTTCTCCCACCCTCCCCACCCACCCTTCCACACCCCTCCCCTTTGGTAACAGCTAGTCCCTTCTTGGAGTCTCTGAGTCTGCTGCTATCTTGTTCCTTCAGTTTTGCTTCGTTGTTATACTCCACAAGTGAGGGAAATCATTTGGCACTTGTCTTTCTCCGCCTGGCTTATTTCACTGAGCATAATATCCTGCAGCTCCATCCATGTCGTTGCAAATGGTAGGATTTGTTTCTTATAGCTGAATAGTATTCCATTGTGTATATGTACCACATCTTCTTTATCCATTCATCTACTGATGGACACTTAGGTTGCTTCCATATCTTGGCTATTGTAAAAAGTGCTGCAATAAACATAGGGGTGCATATGTCTTTTTGAATCTGAGAAGTATTCTTTGGGTAAATTCCAAGGAGTGGGATTCCCGGGTCAAATGGTATTTCTATTTTTAGTTTTTTGAGGAACCTCCATATTGCTTTCCACAGTGGTTGAACTAGCTTACATTCCCACCAGCAGTGTGGGAGGGCTCCCCTTTTTGTTGTTCTTAGTCTTTTCGATGCTGGCCGTCCTTACCTGGTGTGAGGTGATATCTCGTTATGGTTTAATTTGCATTTCCCTGATGAATAGTGATGTGGAGCATCTTTTCATATATCTGTTGGCCATCTGAATTTCTTCTTTAGAGAATTGTCTCTTCATATCCTCTGCCCATTTTTTAATTCGGTTATTTGCTTTTTGGGTGTTGAGGCATGTTGAGTTCTTTATATATTTTGGATGTTAACCCCTTGTCGGATATGTCATTTACAAATATATTCTCCCATGCTGTAAGATGCCTTTTTGTTCTGTTGATAGTGTCCTTTGCCGTACAGGAACTTTTTAGTTTGATGTAGTCTCATGTGTTCATTTTTGCTTTTGTTTCCCTTGTTTGAGGAGATGCTTTCAGGAAGAAGTTGCTCATGCTTGTATTCAGGAGATTTTTGCCTATGTTGTCTTCTAAGAGTTTTATGATTTCATGACTTACATTCAGGTCCTTGATCCATTTCGAGTTTACTTTTGTGTATGGGGTTAAACAATAATCCGGTTTCATTCTCTTTGCATGTAGCTGTCCAGTTTTGCCGACACCAGTTTTTGAAGAGGCTGTCACTTCTCCATTGTATGTCCATGGCTCCTTTATCGTATATTAATTGTCTGCTATTGAATTTTATTTCAGATCTTGTGTTTGAATTTCCCAGAACTCTTTCTTGCTCTCTAATTGTCCTTGTTTGAAAACATCCTGTTCTTTTTTTTATGTGCACTGTCTTCTTTTATTTCTCTAAGGATATTGATTGATGGAGTTTTGCACCTTTCTTTTTTCTTCTTTTAAGTTTTCTTTTGCTCCATGCATTGTCTCTGTTTCCTCTCAGGTTCGTTTTACTTATTTGGACTCCTTTTATGTTAAAAGCATCCTTTAGTTAACTGTTGCACCATTGTAGTCTGTTTTTATTTAAATGCGGAGCACAAAAAAGCTGACTAAATGCTTTGTGCCCAAAGTTTGGCAGCTGATGGATTTCACTAAACACTTTGTACACATATCTTTATGTGTATAGATACCTACCCTATAGATATTTTTTATGGGCTCTTCAGTTTCTCCAGAGAAAAATCCATCTTGGGAAAAGGATTTTATTTGGCTGTCCAGGGGAAGGAGGCAGAAAGTCTTACTACCCATGCTCTGCTTTCAGTCCAGCATCTTTCCCCATTTCTGACTGAGATCCAGATCTAGAGACCATCTGGTTCCTCATATTTCCATGTTCTGAGCTTTTCCAGGTTTCTGGGGCTTGAACTGTTCTCATATGTGTCCACGTCTCTGCATCAGGAGCTATCTGGCTTTCTCCAATCTGCAAACTCCTCCACTTGCCTTTCATCTCCCAAGTGTGTTGACATCTTCCATCTGCTGTCCTCTCTGCTGGACTGTTTGTTCCTGCCATCATCTCATTTAACTAGATGTTGAGGTAACCCCTTTTAACTATTTCTGGTTTCATTTCTGGCATCTACCACCATAAGGCCAGTTGATATAATTCTTGATTTCTTGTTTTATCAGTTATCTCATTCTTTTTACTAACTACACTATTTGGTTATATTGATGCACCATGTTTTTATTTTATACAATACTACTTTTAAATGATACAAATGCTGCAGTAAGCCTCATTGAACACATATCTTTGTATGCTTTTATAAGGGTATCTTCAGGATAGGTTCCTTAGTCTCCTCCTGTGTTCCAGTCACTCTGCCCTTACTTGACTCTGACTCTAAATATCATTAGTCACCACTGTATTTTGATTCTATTATAAAATAAGGTCCTTTTGCATCCACAATCTCATTCAGACGTAACACCTTGTAGAGACATGTAGGTGGACGGTTTCCATTTTACAAAAGGTAAAGTGGGAACTCAGAGAAGTGAAGTAAATTTGCCCAAGGTCCCATTTCCCCAGAACTCAGAGCTAGAGACCATGGGACATTTCCAGATTCTGTAGGCTGTCATTGGTTCTGTAGAGACTGTTTGGGTCATCCCATATTTCTAGGCCAGTCCAGCTGTGGAGAAAGGGGGTTCTTTTGCTAGTGTTCTTCAGGACAGTACTCTCTGAGCTGCGTTCTGGATCTCCGGGGAGTTTTAGAAACAGTTAGCCAGGTATCTTCTTGGAGAGAGTCAGCCTTAGTCAGCCTTAGGCCAGAGACTCGTGACTCTTCCATTTCATGTAGCAGGAAGGAGGAAGGATGCAAGAAAAGGATACAGCACGTCCTTTCCCTTTTAAAGCATTTTTCTAAAAGGCGTACGTAACTTCTGCTTATATATCATTAGCCAGATTTAATTACATGGCCACCCTAGCTGCTTAGGGAAGTATGTTTGTGGGACATGTATCCTAATAAAAGGATTTTGTTTTAAGGATTTTCTTCTTTTGAGTAGGATGGCCTTGGTTATATTAGTTTAGAATACCCCAACAGATAGGATCAATAGTATTCCTCCCTATAGAGCAGTGATATTTCATACCAGTCAGGGCATTAAGAGTACAACATGCCTGGTTTTAATCAGATCATAATCTAGACACTACCCCCACAAAAGTGTGTTGGCTTTTTTCCTTAAACATTTGGATGCTGAGCAATTAGCAAAGAATTTGCATGCTGGCATAACTTGTTATATAACATTACCCTTCCCTAAAGATTCAGCTTAGGTTTTCAAGTCATTTATCTCCACTTAATATAAAAAATGACATCTCATGAAAAAAAAGCTCACCCCATTTGATCCAGTGATACAGGCAAAAGAGGACAAGTAAATCTAAGATGCAACAGGTAAAATTCTTTGTGGGTCATTACATTGATAAAGTAATTAATAAAAATGGCAGAATGTGTATAAAATCATTTTAAGTGAAATAACACAACCATCTATGCACCCATTATGATTACTGAAAAACTACATGCACACTTTACAAATAACGACTGATACTTACTAAGCACGTATTATTTGCTGGGTTCTGTGCTTAGTGCTTTTTGTATGTTCTCTCACTTTACTCCTGGTATACCACAATCCCATAGGACTGATATTATTATCATTCTCTTTCTTATAAATTATGGTAAAATACAGTATAAAATTTATCATCGTAACCATTTTTAAATGTCCAGTTCAGTAACATTAAGTATTTCATATTGCTGTGCAACCAATTTCCAGAACTTTTCATACCCATTAAACAGCTCCCCACCTCTCCTTCCTCTCAGCTTCTGGTAATCACCATTCTCCTTTTGTCTGACTACTATAGATACCTCTATAATCACAGTGTCTGTCTTTTTGTGACTGGCTTGTTTCACTTAGCATAATGTCCTCAAGTTTCACTTGTATTGTAGCATGTGTTAGAACTTCCTTTTCAAGGCTGAATATTAACTGCATTGTATGGACATACCACATTTTGTTTATCCATTCATCCATTGATGGACATTTTTGCTGCTACTTTTTGGCTCTTATAATGCTGCTAGGAACATGGGTGTACAGGTATCTCTTCATGGCCCTACTTTTAATTCTTCTGATTATATATCCAGAAGTAGAACTGCTGGATCTTACTACCTTTATCTTCTCTTTTATAGATGAGAACACTAAGGCTCAGAGAGTTTAAGTAACTTGCTCAAGGCCACACAGTACCAGAACAAGAACTCAAATCCTGCCCTAAACAGGTCTGTAGTCTAAATGAGTTGTTAAAGTGGACACCAACCTCCATCCCCTTCACAGTATATGAAAGAATAAAATCATTGCACTCACAGAGGCAGAATTCTGTTTCAGAGACTCCTGAGATTTCTTGGAGCTGAGCGGAATCACAGAAGGCTTTGCTCAGAAAGTAGCATTTGAGCTGGTCTTTAGAAATCAGAATGTAGTGATGCATTACATGTTCAATCAAGGGATCAACTCTGAGCTATTACTGTAGTATAGTAAAGATAGTCTTTTCATACTGTATAGTTAAGCATAAAAGATCATATGTATAGAGCCATGAGTATTGTACTTTATGGGCTACTTCAGGTATTTTCAAAGATATTCTGACAATCCAGTTTTCATTTATATGCTGACTTGAGAAACTGATCCCTGAATGGAGTGCAACACTACTGTATAGAGATTTGGAGGTAAGGAAGCTTGTACACCAAGTAGAGAATTAAGAACAGTAGCATGAAGGTGGGCAGAAGTGAGGGTGTGTATGAGAGACATAAAGTAGTTCTCTTTTTAACCACAGAACACGTGAAGAAGAGTATGAGCTCTAAAAAGGTGTCGAGATGTCAGTATAGGGAATTTGAACTTGAATATGTAGGCTGTGGAAAGTCAAAAACTTTCTGAGTGAAAGAATGATCAAAGGTGAGCCTTAGTAGTGTTAACCTGTTAGTAGTATCTAGCAGATGTTGAAGAGTGGAGCCTGGATGTACAGAAACTGACCCAGAGGGCTTTTCATTGAGAAGGTCTGAATCCCTTCATTGACACTCAGACCTTTTCTTTTGAAAAACATAATCCTAACCCAAATTCTGTCTTAATGGCTTTGCAAATCAACTTCAGGTTTAGATACTCATAAGAAGTTAATAGATGTGTCTATAATGCAGTGTGCAATGAGTTATAATAACAACATAAGCAAAGTTCTGCTTCAGAAGTATTACAGATTAATAAAATAACTTGCCATTGAGTCATGGATAAATTAGAATCTAGTCTGAAATAAGTACAGTCTGTTTGTAGTTACTGAAATAGCCACTGTTCCTCACTCCTGTCTCAGACCTTCTTGCACACAGGATATATCCTTTGCCTGGAATGCTGTTCCCACCCACCCACCTCCTCCCCCAACCTAGCTAAATTCTCTCTCCTTCATATCTCAGCTCAGATAGTACTTTCTCCTAGAAGCCTTCCCACGTGTTTCAAGTCAAAATTAGATTCACCGAGAGTTCATTCTTTGAAATCTGTTTGGTTTTTTTTTTCTTCAAGTGAGTTGTTTTATGTCTGTCTCTATTGTTACACTGTCATCTTCCTAAGGGCAGAGATGTTTCTTATCCACCAGCATGTGCCCACACAGAACCTCATTTATTTATTGAATTCATGAATGAATGAGTTTTTACAATGTGCTGGGTACTATGTCAAGATTTCACATATACTGTCATATTTAATCTTCAAAACAATCTTCTGAGGTATGTATTGCATCTTTTAAAGTTGGAAAAATTAGTCTCCCCATAATAACATAGTTCATCCATGATCTTGTAGCTAATAAGTGGCAAATCTAGAATTCGAACCCACCTATAAACTGTAACTATAAACCCTTCTTTCTTGGCTATCTGAAATTAAATAGCTCTAGTGTTTTTCTTTAGTTTTCTATATGTAATTAGCAAAATACACCTACTGTTAACCAGAACTGTGCTAACTTTAATAAGTGAAATTCATGAAAGGATTCTGTAGTATACTCTGAATCATAAAAAAGTGAGTTAAAAGGTTGGAATCAGAATTTTACATGGAGTGAAAACTAGAGAGATCAAAGCCTCATGTTTTATAGGTGAAACTGACCAAAAGAGTGGGGTAACTTGTTCAAGGTCTCATTCTGGTAAACTAGAAGCTAGGTCTCCTAATTCTTAGTGTGGCAATAACATGTTAAAATACTCTACATTCCATTTAGGGTAGTTTCCAAGATAATGTCTTTATATTCTTTTTTCCTTTGAGCTCTAGCCCTGAAGGCTGTATTCTTGCCATACTAAATAATAAAGTTATTACTGTAGACCAGGCTAACTAGAAGTTACTAGGTTGGGTTAATTCAGAGACATTTTACCTTTTACTTTTTCAGCTTACCTATTTCCTGAGCCTTACTTCACCATCTCACTGACTCTGTAAGAGAAATAAAATCAGTTATATCTTTATCTTGGAGGTGATAAAGAGGCCTGGTGAGAGTAAATGAGTTACCTAAGAAGATCGGAGAGTGTTAAGTATGAAGCTGGAGCTAGAATTTGATCCTCTGGAGCGTGGGTTAGCAAACTGTGGCCAGCACAACCTGATTTTGTAAATGAGGTTTGATTGGACATACCCACTCATTTATGTATTGTTTGTAGTTGCTTTCATGCTACAACAATAAAGGTTACTAGTTGTGACAGACCTTATTGACCATGAAGCCTAAATATATACTATCTGGCTGTTTACAAAAAAAAGTTTTCAGACCTCTGCTCTAAATTCCTGGCACTGTGGCTCTTGTTTTTTCCACTTTGAAGAGTGCTTATTAAGCCTTTCAAGCTGTCCTCTCTGTGCAATTTACATTTAATAGAAAGAGTTCTCTATCTCTGGGGGTCTTCTTCCATTGAGCAGATATTGTTCTAAGCCTGTCAACCTGCAAAAGATTCATGCCAGGTTTTCATGTTAAAAAACAAAACACTTTACAAAGTCAAAAATTGCTTCTCCACAATATGTCATGAGGCCCTTAAAAAGCAGACACCAATCAATTTAATGGTAGTTGAGATCAAGTGCACAGTGAGTATGTATACTTTATAACATAGCTCTCTGGAGCTTTTAAACCAGCCATATATTCTGTATTAGATGCTTTGGATCCTGAGAATAGATTGTGAAGTTCTGTATCAGTGATACTCAAAAAGTGTGATACCCCATCATGATGGCCTGGAAACTTGTTAGTAACGTAGATTCATGGGCTCTACCTAGATCCACTGGATTGGTTATTCTGGTGTTAGACAAAAGTGTTTTAACAATACCTTCAAATTATTTTGATGCAAACTTCAGCTTGAGAACCATATGGGACCTCAGAATTTGCATTTCTAGAAATGTCCCAGATAGTGCTGATATTGCTAGTCTGAGGACCTTACTTTGAGAACCACTACCTTAGATACTAGAACAAGAAATTAGGACATTGACTGAGAAAGAATGTTTTTAGTCAGTAAGATCCTTTTCAGAGTCTTGATTCTCACAAGCATAAAGTAGAATCTTGGACAATTTTACTACAAAATTTAATTTTAAAAAGTAAACAAGGCAATAATAAAACCATCTGGATAATAACCATCCAGCTTTAGCAGATCTTGACATTTTGCCTTTTGCTTGTTTTTGTTTTTTGGGTTTTGGTTTTTTTAAAGAAATTAGAGTACAGACACAGATGAAGCCTTTTTTTGTACCCTTCCACAATTCCGTTTCTCTCCCTCTTTCCCTGGAGAGAACCATTATCAAGTGTTTGGTGTGTATCACAATGCATCCTGGTTTATGATTTTACTACTTCTACATGTATCTGTAAATAATATGTACTTAACATATTTAAAAATTTTATGTAACTGATCTTGTAACAGTTATTCTCAACTTTTTCTATAGAAATTGTTTCTAAATACTATACATGTTGATGGAGTATAATTTTAGCTTATTAATTTTACTTGCTTTGTAAATATGCAATGATTTATTAATCTGTTTTCCTTCTAGTAGGCATTGGATTGTTCCTAATTTTTTACTGTTTCAAAGAGTGCTTCAGTGAGCATTCTTACACATATCTTCATTTATATTGTGTGAGAGGAAGTTTCTTTAGGGTACATGTCCAGGAGTAGAATAGCTGAAAAGTAGGGTAAAGGCATCTTAAGCTTTATTAGATATTCTAATTGTTCTTAAAATGGTTGTACCTGTTTACTCAACAATCAGCAAAGTATAAGAGCCCCATTTCTCTCCACTTACATCAAAACTTGTTATTTTCATACATTTTAATTTTTGCCAGAGAGATATGAAATAACTTCAAGTCTTTATAATTCCCAGAGTTCTAGGAAGTATGAGCTAATTTTTCTGTTTCTTGACATTTTGGGTTTCTTCTGGGAATTACCTATGATATCTGCTACCCATTTTCTTTTGGATTATTTTCCTTTTAATATGAAGTTGTAGATGCTCTTAATCTTTCCTAATACTAATACTTTTCCTAGTCTTTTTCTAATACTAATCTTTTCTATACTTTATGAGTTACGTGTGTTTTAAGTACTTTATCTCATGCGATAGCTGGTCTTTTAGCTTTGTTTATGGGTAAGAAAGCCTTTCTTTGCCCTTGGGTCCTAAAGATTCTTTTATGTGAAGTTTTAAAGCTTTTCTTTGTAAATTTATGTCTTTGATTTATTGGGAATTTACTTTTGTATATGGTGTGAGGTAGAGATATAATTTCATTTTCTTTTTTCATGTTGATAACCAGTTGTCCCAGTGCTAACCTTTTGTCATTGATTTATGCCATCTTTGTGTGATATACCAAGACATTTCTGTGTGCATGGACCTATTTCTAAGCTCTGTAATCTGTTCTACTGGGCTGTACTCTTACTCCTCTGACACACATTGTCTTAATTACTTTATATAAATACTTATCCGATAAGACACATCTTATTGTGACCTTTTTCAAAAATGTTCTGGCTGTTCTTGATACAGTTGGCTGTCAAATTCTATGAAAAATCCTGCCATACAATATTGTTAGGTATTACATTGTATTTATACATTACTTTGGAGAGAATTGCCTGTCTTTCAATTCATGAACATGGTATATCTCCTTTACTTAGGTCTTCCACAGTAGCCTTTCATTAATGCTTCATAATTTTTTCTAAAAGATTAGATATTGGGCATCTTTTTATTAGATTTATTTCTAGGTATGCTATCTCTTGTGAATAGTATATTTGTAATTGGTCAGTTCTGATATATAGAAGCACTTTATTTTTAACCTCTTTATGAACATGTTATCCTCTTTTTCCAGGAGGTGGCAGTAAAATACATTAAGATTTCATCATTTAGAATCTATTCTTTTTGCAGTGATGTCTTACTTTTTTCACTGAAATTAAGATGATTCATTTTAAAGGTATTGATTCTGAAGTATATCTAAATTATCTCATTTGTTCCATTTAGGAGGATAAGAAGAAGCGAGATCGGGACCGTGTGGAGAATGAGGCAGAAAAAGACCTTCAGTGTCAGGCCCCTGTAAGATTAGACTTGCCTCCTGAGAAGCCCCTTGCAAGCTCTTTAGCCAAACAAGAAGGTTGGAATAACTGCATTAACTCTCCTGAATGAGGAGGCTGAAATTATTTTAAAGGTCATAGCCAGGGAAACTGACTAGGATTTTTGCTTTTAAGTTAAAGCTTGAAACTAGCTACTTAACTGAATTTTTTGTTTTCTTATTTTTCTCACTGTGTATGAATTTTAAATTAGCTTCAGTTTTGAATTGATATTCTCATACTTCCGCGTATTTACAAGGTAAATGGGATTTCTATATGAGATATTTAGTGACTGGCATAAGTCATACAGAAAGAAAATATGCTAAACAGTACTCTCTGGAATCTTCCTTTATAAGACTCTTTTTTCCTTCCTTGCTTCAGAAGTAGAACAGACACCCCTTCAAGAAGCTTTGAATCAACTAATGAGACAATTACAGAGGTAAATGTTTTTTCCAACATTTGTATAACATGGAAATTGAAAGGGAAATACAGGATCCAAACCACTTCTCTATTTTTGATTATTTAAAACCACATTTTGTGGCCTAAATCCAAATGTACTTGATTTTAAAGTGGATGATAAATATTTTGCCTGGCAATAGACGTACTCTAAGAGGCTGACTTTCAGATGTTCTCATTTGGTTTGTTTTAACTGGCAACTTACAGAGTGTTACGTAATACTCTTCATGGCAAATTTCTCTTTAAAGCAATGTCTTTAATAAAGTTTTAAACAGGAATAAACAAAACATGTATTTCCACTTTGCTAATAGATGGAAATAGCTTCTGTTCATTTGTGCAGCCCTTATCATGCTGTGAAATTCAATAATTAAGTCTGAGAACAGAAACAAAAATACCATAGATAGGATTTGTGACCCTTTCTTAAATGCAGAAATTTGTTCTAAAAATTACAGTATCTAGATTAAACCAATGTTAAGTTCTTAAAAGGGGAAAGAATAACTCAATCTTTATTAAATGTTTGTTTTGATACCTCTCTAAACTCAGAATTTGAATTTGCAGCTTAAAGTTCATTCTAATAATGAACTTCCTTCTCACTGTTGTATTTATATGTCAACCCCAGAACACATCATAAATAATTAAGATAAAGCCTCTGGTTGCTATCTGTATTCACCACCTATTCAGCTTTACAGTTAAGATTGGAAGTTAGTGGCCTCTCCCTTTTTGGTGTTACAGAGTAGTTGAGAAAATTACATCGCAAGTGCTTTACACTTGAATAAATCATTCATTACTTGTCCCAAAGGAGTGAACAGGTAAATATTGTCATTTCAACTCTATTAGAAGGTATGATTATATAAAGTGTCTTAGCTGCCTCTTGATTTTATTTCTTGTAACGTAAGACAAAAATGTAGGTTAATGATGTCACTGTAAAAGAAATCTCCTTAAGGTCTCTCTTAGTCCAAGGTTGTTCTCATTGCTTAAAACATTTTGGGAATTAGAACATAGAGCCCTGGTTGTTTTTTTTTTTAACGACCTTAGTGATTCTTCATCCTTGAGTTTCAGCACAAATGCTGGTTAAAGAATATAATTGATGAAGTTTAGTAATACCATTTTTTGATCAAGCCAAGTAGAACTCTAAATTAAAATACTAATTTTAGGAGGTGTGGATAATTTTCTCTGAACAGGTTCTTCAGAGATGATTAGTGCTGTTATTCACAGTAACTCCTGTGGGCAGCATGCATTTGAATATATAAGTTCCAGACTGGATATTTTTGCTTATTCTCATTTTTTAGTCTACTACAAAGGCAGATTCCCACAGACCTGAGTTTAGGTTTCCACTCTTACAGCAGATTTTTGACCTCTCTGCCTTAGTATCCTCATCTCTAAGTGAGAAAGCACCACCTTGATGGCTTTTTTGAGGACTAAATATAAAATACGTTAAGTGCTTACCACCGGGCCTGTCATGTGGTAAGTACATTTAAAAGTGGCTACTATTATTATTTTTTAAGCCATTTTTATTGTTAATTATTTAGAGTAAGTAAACATCAATAAGCTGTATTTTCAAGAGAAAAAAAAATCAATCTAATGACTTAATCATATAGAACAGTGGTTCTCAACCTTGTGAGTACTGGAAATATCAATGCCAAATACTCAAATACCAATACCAATACTCTGTCCTACAAATACCAGGGCCTGGGCCTACCCTCCCTCCTCAAGAGAACCTGATGTAGTGGTTCTAGAGGGAGCCTCCTCCTACCCCAGGGGATTTTTTTTTTTAAGCACCTCTAGTGATTCTCATGCAGAGCCGGAGTTGAGAGCCCATGATAGATAGAAAGCACTAATTGTAAGTTTGGGGATATGAGGCCCTTTTAAACACCCAATGTCAGTTTTTTGAACTACATACAATAGAATTTATACCCATTGATTAAGAAAATACTCATGCTCATGTTGATGCAGTAATTCTGTTACACCAAGAGTCCAAACCTATAGTTTGGAAACCAATGTGGAAAATGACAAATGTGCATTCATAATTACTATTTCTGCCTTTTCCCCTATAGTTGATAAAAATACGTGGTACTAATCTCCCAAGGCCAAGACGTTGGCCAGTTAGTCCAGGTAGTCTAGGTTTAACTTGTTTCATTTTTCCCTGTGTAGAAGGTGCTGCTAATTAGGATGCATATTTTAAAAGATTCTCCATCTTGAGGGTACAACTATGTGAAACATCTTAACATTGTTACTAGTTATGGCTTTAGTCTTTAAAAATCATTCTTTCAGTTTTCAGTGAAAAACATGTTAGCATATTACAAATTCTTTCTACATCTGAAGGGGTTCCTCTGACTTCTGCTCCTAGACCAGTAGATTTGTTTGTAATAGAAATAAAATTGCCTGTTTCATATCTTCACAGAAAAGACCCAAGTGCTTTCTTTTCATTTCCTGTGACTGATTTTATTGCTCCTGGCTACTCCATGATCATTAAACATCCAATGGATTTTAGTACCATGAAAGAAAAGATCAAGAACAATGATTACCAGTCCATAGAAGAACTAAAGGTAGTAGCTTTGGTTATTTATATTATTGGAGAAATAAACTGATGGTACAAGTAGCATGTCTTTATTCAGTTGAGAGTCAAGCTCCTTGATCTTGTACATACAAAGTCTTGTAGAAATCTGCATGCCTGATACTCATAATCTTTCTGATTGACATTTTATTTTACAAAGAATTAAGCTTATTTTAATATCCAAAAATTTGTGTATTTTTCTGTCTTAGAAAACATTTTTGAGTTTGTTAATAGAAAACCAGATAAGGCATCTGCTACCTTTTATTATTTTGGAAGGTTTTAGTAAAATTTTTAGTTTCTTGGTTCTATAATTTATTTTCTTAACCTTTAAAATGAAGATGTTGATTTTTAATTTCAGATCATTACAGGTAAGATTTATAATATTTTAATGAAAGTTGAATCAGACTATTTTGTTTTCTGTTTCTACTCATCTAAGTTGTGTGTATCTTCTTAAACAGAATAAATTGGCTTGTCCAGAAATACTAAATGTAAGTTTAATTACATTTTCTAGTTTGATGGAAGTCAACTGCTCCCTGAGTTTACTTCAGCTATATTTGTTGAGCATATTTTCTTTAAAAGAAGTAACTTAAAAACTTGTAAGAACCTACAAGCCACCAAGATGATGTATATGCCTAATGTTGTAGTTGAAGTTTTTTCCATATTTAGTCTTGATTTCAGAGGTACACTTTTCCTTTTAATCTTCCAGGGAAATGGAACCACATGTTTTTTTTAAATTTGGTTTGTGCCAAACCACCACAAACTTAACTGGTTTAGATAATATCTACTTTGCCTTTATTTATCTGCATAAGCATTATGATGTTCACCTGACTTAAGGTCTAGACCCTAATCACTTACAGAAGGAAAGTAAGACAATAAATATTATCTTTATTGGCTCTTTTTTTCATCCACATGTCAGTCAGCTGAGGTTTATGAACAGCATCAACATTTCATTCTGTTTTCACTGTCAGTTTGGCTGTATAGGTAATATTTTTATATTTACTCTGAAAAACCTGAATCACATTCTCTTGTGTTCAGAGAAATGGAAACTTCTTCCAGCTTTTCATCTGGTGAAAATTACACTAGAACTGTTTATTTCTGCATATTTCTGACCTTGTTATTGCTTAATGGAAAAAATTTTCACAGGCTTTTTTTTTCCTTTTTGTGAATAGTTTTCCTCTGGTCTTTCTCATGATGAAAGGAGAGAGTAGAAGTGTGCCCACTTAGTGTTTTTGTGCAAATGGCTAAGGTTTATCATAATTGAAATTAACAAGTATTTTTAACTTTTTGGAGTTTTCTACATTACTATATTTTTTTCCTAGGGAAAATTCAATAGCCTGATATAATATTAGCTTATCCAGCTCATTAGGCTGTTCATTTTTTTTTTAATTAAATGAAAGTATGCAGAAAGGTCATCTACAGGTTACCATAACAGATAGTATTCTGTTCTGTGATGAGTAGAATAATCCAGTGCTGTCTTGCCAGTTAAAGGCTCAGTAGTCATATGGTATGAGTAATAGTCATCTAGTGTCTCCCCTCACTTGCCTGTCCTTTCCCCAAGTATATATGTAATAACTCTTACAGAATGGAAGCTTTTCAGAATGTCTGTAATAAGGGTTCTTAACCTAGGGTCCTCTGGGTAGCCATAGATGAGATCCGCAGCTCTCATCAGATTCTCAAAGATCCAGGACCTAGCTAAATCCTAACTGATCAGAGACTTAGCCAGGAACTGAGCATAATGTACTTACTCCACTTTAAATTTAATGCCACATTTATTGGTGACCCTTGAATCAGTCTTCTTGTATGTTCTTAAATAATATCCAGTCTGCCTATTTTTGGTGTTCTAAACCATTATCAGGTGGGGCTTCAATGTTTTGTTTTGAATTGGGAGGAGTTTGGGGGCTCAGATTCTTTTGTGTGGGTTTTTATCATTTTAGCTTACAGGCCTTGGCATAATCACTTTCACATTTATGTAATGTAAAAATTATTTATCTATGAAAATACACAGTGGGATTGAGTTCTCCAACACATGTGCATACTTTGAAATTTAAACCAAAAGTAGTTTTGATAATTTGGATACTCCAGTTACATGTTTTAACTCTGAGGTTTTATGGTTTATTTCATATTGGCATGCATTCTGCAAATTGTGTTTAGCTTATGATAGTAACCAAACACTTAAAATTGTTGTAAAATTCAGTTAATTTGAATTTGGAGGGAAATACTATGGTGATTTAGCATTGACCCAGTTTTTAGTCAAGATCTGAAATTTTAATTAATGGAAACTTAAGATGTTTATTTTAAAACTAATATATCTTAATTATATGAGCTGAAAAGTTAAAATGATTCTATTTAATATAGAAGTAATTTCTTCTAATTCTTTCTGTATAGAGTAAGTTTATGATGAAGATACCTATTTTAAAATTTCATCTTGGGTGGGATCTAAACTTATAAAATGTCTCAGAATTTGGAAAGGAATGTAATAGGATATTTAGATTAATTTATCAGTTACCTGTCTTGTTAGTGAGTCTTAAAATATTTTTAAATACTTTTAATGTTTAGTAAACAATGAAAGAAAAGGGTTTTTTGTTTTCATTTTAATATTTTGAGAATTAGTAGGGTTTTAGACGAAGGTACCTTGTTTTGTTTTAATGCATATTCCCCCTTAATACTCTGTCTGCAGGATAACTTCAAACTAATGTGTACTAATGCAATGATTTACAACAAACCAGAGACCATTTATTACAAAGCTGCAAAGAAGCTGTTGCACTCAGGGATGAAAATTCTTAGCCAGGTAAAGGAAATTCTTTGTCATAAATAATTATAAAGTCTGTATCCCTTTGCTTTTTGTGTTGGATACAGATCTAATATAATAATATAATCTTGGTTTTATTTCATAGGCAAACCAAATTAAAGTAGGAAATATTAAATGAAAAATTTTAATAAAGAAAAGAAAAAAGGAGATTCCCATTTGGAATTGATACAACTAATATTAGCATCCAGTTATAATTATTTAGATGCTATTGAACTGATACTCACCAGATGGATTTAAGATTTTCCATGAAACATCAACCTGAATCACAGGATAGGATAGATTAGATGAATTATGAGACATTTTAGGAGAAAAACTCTCTTTTTCCCTTTGTAAGGATGGAATCTGGTGTTTTGGTCAGCATAGGAACTCCAGTAGAAAGAAACCAAATACTCAAATGAGCAATAACTTGGAACTGTCTCAAAGCCACCTCCCCACAGGAGCAGACTCTCCCTTAAAGGACAAGAGTTGGTATATAGTAAGGCATTAAAGTGGAAGAAACGTGCAGAGGCACAGACCCCTCATGGTCAAGCTTTGTGAGAGAGCTTAAACAGGATAACCTACTCAGCACAGAGAGACACTGTAGGTAGTAGGAAATAATGTGTCATCTCAGAGCTACAGTTAATGAAACACCTTGAAGGATATTGAAGTGATTGCTCTGCATCTGCTCCGGGAGAAAGGAGAGCTTGCAAGGTAAGTCACACCTTTTAAGTTTTACTTACAGCTCTGAGTAGGATGGAAGTTAACATAATCCTGTCACCTTACCACAGCAGGAAGTCAGAAGATTGGGTTCTGGTTTTCACTCTCCATTAACACGTGACCTTAACCATAGTTGGGCCTCAGTGTTCTCATCTGTGGAGAAGGTTTAACCTGTGATTGCCAAGATAATTGCTAGCCTTATGTGCTCATTGTAGGTAAGAATTAGAGCAGGGAGGAGACAATGAAAAAGAAGAGCAACATAGGAGAGGGGTTTTAAAACGAAGAAATGAGTGCGTATAAGACATATGTATAGAAGAATGAGTAGGAAATCAGAATTAAGATGTTGGGCTCAGACTCTGCAGTTACAGGATAATAGAAATGAGTTGTGAAGATGGGCGTGGTTATTCAATTTTTATTGTGATCATTTTTGTCAGTTTTTTCATTTAAATAATTACTTTGGTTTGCAGATACCTGAGTATGTGCTTTGATCTGAGATTCTTGGATCCACTTAACTGAGGAAAGAAAAACATTTGGGTTTACGATTATTCTTGCACTCCTAATATTTAGACATATCAGTTCCCACCCTTTCCTAAAGACCTGGGAAATTGTAATGTAAGCCAGTTACCCATCTTTGGCAAAATCTGCAGAGGAAAGGGGAATATAAAATGCTTATCCTGTTCTTTGTATAAAGATTCAGAATCCAGAACCAAACCATATTCCAGATTTAAATACTTGCAAATGCTTTCTGTTGGGTTTGAAGTAACAGTGCACCCAGCAAATGGCAATCTTTAGTCCCTCCAAAATATGTACATTAAATTTTCAGAAGAAAGTTTAATTTGCAGAGATAACATATCTAAAGTAAACCTTATCAACTTTGATTTACCACTGTTTTCTCTTCTTTAAATTATGTAGTTTATATGCAAAAGATTCCAATATCTCTTGAATTTTACAGGGGGCGGGCTGGCTGGAAGCATAGAAAATAAACTTTATTCTCCACTTTCCATTTTCTTTCTCTGTTGTCTTCCTTTTTTTCAGATCTCTTCCTGTTGAGGAACCTTACCCATCCTGCGTTTTAGCTTCCTGTTGACTATTCTCACTACCCTAGATTTTTAAACATTTAAATTAGGCCTTCTAAGCTCATTCCTCTAGTGGAAGTGCTCCCAGCATACCCTTCCATGAATGATGTCTATTAAAAGACAACTATTTCTGTGCATTCAATATAAAGACTAAAGCAGTCATTTTTTTCAATCACACACAAATACTCATTAGTAGACATGTAACTTTTATAAAGAATGGACATAGGTAAAATATCCCTTTTGATCTCCTAAGAAAATAGTAGAATGCTGCATTATCTTAAAACAAAATAGTACAAACAGTACTATTTGTAGCTGAGTGGCTTTGGAATCAGACTAATCAAGATTCAAGTCCTGGCTCTGCCATTGAGGCACCATGTAACCTTAGGTCGTGCAACTTTCTCAGCCTTTTTCCAGTCACAGAAAATGGGATTATAATGGTATTTACCTCATAGAATTATGCCTGGGACATGGTTAAGCACTCAGTAAGTGTTAGCTATTATTAATAACAAAGAATTAAGCCCTTTTAGTGACAATATTGCAAAATTGAGGATTAATAAGACAGTATACTGATTTGGAGACATTTTAATTACCAAAAATTAAAAATACATTACTTTCAAAGTAAAACTAACTCAATTTTTTGCATGACTTGTGTCAAAATTTAGAAAATCTCTCATTATTTTAATTTTGTGCATGTTATGTTAAAGAAAAATTCCAGAGTGTTCTTAATGTAGGTTCTGCTTTATAAAATTCTAAAGCAGAAATAAGATTACTGAGAACTTTGTGATCTAAGCACATTCATGTAACCAACATCTGTTGAGTGCCTACAGTATGCCAACCTGTTTCAGTCACTAGAGCCAGATGAGTAAGAAATTACCTAAATGACGTGCCCAAGGGGAAACGCAAACCCAGTAAATAGAGAAATAACCCCACTCAGTAATATTTTTAAGTATGTATTACAGTAAGGCATGTTTGTTTGGTTTTAAATCAAATTGGCAATTTAATTTAAATGATACTCAGTTTGCCAGGGATTCAAAGAAACTTTCCAACACTGGTAAACTTTGAAACACTAATACATAAATTGATATAACTTCTGGAGGCAGTTCAGTAGTAAATATCAAAAGCCTTAAAAATATTCATTCCTCTATAACCTAGTGTTCTACTTCTAGGAATTGATATTAAAGAGATAAGAGATTCCTAGAGAGATTAGGAAGTTCATGACTTTTATTTGTAATAGTTGGAACTTGGAAATGATCCAGATGTCCAATAGTGGGCTGTGAAATCATGATACATACCTAGAATGAAATATACA
Source organism: Phataginus tricuspis (assembly GCA_029783875.1). NCBI lineage: Eukaryota > Metazoa > Chordata > Mammalia > Pholidota > Manidae > Phataginus > Phataginus tricuspis. Next base: position 32,877,581 of record JAQQAC010015468.1, read on the forward strand.
GGTATTAAAGACATTTTAAAGATATTTAATGGTATGGAGGGGAGGTGCTTATAATTTTTTTTTTTTTTTAAGAAATGTTCTTGTCACTCTAAGTATGCCCAGATGCGTTCTTTTTTTTTTTTTTTACATTTTTTTTTGCACTTTATTTTGGTATCATTAATCTACACTTACATGTGCAATATTTTTTTTTTAATAATTTATTTTATTTTAGTATCATTAACCTACAATTACATGGGCAATACCGTGATGATTGAACTCCCCCCATCATCAGGTCCCCCCTACCAACCCCATTACAGTCTCTGTCCATCAGCGTAGTGAGATGCTATAGAGTCACTACTGGTCTTCTCTGAGTTGTACAGCCCTCCCCGTGCCCCTGCTACCTGACGTCTGCTAATCGTAATACCCCTTTTACCCTCTTATCCCTCCCTTCCCACCCATTTTCCCCAGTCCCTTTCCCTTTGGTAACTATTAGTCCATTCTTGGGTTCTGTGAGTCTGCTGCTGTTTTGTTCCTTCAGTTTTTTTCTTTGTTCTTATACTCCACATATGAGTGAAATCATTTAATACTTGTCTTTTTCGGCTTGGCTTATTTCACTGAGCATAATACCTTCTAGCTCCATCCATGTTGTTGCAAATGGTAGGATTTGTTTTCTTCTTATGGCTGAATAATATTCCGTTGTGTATATGTACCACATCTTCTTAATCCATTCATCTACTGATGGGCACTTAGGTTGCTTCCATTTCTTGGCTATTGTAAATAGTGCTGCAATAAACATAGGGGTGCATCTGTCTTTTTGAAACTGGGCTGCTGCATTCTTAGGGTAAATTCCTAGGAGTGGGATTCCTGGGTCAAATGGTATTTCTATTTTGAGTTTTTTGAGGAACCTCCATACTGCTTTCCACAATGGTTGAACTAATTTGCATTCCCACCAGCAGTGTAGGAGGGTTCCCTTTTCTCCACATCCTCGCCAACATTTGTTGTTGTTTGTGTTTTGGATGTTGGCCATCCTCACTGGTGTGAGGGGATATCTCATTGTGGTTTTAATCTGCATTTCTCTGATGACCAGCGATGTGGAGCATCTTTTCATGTGCCTGTTGGCCATCTGAATTTCTTCTTTAGAGAAGTGTCTATTCATGTCCTCTGCCCATTTCTTAATTGGATTATTTGCTTTTTGTTTGTTTACGGTGCGTGAGTTCTTTATATATTTTGGATGTCAACCCCTTCTCAGATGCATCATTTGTGAATATATTTTCCCATACTGTAGGATGTCTTTTTGTTCTACTGATGGTGTCCTTTGCTGTACAGAAGCTTTTAAGGTTGATATAGTCCCACTTGTTCATTTTGGCTTTTGTTTCCCTTGCCCGGGGGGATATGTTCATGAAGAAGTCACTCATGTTTATGTCCAAGAGATTTTTGCCTATGTTTTTTTCTAAGAGTTTTATGCTTTCATGACTTACATTCAGGTCTTTGATCCACCTTGAGTTTACCTTTGTGTATGGGGTTAGACAGTAGTCCAGTTTCATTCTCTTACATGTAGCTGTCCAGTTTTTCCAACACCAGCTGCTGAAGAGGCTGTCATCTCCCCATTGTATATCCAAGGCTCCTTTATCAAACATTAATTGGCTGCAAATGTTTGGGTTAATGTTTGGATTTTCTATTCTGTTCCACTGGTCTGTGGGTCTGTTTTTGTGCCAGTACCAAATTGTCTTGATTACTGTGGCTTTGTAGTAGAGTTTGAAGTTAGGGAGCGTAATTCCCCTTGTTTGATTCCTCCTTCTCAGAATTGCTTTGGCTATTCGGGGTCTTTTGTGGTTCCATATGAATTTTTGAGTTATTTGTTCCAGTTCATTGAAGAAAGCTGTTGGTAGATTGATAGGTATTGCATTGAATCTGTAGATTGCTTTAGGTAGTATAGCCATTTTGACAATATTTATTCTTCCTAGCCAAGAGCATGGGATGCATTTCCATTTGTTAGTGTCCTCTTTAATTTCTCCTAGGAGTGTCTTGTAGTTTTCAGAGTACAGGTCTTTCACTTCCTTCGTTAGGTTTATTCCTAGGGATTTTATTCTTTTTGATGCAATTGTGAATGGAATTGTTTTTCCAATTTCTCTTTCTCTTAGTCCATCATTAGTGTATAGGAAAGCAACAGATTTCTGTGTGTTAATTTTGTATCCTGCAACTTTGCTGAATTCAGATATTAGTTCTAGTAGTTTTGGAGTGGAGTCTTTAGGGTTTTTTATGTACAGTATCATGTCATCTGCAAATAGTGACAATTTGACTTCTTCTTTACCAATCTGGATGCCTTGTATGTCTTTGTTTTGTCTGATTGCCGTGGCTAGGACCTCCAGTACTATGTTGAATAACAGTGGAGAGAGTGGGCATCTCTGTCTTATTCCCGATCTTAGATGAAAAGCTTTCAGCTTCTCACTGTTAAGTATGATGTTAGCTGTGGGTTTGTCATATATGGCCTTTATGATGTTGAGGTACTTGCCATCTATACCCATTTTGTTGAGAGTTTTAATCATGAATGGATGCTGAATTTTGTCAAATGCTTTTTCCGCATCTATGGAGATGATCATGTGGTTTTTGTTCTTCTTTTTGTTGATGTGGTGGATGATGTTGATGGATTTTCGAATGTTGTACCATCCTTGCATCCCTGGGATGAATCCCACTTGATCATGGTGTATGATCCTCTTGATGTATTTTTGAATTTGGTTTGCTAATATTTTGTTGAGTATTTTGCATCTACGTTCATCAGGGATGTAGGTCTGTAATTCTCTTTTTTGGTGAGGTCTTTGCCCGGTTTTGGTATTAGAGTGATGCTGGCTTCATAGAAAGAGTTTGGAAGTATTCCCTCCTCTTCTATTTTTTGGAAAACTTTAAGGAGAATGGGTGTTATTTCTTCTCTATATGTCTGGTAGAATTCAGAGGTGAATTCGTCAGGTCCGGGGGTTTTGTTCTTGGGTAGTTTTTTGATTACCGATTCAATTTCGTTGCTGGTGATTGGTCTGCTTAGTTTTTCTGTTTCTTACTTGGTCAGTCTTGGAAGGTTGTATTTTTCTAAGAAGTTGTCCATTTCTTCTAGGTTTTGCAGCTTGTTAGCATACAGATGCTCATAATATTCTCTTATAATTCTTTGTATTTCTGTGGGGTCCGTCGTTATTTTTCCTTTCTCATTTCTGATTCTGTTTATGTATGTAGATTCTCTTTTTCTCTTCATGAGTCTGGCTAGGGGTTTATCTATTTTGTTTATTTTTTCAAAGAACCAGCTCTTGGTTTCATTGATTTTTTTCTATTGTTTTGTTCTTCTCAATTTTATTTATTTCTTCTCTGATCTTTATTATGTCCCTCCTTCTGGTGACTTTGGGCCTCCTTTGTTCTTCTTTTTCCAGTTTCAATAATTGTGTCCTTAGACTGTTCATTTGGGAATGATCTTCCTTCTTTAAATAGGCCTGGATTGTAATATACTTTCCTCTTAGAACTGCCTTTGCTGCGTCCCACAGAAGTTGCGGCTTTGTGTTGTTGTTGTCATTAGTCTCCATATATTCTTTGATTTCTGTTTTGATTTGGTCATTAACCCATTGATTAATTAGTAGAATGTTTTTAAGTCTCCATGTATTTGTGAGCCTTTTTGATTTCTTTCTAAAATTTATTTCTACTTTTATACCTTTGTGATCTGAGAAGTTGGTTGGTAGTATTTCAATATTTTTGAAATTACTGAGGTTCTTTTTGTGGCTTAGTATGTGGTCTATTCTGGAAAATGTTCCATGTGCACTTGAGAAGAATGTGTATCCTGTTGCTCTTGGGTGCAGAGTTCTGTAGATATCGGTTAGGTCCATCTGTTCTAGTGTGTTGTTCAGTGCCTCTGTGTCTTTACTTATCCTCTGTCTGGTTGATCTATCTTTTGGAGTGAGTGGTGTGTTGAAGTCTCCTAAAATGAATGCATTGTTGTCTATTTCCTCCTTCAATTCTGTTAGTATTTGTTTCACATATGTTGGCGCTCCTGTGTTGGGTGCGTATATGTTTATAATGGTTATATCTTCTTGTTGGACTGACTCCTTTATCATTATGTAATGTCCTTCTTTATCTCTTGCTACTTTCTTCGTTTTGAAGTCTATTTTGTCTGACACAAGTACTGCAACACCTCCTTTTTTCTCTTTGTTGTTTGCATGAAATATCTTTTTCCATCCCTTCACTTTTAGTCTGCGTATATCTTTGGGTTTGAGGTGAGTCTCTTGTAAGCAGCATATAGATGGGTCTTGCTTTTTTATCCACTCTGTTACTCTGTGTCTTTTGATTGCTGCATTCAGTCCGTTTACATTTAGGGTGATTCTTGATAGATATGTACTTATTGCCATTGCTGGCTTTAGATTTGTGGTTACCAAAGGTTCAAGGGTTGCTTCTTTACAATCTAAGAATCTAACTTAACTTTCTTGTTAAGTTATTGTGAACGCGGTCTGATGTTTCTTTATTTCTCCCTTTCTATTCTTCCTCCTCCATTCTTTATATATTGGGTGTTTCATTCTTTGCCTTTAGTTAGTATTTAGATGGTCTGCTTTCTTTGCTATGATTTTATTTTCTCTGGTGACATCTTTTTAGCCTTAGGGGTGCTTCCCTCTAGAGCAGTCCGTTTAAGATATCCTGTAGTGGTGGTTTATGAGAAGCAAACTCTTTCAACTTTCGTTTGTCTGGAAATTGTTTAATCCCTCCGTCATATTTAAATGATAATCGTGCTGGATACAATATTCTTGGTTCGAGGCCCTTCTGTTTCATTACATTAAATATGTCATGCCATTCTCTTCTGGCCTGTAAGGTTTCTGCTGAGATGTCTGATGATAGTCTGATGGGTTTTCCTTTGTAGGTGATCTTATTTTCTCTCTCTAGCTGCCTTTAATACTCTGTCCTTATCTTTGACCTTTGCCATCTTAATTATTATGTGTCTTGGTGTTGTCTTCCTTGGGTCCCTTGTGTTGGGAGTTCTGCGGGCTTCCGTGGACTGCGAGACTATTTCCTTCCCCAGTGTGGGAACGTTTTCAGCAATTATTTCTTCAAAGACACTTTCTATCCCTTTTTCTCTCTTCTTGCTCTGGTACTCCTATAATGCGAATATTGTTCCGTTTGGATTGGTCACACAGTTCTCCCAATATTCTTTCATTCCTAGAGATCCTTTTTTCTCTCAGTACCTCAGCTTCTTTGTATTCCTCTTCTCTAGTTTTTATTTCATTTATCATCTCCTCCACCATATCCAATCTGCATTTAACACCGTCCATTGTGTTCCTCAAGGATTGGATCTCTGACCGGAATTCATTCCTGAGCTCTTGAATATCTTTCTGTATCTCCATGAGCATGTGAATGATTTTTATTTTGAACTCCCTTTCAGGGAGAGTCATAAGGTCCATATCATTAAAATCTTTCTCAGGAGTTGTGTTCATAATTTTACTCTGGACCAGGTTCCTTTGGCGTTTCATATTTGTGTATGGAGCCCTCTAGTGCCCAGAAGCTCTACTCTCTGGAGCTGCTCAGTCCCTGAAGCAATGTCAGGGATTGTAGGGGAGTGGTATTGGTGCCTTGGGGGAGGAAAGGGCTGTTTCCTGGTTCCTGGCTGCTATGCCTGTCTCCACTGTCTGAACCGGTGGGCTGAGCACACAGGTATAAGCCTCTGTGCTTTGCCTTTTAAGTTGCTGTAGACAGATCCTCCCTCCGGCTGGCCCAACACCAGGGAAGGGTTTCCAGGTTTGCAAGCCCGGTGGGGCTGGCCAGGCGAAAGGTGCACTAGTCTGCCTGTCACAGAAGGGGTTCCTGGAGCCGTGCAGGCAGCCAGGGAGCTGGCACACCTGAAGATCAGAAAACTCCCAATCTGCTGGGCAGAGTACACCCGGACAATCCTGTCCACCTGTCCTTTCTCCCGAGCAGCAAGCTCCATGCAGTCCTTGCCCCCTCAGCAGGCCTCCTTCCAATGTCCTCCCTCCCAGGAAGTCTCTCAGACTGCCTGCCCCTCCCCCGTCCTGGAGAAGCTGGGTATGGATCCCTGATCTCGCAGGCAGCCGGAATCTTAGTCTCTCCAGGAACTCTGCCTGTCTTAGCTTTCCAAGCTCCTAATTACACGAGCATCATGCAAACACCATGAAATGTAGGTTTGGGCTCCCAGAGTAGATCTCCAGAGTTAGGTACTAAGCAGTCCCAGTTCTCCACTCCCTTTCAGCTCCGTTCCTGTTCCTCCTGCCGGTGAGCTGGCGTGGGGGAAGGGCTTGGATCCTGCAGGACCACAGGTTTAGTACATTACGGTTTTCTGTGAGGGCTGCTCTTGTCTCCAGGTGTATGCAGTTTATTGTAGTTCTCTTTCCCGTTGCTCTTTCAAGAGTAGTTGTAGTAGCTTTATTTTCATATTATATGCGGTTTTAGGAGGAAGCCTCTGTCTCACCTCTCACGCCGCCATCTTTAATCCCGAGATGCTTATAATTTACTAATTTTTTTAAATGCTTATTACCAAATCAGTATAATTCTAATTTGCTAATGTGTATAATGTTTAGAGAAATATTGGCATGATAAACCTGTTAACACTGCTCCTTTCTGGATAATAAATTCACAAGGTTTTTATTTTCTCCTCTACCCATATCTTTGTCTACTATAAAATGTATTAAATAGTTTTAAGATTATTTGAAAATAAATAAAGGTCCGGTAAAAATAGTAGGGTTCATGTTCTTAAGGCTGTCACAGTCTGCACTACTGAGACTGCATAATGTGATGAGAAAAGGCCTGGTCTCAGTCACTGATTCTGTGACATTAGATGAGTCATTTAGTTTGTCTGGGCCACATTGTTCTTATTTGACCTGTGGTCCTTTCCAGTTCTTAGTTTCTATTACTCAGCAAAAGTCTCCCCACTGTTATTGCTCTGCAGCCCCAAGGAGGCTGCAGTCCGTATTATCCAGTGACAACACTCAGAGCTGAAAGGCAGAGTCGTTTTTAGGAAGAAGTCTGCCTCCAGAAACTCAAGTCCTTAACCACGATGAAAATTTCACAGCGTATCAATGCAGTGGAAAATTCACATGTTTCACAAAATAGAAACAAGACTTTGATTAGAAGAACATTAAGTGCTCTGAGAAAAAATTATGCCAGCAACCTTTATTCTCCTTGAGGAATGTTGTTTTCTCACAAAAAATGCCAGTCATCAGTGATCATCCTAAGATACCAGAATATAAGGCATGGTTTTAAAATACCTGGTAATTCTTAAATTTCTATGTTAAATGCAAAATTTTGACATACTGTTAAACTAAATTTTACTCTTTAAATTTAGTACTGCAAAAAATGAGTCATTCATATTTTCTGTGAACTTTTTGAAGATACAATAAAATTACAAAGGAATTCTCTTACATTGGAAATTATCTGAATTGAAGCAGTAGACATTGTCCTGGTTCCTAAATATAATACTATCTTGGAATAATATATTTAATTGTTTTTCTTACCTAATAGCAGGATAAAGTACAAACTCTTGTGAGAAAAAAATGCATTACTTGAAAAATCAATGACAAACGTACAATAAAAGTGTTCTTAAATATTTTTAGGAGAGAATTCAGAGCCTGAAGCAGAGCATAGACTTCATGGCAGACTTGCAGAAAAGTCGAAAACAGAAAGATAGAACAGACACCTCGCAGAGTGGAGAGGACAGTGGCTGCTGGCCGAGAGAAAGGGAAGACCCTGGAGATACTGAACCACAAGCCTTCAAAAGTCCTAATAAGGAAAATAAAAAGTAAAGGCTCTTTGGAATATTAAGGTTAAGCTGTCTTTCGCAAACTAATGGAAGGGAAGAATACACTCAGTGCCTGCACTGGGAAAAACATTGGCCTCAACCTGCCCATGGTTTGTTGGTTTGGGCATGAAGTCCATTTTGATGGTGTGATAACCCTCTTCTCATACAGAGCACTGCACAGAATTGTCCAAACAGTTTAGGGAACAGTTCCAAATGTGTGTTCTTACGAAAATAGTTTTAAAACCAATAAATTATCTTTAGGGACTCATATTGTCAGTTTATTTAAATAGAACTATTAAGGGAAAAAAAAGTGTATATTCATTACCTCATTCCATAAAGGAACTGGGACAGTAGATAAGCCTAAGCATAGGTAGAGCTACCTCCTAAACAGCCGGGCCCTGTCAGGGAGATATCTGCATGCTTTCCACTAGACGTTAGCTGGTAGGAACAATGACTGCAGCACCGTTCCTCCCAGGAAGCAGCGAGCATAGCCGGACAGTCATGTACATCCCACTCACACTGACCATCAGCCCTTGAACTCCGGAGAGAGTTCTAGTTAGCAGTTTGTGGTTTCTGCTGTCATAATGTGACAAAAATCAACTTGTAACAAGTTTTTGTTGTATTTCTAAGATTTATACATTTTAAATGTTTTATCTTAAATTACTGAACTCGTTTTAAAAAGTGCCCCTCTGCCTTCAAAATCTGTTTGAGGTAGTTACTCATTTTTGAGAGATTGTTCTGAGAAAAATGTGAAGACAAATACCACTGGACAAGAAAAGGGAGCTAACCAGCATGTTGGGATTGCCTCACTGTTTCTGGGTTGTTAGGGGCCCCATACAGACCATTAAGCACCAAAGGTTGAATTGATGAGAGTAGTGCCATTGTCTCCACTGTAATTGGAGTCCTATTTAGAATACATTTTAATGTTTGTGCCTTTTTTTTTTAACTTAGTATTAATGTGTGCTTTCAGGAAAGACAAAGATACACTCGAAGATAAATTTAAAAGCAGTAATTTAGAAAGAGAGCAGGAGCAGATTGACCGCATTGTTAAGGAATCTGGAGGAAAGCTGACCAGGCGGCTTGTTAATAGTCAGGTGATTGAGCTTTTCCATTCTTTTCACTACCTACTAATTTGGGTTGTGTGAAACTTTCAGTTTAAATTGCTTATGTACTTTTCATCCATTTCTGCCGTAAAGCTCTTCAGTACAACACTGACGAAGACTAATATGTTTGTAAACCACATGATTAATCTTCTCCATTACTGTTTTTGTTTTTAGTGCAACTAATGTGTTCTAAAATTGGGAAATAAACAACATGCTTTAACCTTACATGAAAACATTTTTACTCTGGTCATGTGAAATTGTATTGTTCAGCACATTGGCTTTAAAACCAAATAGATTGATATATGACTTTGGGCAGGTCACTTCCCTTCCCTGGTCTTTGTTATCCTCCTTTTTTAATAGAGTGGGCAGAACTGAGTGGCCTTAAGGACCCACACAGCTCTTTAAAATTGTGAGATTTTTTTCTTGACTTCTTTAGCCCATCAGCACCTGTATATAGGAGACAGGTGTGAAAGTCAATATCTGAGTGTAATAATGATAGCCACCTATAAATATTAGTTTGATTAAACCAAAGTAAGGCTTTCTAGTGTGAGATTATATATGTGTGTCAGGGTTCTGTATAAAACTATGCCATTTGAATACTTTGGGTCATTGCAGTGTGAATTTGAAAGAAGAAAACCAGATGGAACGACAACATTGGGGCTTCTCCATCCTGTGGATCCCATTGTAGGAGGTAGGCTCACAGAATTAAACTGACCATGCACTTGCTGTTTGACAAAGAGCAATAACCTGGGCTAACAGTTTAAAGCAACAAGCCTGAATACTAATAAATCAACTGTTTCATTACCCATAAAGAACTTGACTAGATATCATGCATTTGAAACTAACCTAACTTTACTCCATCCCAAAATAGGTACCATATGATCAAGTTTTCTATTAAAAAAGTCCCTGGAATATCAGACTGACCATTAACAAAGCCAAAAAATAAAGCAACAATTTTCTAGACTTGGTTTTAAGAGACTATCGTATAAACAGTTATTTCTAAAGGTATCCCAAACCCTCCAATTTCTGGCAACAATTCTATCCCTGTTTTAAGAGACTGGTATGTATACACTTAGTTCTTCTAGAGGTATCTCAAAACCCTCCAACTATGACATAAATTTAACAGACCTGTTTATTTCAGTGAGTAGAATATGTATGTCACATAATACCTTAATAGTAATGGGATAATATACCTAATGACATAACATCTTTCACTGTGGTTGACAGAAAGTTCATAAAGGTTGGGAATCACTGTTTTAGAACCCCAGTCATGTTTTTATTTTCTCAGATGATATTTTAATGGAGATAGTATAGGGACTATTTTGAAATTTGATGGAAGGGTAAGAACTTACTGTCATTCATATGAGGGGGGAAAAGTCATGAGATAAGCAGGTATGAGAATGTTAATGTATTTCGTAAATACCATTTTAATACTGCTATTATGAAAGAGATAATTGGGGATACAAAAATGAATAATACAAAAAATGAATACAGAATTCCTATACATCAGAAAACAATCTCCAGTATTTATTGTTTGCTGTGGGCAAGGCCCTGTCTTAGAAGCTGGAGGTGGAGCTAGGTATATAGCAAGCAACAAAATGGGCAGAGAGCTCTCTCCCCCTTACATTCTGTCGTGTGGGGAGAGGAGGCCACAACAAAAATACTCACAGGGAGAGATGGCAACTTGGCTACTGTGAATCAGTACTACACAGGAAAAGTGCTGCTGTGATATATAAAGAAGGTACCTATCTGTGTATCTGTTTGGGGGTCAGAAAAGGTTTCCTTAACAAGGTGATATTGAGGTTGATAAAGTGAGTAAGGGATAGGGAAATAGCAAGTGAGAAAACCTTGAGGCTGGAAGAGCTTGATGCGTTTGAAGACAAAAAAGGCAAGCCTATTAACAGTGTCATTTAGCTTTGCGTTCCACTCTTGAAATGCTACAGGAGGAGTTCTTTACTTAGAAGGAAAGGATCTGGTGCTGTGTTTTCAGAATAAAACTCATTTCTTGCTTTTAAGTGAGCTTCTCAGAAATTTATACAGTCTTAGATGAAATGGTACAGCATGAGAACATTGCTCTTCTAATATAGCTTGGTGAAAAATTGGTGACAGGTGATGCAGCTAACTTGATTTAGGTGACACTGGAAGATCTGCTCCTTTCCCTTGGTCTGGCTTCCTTATTTCCAGCTCCTGTAGGCATAACCAAATGTGGCCAGAAGTAACTGGCCTCCTCACTCAGTGCTCCCCGAGAGGCCACATGACTGGTGGAAGGTGGAAGATGTCCCTCTTCACTTCTCATTTTCCTGGTAGAGGTACCAGCCAGCACCCATTGGGGACACCACATTTCCAGGCTGCTTAATGAGGAGAAAAGATCTGATTTAGAAGTGTGAAGTTTCTCACAAGGCTTTGTTTTATCACACTGATCACCTGTGCCAGCAGCCTCTGTTTCAGGGTGATTATGGTACAAAAACTGGAACTCTTTCAGGAGGAAAAAATGCCCTTTCTGTTGACTATTGCTAGGGACTGCATTTTCTCCTGGTATCATCCTCAGTTCTTATTGTGGATTCCCAGTGTCATTACAGGGATTTGTTGCTGGTTTACAGAGATCATGTATTTAAAGGCTGTTTCTCCTCATTGTGCTCAAAATATGCCTCTCCATATGAATTTATCCTGGACATTTTAAGAGCTTTTTGTCTTTAATCAGGTATTTTCCCTTAGTCTTTCACTAATCTTTTCTGCCGGTTTACATCCATCATCTTAACATTAAAATGTCCAACTTCTAAATCTTTTTTTTTTTTTTAAGTGAAATTAACATGCCAGGAACCAGTAGAGTATAATGAAAAGGTTTGGTCCTGGCTACATTCTTACTTTTCTAAGCTGAGATTTTCTTATTTTAAAAATGGGTGTAGTCATGGAAGAAGAGCACATAGAAGAGGTTCAGAAATACTTGCAGAATAAATGTAATTAAATTCAGTGTGGGCAAAGGACAGTTGAGTTTGTCTTTTGTTTTGGACATTTTTATTAAACTGGAAATTAAATTAAAATAATAATAATAATAATAATAATAATAATAATAATAATAATAATAATAATGGGTGTAGTAAGGGCTGCCCATCCTCCTTCCCAGAGTGGTGTAGGTGGCATAAAGCAGTGCGTGTACAAACACTGCAGAGTACCGTTCAGCTCATTAAAACATGAGCTGCCTCCAGTATACTGGGTCTTACGTTTTAGAACCAGGCTACTGCCCTGTGAGACTGGGAATGACAACTGGACGACTTCAGTCTGGAGTGAATACTTTGCAGGGGTTCAAAGAAGATAAAAGGAACAAAGTAACTCCAGGTAAGGCTCCCACACACAGCAGTCATGTTTTTTCTGTAGTCTCTCAAGGAGTTAGGGGAAAGAAGCATAATTACCATTTATTGCTTTATTCACTAACTCACCATGAATTTTTGCAACATTATGTATTTTATTAACTTAAAAAGAAACTGAAAAATCATGTTTTCAAGATAACTTTTGTTCTTTCTTTCCTCTCCCCTTTGTAGGAAATAATTCACTTGAGTTGCATTTTCACAAGTATCTATTTGGAGGAAAATGTCTGCCTTAGATTTGTTAACACAGTCAATGAAGTAGTGAAGTTAGAAGAGAATAATATTCAGTAAACCAAAAAACTAGATTGACATGCAAGTAAAGAATATTATTATAGTATTTAATTTTTATCAACAGTGTTATACTTGAATTATGGACCTTACAGTTCTTATGCACCCCATTATGACTCCACATTTGCAAATATCAGCAAGAACGATTCTGATTTAATCTATTCAACCTATGGGGAAGACTCTGATCTTCCCAGTGATTTCAGGTGAGTCACCAGTTCATCAATACTCTGAGTGCTGTATTTTTCTAAAATGTTGATACACATATATATATCCAAAGGGTACAGTCCAAACTGGAGGTATAACTTTGAGAATCTTCTAGCACATGTGAACGTCCTGAGGTGAGTAAGGTCACCTTAGGGAGGAGCAAGTCCGGCACCAAGCCCTGGACTCCTGCAGAACACTGAGATCTTACTTTTCTTTGAAGCTTCCATCAGGGAGCATTTCATTTTCACTGTGTTCTTGATATTGCTTAATTTCTCCTAATGACAAATTTATCACTGGTAAATAGGTAAATAGAGTGTTGTACCTAGACAGAAAGTTTTATATCATGGTATATAAATTAAGGGCAGCTAATGGAAACAGTTGGCTATGATAGAAGATGAAGATTAAGCCAATGGAGATGATTTATATGAAAGTGACTTTCCCAACACTCTCTTTCAGCATCCATGAGTTTTTGGCCACATGCCAGGATTATCCGTATGTTATGGCAGATAGTTTACTGGATGTTTTAACAAAAGGAGGGCATTCTAGAACCCTGCAAGAGTTGGAGACGGTAAGAATGCTGCTAAAGAAACAGGGTAATTTATCATTGGCTCTCAAGCATTAGTCGTGCAGTGTTACAAAACCATGATTAACCACTGTGACAGCTGAACTCCATTCCCCTAAAAGGATAGCCCAGCCCGGGTGGGGACCATGGATGGAGAACAATTGACGGAAACAAGTAACTGAGCTACCAGGATCTGTGATGGCCAAAGGATTGTCATTATCTCCTAATCTTGGGAATATAGAAATCAAAAATGAGGTTTACAACTGAGAAGTCAGCAAGCGCTCTGTACCCTGGTTAAAAAAGGGAAGTCTTGTTCACTGTCTTGAAACAGAGTTGACTAACCTGATAGAGCTGTCCTTTTTTTTTATTATGCAGTAGTAACACTGGTGGGGGCTTAGGTAAAATAGTGAAAGGATTCCTCAGTGCTGTCTTTTGTTAACACCGGTAAACTCTCCAGTTTAGTTGGACATACCTCATAATCTGCAATAATTGAGAGACTTAGCTCAGAGATTAGAACCAGACAGTATTCCTCCTGATGCCAAGGAGAATTGATCTCCAGAATGCCCTTGTCACCATATTTAGAGGAACCCTGTATCTCTTGGGTTCATGACTCTTGCTGGTGGCTATGGCTATAGGTGCCTTGTCCTCTGCCATCACTGTACCTGTGGCTGCTGGTCCTTGTGTGACCTGTCAGCAAACCTGAAGCATTCATTGTCTAAGGTCCAGTGAGAAGGGCTGTACAGTCATAGCACGTGAATTGTTTTCTTCATATGACCTAAAAATCATTCAACTGTACATCAAAAATATTTTTACTGTGCTCTGAATTAATAGTCTTGAACTAAAATTAATTATCTTTCGTTTGGTTGATATGGCAGTGTATTTCAGATTTAAAGTTTCTCAGCCACATTATCCAGCAGTTCATCTTAGAATTTGTCCTAGAAAATAAAGTTATATATAGGGATACATAGTTTATATATTTACAGTACATCCTTTCAGAAAAAAGGTGACATTGTTAGTGATTTTTGTGCATAATTTGTTCTTTACATAAGCATTATCTCTGAAGACCAGGATTTTATAGGAAGCTTTCACATTCTCTATAACATCTGAGTATTTTATAGTAATCCTGTGCTGAGAATATTGCCTCTGTTGGGGCAAAATAGTCCCTAGCATTCCTCCTATTTTAATCTTGTCGGAGATTTACCTGTTAGTGAAAGCAGACTCCATTTATTTAGGTATTTGTATACTGTTTACCAAATACCTTCTTAAGTATGTATAGCTCTTGATCAGACATAGAAATATCAGTCTTGAAGTCATCGATAATAGGGAACTTTAGTTAACAAAATACTCTAAATGCTAATTATATTTTGATTTAAAAAATTATATTCAGCAATCCATATTCTATTCCTTTTCTCTTGCTATGAAGCTCTTGATATTTTTCTGTTTTTCTGGGTATTTGCCATTTTTTTATATATTAATAAAAATTGTTTTTTTCTTCTTCTTTAGTCATCACCTGAAGATGAAAGCCAGGCTAGGACACTTGACACAACAAAAGAAGTGGAGGTGATTATATTTTATCCTTTATAAAAAAATACTTAAATGGAGAATAAACTAAAAGGCCTAAATGATAAAGCTTTATTTTAAAATTTTAAAAGAAAAATATTTGTTGAGTATCTCCTGAATTAAAATAAAACTCTTTGCCCATGGGGAATGTAGTAGTAGCTAGTGTGATAGATAAGCATGTAGTCCAGGGAGCCAAAAGCAGTCACCATACAGGGTAATGTTTATGTTGTGGGAACCCGGGTTGGAGGCACTCACTGCTTTAGATAGCTGAGGAGGTGCTCACAGAGAGGGTGGCAGTACCCTGGGTCTAGAAGGATGAAGAGGCATTCTCCCAGCAGGGAGGCCCAAGCATCTGAGGTGGGCAGAACTGCATGTGGGACGACATAAATAGACCTGAGAGAGCAGGGCACTGTGCAGAGAGCTCAGAGTGGGTGACTACAGGTACCTGGGGAGAGGGGCAGAGGTGTGAGGGCCAGAAGACAGGGAGTCTTAAGTGCACTGCAGAAGTGGAGATTTGTCCGTAGACAATAGGATGCTGTGATAGAGGCTGGAGGGGAGGGGACCAGTGAAATCTGTGGAACCTGTCTAGCAAAGAAAATGACTAGCTTAACAGTATAAAGGAAGAGGATAAAGATACACAAGGAAGAAAAACTGTAAAACTAAAATTGACGGGGGCTGGTGCGTGAGATGGATAATTGTATTGTTAGCAGACATCGAAAGTAGGGGAAAGAAGCACATGTTTGGCAGGGAAGGAAATTACATTGTTTCAGATGTGTGATTTGGGACCTTGTGGAGGTGGAGGACTGGGTGTGTGTGGACCTGGAAGTCATTGGCATGAAGGTAGAATGTTACTCCTTAAAGGAGTGAGGCTGTCCGGGGAGAACATGTAGATTGGGTAAAGGCCTCAGGACAGCCTTGGGGTAGACCAGTAGCTCAGGCAGGAAAACCATGAAGTGATCTGCAGGAAAGAGCTCCGCTGTGTCAGGTGCCGCACAGAAACCCAGCAGGTGGAGACCAGCGACTGGCATTTGTAGGCTTCACTAGAGCAACTTCAGTAAAATGGTGGGGATGAAAAGTAGATTTCAGTGAATTCAATGAGTGGAGGAAAACTGGGACGTTTAAGATTGGACAGACGTTAAGGCCTATAACTGAGGAGAGAGAAAACTTAAAGATGAGATCAAGTGAAGGTAGATGCAGATGTAAATGGTATCTACAAAACCATGTTGTCCTCAAGGAAGAGGAGTCTGGCATGGTCATGAGCCTAGTGAGGCAGCTGGAAGGGAAAGAGATCTCGAGGCTGGGGAAGGAAGCTGGGTGAGAGGTACAAAGTCAGAACTGAAGTGGCAGCCCTAGCTCTGTGCTGACAGCTGCACGCTCCACATGCAGGTGGAGCAGGGGGGTATTCAGACTGTTTGAGCTTGGAGTGCAACACAAGTATAAATGGAGCCATTAACTTTAGTTACTTTTTATCTGGGTCGATCTATTCCTTGAAAGCATTGTTGAGGTTATGGAAACCCCATGAGTCTTGTGCTATCAAAAATAAAACACCTTTTTTAGGATTCTGTTTCTCCCAGGCAATACTGGCAGACTGGATCTGGTCTGGGAGGAGACCCAAAAAGTCTTATGTCGCAAATCTATATAGGAGTGCAAGTATATGGACAGGTAGAGGGCTGAAACATCACCCGTGAGCCTCAGAAATGTGACACATGGTCACAGTCACCAAATGTTCGTCGCAACATAGGCGGTAGCAGGGCTCTCATTCCTTTTATCTTCAGAGTGGTTGCCATACGAAACGAGTGATGCAGATTGTGTAAGATACATCTTTTCATTACAGCGAAGTGTGGGTTTATGGACACTTGTTTGCCAGGATTTGGGAATGGCATTTTAAATCTGGGAAGATAGGCATCATTTTTGTATAGGCATCAAAATTATAACTCCAAAGTGAGTAGATGGATTAACTTGACCTACAAACACAAGCCATTGTACTCATTTCTCATTCTCACACTGCCATGGCTTGGCAAACTGAAATAATTCCTTTTATTTTTCCAAAGCAGATTACGGAAATTGAGCCAACAGGACGTTTAGACTCCAGTAATCAGGACAGGCTCACAGCACTGAAAGCAGTAACAAACTTGGGTGCTCCAGTTGAAGTTTTTGACTCTGAAGGTGAGTGTCACTTCCGGACACAGGCAGTCAAGACTTAATTCACATTAGTAAAGATTACATAGCCATTCACAACAGGAAAATCTTGGCTGGCCATGCTTCAATGAATAATAAAGAACGTCTGTGGTATCGATTTCATTTGAGGGGAATTATTTCTTTGAGGAGAGAAGACTAACCAATAAACAGCAAAATCCCAGAGCATAGGACTCAGTGTTACTGTAGCAGATCAAACACAGGTACATCCATGTTTTCTTCAGTGTGCTGTTTTCCTTCCCACACAGAAGCTGAAATGTTCCAGAGGAAACTTGATGAGACCGCAAGATTGCTCAGGGAGCTCCAGGAAGCCCAGAACGAGCGTCTAAGCACCAGACCCCCTCCCAATATGATCTGTCTCTTGGGTCCCTCGTACAGAGAAATGCATCTCGGTATGTCACAGGTACAGGCAGGGGGTGCTGAAAGGACAAGGTGTCTTGAGTGTGGTGCCACCATGAAGCAGTGCTAAAGTGAATACCATGGACAGTTACTGTTGCATTTATACATCATTCTTTTGGGTTTTTTTTTAATTACTTAAAGGAACCACATTTCAGTACCTAGAACTGTTTTGTTTTGTATTTATTTTCTAGCTGAACAAGTGACCAATAATCTTAAAGAACTTGCACAGCAAGTCACTCCAGGTGATATTGTAAGCATGCGTGGAGTTCGAAAAGCAATGGGGATTTCCATCCCCTCCCCCATCATAGGAAACAACTTTGTAGATTTAACAGAAGGTACGTACCCTGTGTTTCTGGGAGGGTGGAGGGCTGTTGTGAGTAAAGGATATCTGACCTGTCCCTCAAGTAACATTTGGAAGGTCTTGTCTCCACATGTTGATGACGTGTGAACTTCTTATATTAATTCTTTAGACAAGATGGAAAGAAAACTGAAGATTTCACACATTTACAAAAAAAAAAAACTACAATGATAACATAATAGTGCAGTGCACCTCATCTTTAACCTTGAACATGGTAAAGAAGGGCCCTCAACAGCTACTCTTCTGGATGCTTTACCTTCACATCCCTTTTTAAAGAAGAAAAAATGCTGAATAAAGTATTTTTTTCTTTCAGATTTTGAAGAACCCAGAAAGAGTGATGTTGCTGAGTGTGAACCTGATGGGATTTGAAGCCAATGGTATTTGATATTATATATTATGTATATTTTTTTTCATTCCTAACTTGGAAATGCTTTCAGAAGATATTAAATATTTGTAAATTTTTTTAATTAAACTTTGGAACAATTTTAATGTTCCAGGATTGGACTTCTATTAGATAATAAAGCTGAACCTGGGACTGTATTATGCATATCAGATAAGTTACCCCTTGACCTTTCCCTAAGGCTGAATCTGAGGATGAAGTGATAGAGGAAAGCTCAGAAAACAGCCTTTTCATGACCATCCATTAAAAGAAGTCCCCCAAATAATTGAAATCCTTGTTTTTTTCACATTTGCCACATTCCTCACTGAATAGTTCCAACGTACCAGATTTCACTTTGATGATTCAAAAAGTGGCCTTATGAGGAAGGAATATGACCTGTTGCCATACCGAGCAGGAAGTAGGAGTGGACCTGGAAGTTCTTGCAGATTAGTTGGTAGTTCTTATTTTTCACAGGACCATAGCTACAGAAACTTAAAAAAAAAGATCCCTATTCAGTAAGATTTTCCATTGTTATGCTATGAAACCGAATACACTTAAAATAGTTTTAGAGTTTACTCGCATGTCCCTTCCATACTTGAGGGGCATTATGCCCTATGTAGAAAGATTAGTTGCTTCCCCCAGACAGAAGCAGACCAGGAGTCTCATAGCACTGACTGTTCTGGTGTTCCTTTTTGGTTTATTTTCTTCCATTTTTGAGAGTTACTGTAGTTTCAAGTAAGAGGATAAGCCAAATAAGATAAACTAAATCATCCTTAAATACAAAAGGGAATCACCAAGTGTAAAAGAAGGTTTACATTTCTATTGCAGATCACAACCTCTGCCTCAGCCATGCCCCTGAACTAATAAACTCCTACTTTTATCTGAAATATAAAGAAAGGCCAAGTGCTTGAGCAATTTGAGTAAGAAACCATGAGATATGATGCTTTTCTGTAACCAGGTACTAGACAGTAGCCTAGTTGGTGAGAAAATTAAGTTTAAGACCCTGTTGGACTATACAGAGCCCTTCTGTAAAACACCCAGACAGGCAACTGTTTTGTTTTTATTTTCCTGACTCTGAAAACTAACATTTAGCAAGAATAAGTGGTATAAAGGAAAGTTGATTCTCTCAAGAGAGCTAAGGATGACCTACTTAAAGTCAAATGCCAAAAGAATTTAAAATTCAGTTAAATATGTGTCAAGTCTTTTTAGGACTTAATCTCTCAAATATAATTTAGGGAGTAATCAATACTTAAACTTTAGATCTACTTAGCTAAGGTAAGTTCTTGAAGACCAAGAAAACAAATTTAAAACACCTTAGGACACTCATGTTTTCCAAATTGCCATTTTAATGTATGAAAAACTAAACAGAGTAGAAACACTGGTACTTTGTAAAAATGAAATAACATTTTCAAACAAATGTTACAGATCTATAAATATTCAGTATACAGACTAACCCCTAGCTTTCTGCATGTACCTTCTCAAAGCATATTTCTGTACATTGATCTGTTATATACACAATCTGTGTAATGGTTAATGATCTTCTCTGTTAGGAAAATTTCTTAATAAGTAAACCAAAAAACCTCCAGTGTGATTTTCACTAGAGTCAGTGAGGCCACCCTAGTAGAAATTTTAAGAAAGTCCTTGACCCATAAAGAAGGTCAGTGTTAGAAAAGATAACTGTCCTGTCAAAAACAAAATGATACCTTTAAAGAAATGGCTTAGTAATTGGAAAACATTTTTAAAAAATAACTGCAAGTGATTTTTATTGTCAGTTATACACTATGAATATCAAACCTAAAAACTTACAAAATATTCTTACCTTAGTAATGTTTAATTGGAAATAAAAATACATAAATGGTTCCCAATTGAGATTTCTGTTGCTGGAGAAAATAACTTGAATATTGCAAGAGCCTAAGCAGGTCCACCTCCGAGAGGCCCAGGCTCACTGATGTGTTTACACTGTTTCAACAACCAAACCTTCCTTATTTCCCAGAAGAGCCCTGCTGAGCAGCCTGGTCGCCACTTTTAAGAGTATTTTCAGTACAGTACTCACCTGAATATGGGAAGTTGGTGTGTAAAAAAGGCTATTTCCCTTTTAACAGCACTTTTCCATGACATCCCTTTATACAATGAATACTTGCAATTTATTCATACCTATTCCAGTTACATGCAGTGCATTGGAGCTGCCACAGGCCCACTCAGAACCTTTGTGCAAATTAGAATAAGCCCCATTCTAGGGCTGATAAGCCCCAGAGCGAGACACGGCACCAGCAGACAGCAGGTTCATTGGCAGTGCCTCCCTGCCGTCAGCTGCACACACCCGTCCATCCCAGCCCATGTTGGCAAGCCTATAGAGCTTCTGTATGGTATTGGGTTAACAGGTGACTTCTAGCTAAGACACCCTACTATATAGTGAAATTCAACTGTATTTGAAATCCTGGGACTCTCTGGTTGTGAGGCAGTGAAGTCAGCTCAGAAAAAGAGGGAATGGACAGTTTGGTTATTCCTCCCCTTGAAACACAGGTTGACCTGATGGTTTTGGAATTGAAGCACTAGAAGACGCCATCTCACAAACCTGGCTTGTTGTGCTCGCCTTGATTCATTTGGTTCGGAACAGACAGAAGAGCACTTATGAGAGGTTGGCTTCCCAGAGGCAGAACCTCTCTGTACATGCTTCTGCCGAGTTGAGTGCATCCTTTCTGTTTTGAAGCTCTTCAAACTTATAGCTGTGAGGACTATGGAGAGGAGAGGAAAGAAGTACTACAGGTGGTCCAGATGCTCTCTGCAGACTCCATTCCCTTCCAGTATAAAAACTGGGATAGAGCTGCCAGTTGTAGAGGAGCGCTAGAAAACAATGCATGAGTAGTCAGGGAAGGGCTAAGCGGTTATGCTTAATTTTACAGTTTCTTCACTTATTGAACTGTACCTCAAAATGCTAGCTCCACGTCTGTGTGAGTCAAGCCAACACTACACCGTCCCTCACCTTCTTGCCGTGAGCCACATTCCTCAGAGCCTCTGCCCCCAGCTGGGCTCATCCCATAAGCTGGTACTGGGCAGTAGTCCTACTTACATGTCAGTGGTTAAAAAGGCAAAGAAGACACTGGAGGGAAAATATTTTGCATATCATCTAAGAGGTCATTACAAAGGATAAAGTCTCCATTAATGTATCCACTGAAAACATGTCAGAGTGGGAAGAGGTATAACAACTCTGTCCTTTGTGGCTTTCCTCCCTCATGTCTGAAACCATTTATGGATTGGAAACACCCTTTTTAGCCAAAATACAGAATCCTGTAGCTAGTTCACCAAGGAGAAACAAGTCCCCAACCCATCCTAGACAACTTGTCTTAGTCCTATACCTAGAAGAGACACATCTGACACATCACACTTATGCAGCTCACAGGCCACAAGGGGGATGTGTGTTCAGGTCATGCTCTTAAGATCCCCTCCACAGCACCGGGGAACGAGGATGTAAAACGGATGTAAAATGCAAGTGGGCCTCGTCCTGCTGTGCTGGGGGCCGCACTGCAGACTCCAGCAGTACAGAGGTTCTGGTTGCCTGTGCAAGGCAGGCTCTCTGGTCACCTCGAACCGGAGTCTGGTGCACACGCCAGCACACCTCCAGTGTAAATCCAGCCCTCTGTCAGGGTGGTGATGTCAAACCTTCAGAGCGCCTTCATACTTGCATGAGGCTGAGTCTTCCCCTCCGCTTGCTCAGGGGAGGTCAGCTTCCAGCATGTTCTGCAGCTACCAGAAGCCCTCAGTTCAGCCCCAACCCTTGAAACTTGGCAGTATCTGTACAGACAAAATAAGTCCTCAGTTCGCCTTTGCCTTTGACATTGATCAGTCCACGGCATTCACAAGAATAACCTAGTCCCTGGAGGACGGTACTTGTCTCTTCAGTAACCTGAAAAGGGAAAAAAACCTGTTGGGGGGGTGGGTGCAGGTGGACAGAAAGCAGCCCCTAAGCAGCCTACCCACCTGGGTTCCCAAAAGTACTGGATGGCTATTAGAGTCCCAGCTGATTGATTCTGAGGTCCCCTCACCCCTGCAAAGTTCCCTCCTCTGTGGTCACCATTTCCTCAGATGACTTTTTACCTGGATTTTCCCAAGTTCTCCAGTGCTCTCCATGCGGCTGGCCACGTTGACTGTGTTTCCCCAGATGTCATACTGAGGCTTTCGTGCTCCAATCACTCCAGCAATCACAGGCCCGTGGTTTATACCTAAAGATAATGTTTCCAGTTGGCAGATCATAGAGGCAAAGCCTCAGGCTTCTGCCCTTACAGGAGGCCACAGAATCCTCCAGTGACCACAGAAGGCTGACAAGACACAACTAAGCTGAAGGTTGGAACAGGGCCTACCAAGTCTGTGACGGGAGGTCATGCTTTGGGTGTGAGAAGGGCATTCCCAGGGCTGTTCTTCAGACTTTGCATTACTGAAGAAGTCTGGGTCTGATCCTAACACTCTCTTATCCACTAATCTCTTAATATAAAAGAATAAATGGGCTTTGAGCACTGACCCTTTTAGCTAACAGTAACTAGTTACGTTAGTAAGTTTGCTTTGTTCTCCGTGTATTTTAAGATTATCTACTGCCAGCCGGTGATTCTGGGTTCTCCATTTTCTCTAGTGATATATTCCTATTTACTTAAAGCTTTAGTAACTATATAAGTGGTATGCAGAGAAAGAATAATGACCCAGTCACCGGAGTTACAAGATCAGACACTCATTTCTAAAACTTCGTAACAGATAGCAAAGTACACTGGAGAAACTTGAGGGGATTGCCAGGAGGCAGGGCTACGCGGTCTCAGCCCCAAGCCCAGCCCACCTTCCCGGGGCCTCACCGACTCGGAGGCGGAACGAGTTGAACGAGTGCCTGTTGATGCCATCCAGCTTGTTCATCAGGGCGATGCTGAACTCCACCATGATACCAATGTGGGCGTGCTGCCGCTCCAGGTCCTACGGGGCACAGTACTGTACACAGGGCTGTGGCAAATCCCACCCTGTCTTCCTGCCTCGACTGGCTGTGGGCAGATGCTCCAGGGCACCTGACGTTCTGGGCACTGGTGTGCCAGCAAGGGCATGGGCATGACACCCACAGGGAGGGGCTGCCAATGGGCAGAGACAAGCTGGAGGCTTCCCCGCAGAGGAGCTCCCTGCCAGGACAGGGCCACCTCCACCACCAGCAGAAGCTGCCCCGGGCTAAGCCATGAGCTCTGCCCCTCCCTCATAAGTTGGCATGGGGAGGTGCTCCCTTTAAGGTGACAGGTCTAGGGGCTATTGAAATTCCCCTTGTGGAAATGGATCAAAGACCTGAATGTAAGTCATGAAACCATAAAACTCTTAGAAAAAAACATAGGCAAAAATCTCTTGGACATAAACATGAACGACTTCTTCATGAACATATCTCCCCGGGCAAGGGAAACAAAAGCAAAAATGAACAAGTGGGACTATATCAAGCTGAAAAGCTTCTGTACAGCAAAGGACACCATCAGTAGAACAAAAAGACATCCTACAATATGGGAAAATATATTCATAAATGATGTATCTGATAAGGGGTTGACATCCAAAATATACAAAGAACTCACGCACCTTAACAAAAAGCAAATAACCCAATTAAGAAATGGACACAGGACATGAATAGACACTTCTCCAAAGAAGAAATTCAGATGGCCAACAGGCACATGAAAAGATGCTCCACATCACTAATCATCAGAGAAATGCAGATTAAAACCACAATGAGATATCACCTCACACCAGTGAGGATGGCCAACATCCAAAACACAAACAACAACAAATGTTGGTGAGGATGTGGAGAGAGGGGAACCCTCCTGCACTGCTGGTGGGAATGCAAATTAGTTCAACCATTGTGGAAAGCAGTATGGAGGTTCCTCAAAAAACTCAAAATAGAAATACCATTTGACCCAGGAATCCCACTCCTAGGAATTTACCCCAAGAATGCAGCAGCCCAGTTTGAAAAAGACAGATGCACCCCTATGTTTATTGCAGCACTATTTACAATAGCCAAGAAATGGAAGCAACCTAAGTGTCCATCAGTAGATGAATGGCTAAAGAAGAGGTGGTACATGTACACAATGGAATATTATTCAGCCATGAGAAGAAAACAAATCCTACCATGTGCAACAACATGGATGGAGCTAGAGGGTATTATGCTCAGTGAAATAAGGCAGGCAGAAAAAGACAAGTATCAAATGATCTCACTCATCTGTGGAGTATAAGAACAAAGAAAAAAAAAACTGAGGGAACAAAACAGCAGCAGACTCACAGAACCCAAGAACTGACTAATAGTTACCAAAGGGAAAGGGACTGGGGAAGATGGGTGGGAAGGGAGGGACAAGAGGGTAAAAGGGGCATTACGATTAGCAGACGTAAGGTAGGGGGGGCACGGGGAGGGCTGTACAACTCAGAGAAGACAAGTAGTGACTCTACAGCATCTCACTATGCTGATGGACAGTGACTGTAATGGGGTTGGTGGGGGGACCTAATGAAGGGGGTGGTTTAATAACCATAATATTGCACATGTAATTGTAGGTTAATGATATCAAATAAATAAAGAAAGAAAGAAAAGAAATTCCCCTTGTTGGGGCTGGGCCATGAGACCAGAGCAGCTGAGTACCTGGGTCTCGTGCCCTGAGGGGACACTGAGCCCTGCAGCTGCCATGTACGTGCTGCCGATGGTCTTGATCTTCTCCACGCTGCTGAACTTGGGCTTTAGCAGCAGCTGCAGAAAGAAAGGAAGCAGGAACACCCGCCAGCTGCAGCCCAGGCCTGCCCCAGATTCTGAGGGGAACGAGAATCCCTCCTACCACGCCTTGAGGCATTTCTCACGCTTTGAGCTCAGACCTAGGGGCAAGGAGGGGCCCTCCCTGCTCCTCCAATCAGCCCAGGCTTCCCTGACACTCGTCTCTTCCTCCTCCTCTCCATTCTCATCTGGTCTTATTCTTTCTAAGGATCATACAGCCCAAGAGTATCTACACAGGAACGTCGATTATTCGCAGCTAAGAATTAAGCCCGAACCGACTGACTTGCCCTGAAACAGGCTTATAGTGTGGGCTTAGCTGGAAACCACACTACACATTCCACAAGGACCTAAGTCCAATCTTAGCAAGCTGCCCCTCAGAGAAAATATGAATGAAGCAAAGTTTGTGTAATATATTCCCTCCAGGGAAGCTGCCACACGTCCGTTAACTGGGGCTTAGGATGCCCACGCCTCCTGTCCCCTCCGCAGCCCAGGCCAAGAGGCCCAGAGCTGCGTGCGTGCAGGCCAGGGGGAGGCCGCACCTCATCGAAGTCGGCAATGATCTCGTTCAACAGGCGCAGGCACTCCAGCCCTTCCTTGTTGACATCGCACTCCGTGTAGAACACTTTGAAGTCCGGCACAGATGCAAACATGACACACACGCAGTCGTAGGACTGATGATACCAGTCCTGGGTTGGGGCGGGAAGAAATAGGGCCCCATGGCTACCTGGCCTCATGAGGGGACAGGCGACTGGGGAGGCGGTCATGGCCCGTGTTCCTCAGCTGCCCCGCTACACTCTCGGGAGGGGGACTAAGCAAGTGGTTCTCAGCCAGGAAGGGCTGAGATTCACCTGGGGGGGGGGCTGTGGAACTTAGGAGATTCTGGTCACACTCTGAACTGGGAGAGTCGGGCTGAGAAGCCCTGGGGTAATAGGAGGTGACCGGCAGACGAGGTTCCATTTCCCCTGGGCCGGCCTCCTTACTTGTAAAACTCACAGCTTCACAGAATTGGTAGAAATACACATTTCATCAACAGAGATCGTCCAGGTTTTAAATACCTGGACATACATTTGATGCTCACAATGCTACTGGGCAAACACTGTTGGCCCCATTTTACAGAACTGGGACCAAGGCCCTGGGAAGTGAAATATCTTGTCTGTGATCACAATTAAAACCTAGTCTCAGACCCAAGGCCTGTGTCCTTGGAGCTGACCCCATACATTGTCTCCCGGGCACATCAGTGAGGCCGGGCCACGGAAACCGAAGTCCCCAAGCCCCCAGCTGCACAGGACCACACGGTGCCTCCAGGCGCCTCCCCGCCCTCGAGACCGAGCCCCTGGCACCACACCTCAGTTAACTTGTCACCAATGAAGTGGGCGGCCACGTGGGCTGGCAGGACATTCTCCAGCAGAAGGCGGTTGACATTCTCCATGGTTTCAAACTCCTCGTGTTCCTTCTTGAACTTCTTCTTCCACAAACAATCCAAGCGGCAGTAATAGTCGATCTGCCGGCGGTGGGGAGCATCAGCGTCCGGGCCCCAGCGAGCAGCTGGTGGGCACACGTGTAGCCCCAGGGGCCACTGGCACAGCCCATCAGCACTCCCACTGTGTCCACGATCAATGTATCCAATTCAACAGCCACCTTAAAGTCCCACAGTTCTCAAGTGACCCACAAGATTAAATGTCACTCATGTCCTGATGGGGAGGTGATGCAGAATGGTAAGGACTGACTCGAGCCCAGACCCGGGGACCAGAGCGTCCCTCCAGGCTGTCTGCTGTCTATGCTGCGGCACTAGGCATGTGGCGGGGGGGCGGGGGGGCCGTACCTGTCTGGAGAGCATGAGGAGGGTGGTATAAAACAGCACCAGGTAGAAAATGATCATCATCCTCAGGTCCCTCCATAAACCGCATGGGGAGCTGCTGGACATGAAGTGGGGAGGCAGGAGTCACCCCGGTTCCCACCCAGCCCCCAGAGCACCCACTCCAAGCCAGCCAGGTGGAAGGGTCACCAGGGTGGAGACCCCTGCCCTCAGAGCTCCTGGTCTCACAGCACAGACGGCAGACAAGATGACTTCAGGTTGTAAAGGAATGAGGGGTGACTGGGAGGTGGGGGAGGCCTCACTGAGGTGTTATCTGCACTCACACCTGGATGACGGAGAAACCATAGCAAAGTGATGGAAGAGCATCCCAGGTAGGGGAGGGAGCAGCTGGGAATGCCTCAGGGTGAGTCAGGGGCTTATTCATTGGCAGGAGTTTGCAGGTGCAAGCCAGACCCAAAGCAGATTTTGTTCTGGGCCCCCAAATTCCAGCCTTTTAGTTCAAGGGGAGCTAGGCCCCTCTCCTCAACTCACTTGGAGCCCAGAGCCCCCAGAGCTACACACATACTAGCCCTCTCATCCACAGGTGTCACCCACCTGTCCAGGGAGAGACCAGAGACAGCTGCTCTACCCAGAACTCTGTGGAGATTCAGGCCCGGCTTAAAGCGGGGACTGGGCCAGAGCTGAGGCCTGCCTCCACCGTGGCCCAGAGACAGGATGGCCCAGGTAGCGTCTCTGGGACCAGGGGCATCCCCCAGAGAACCTGCAAATGAGTCACACTCCACAACACTTTTGAGGCCCATCACATCTCCTCTGTGAAATGGAAACCATGCCACCTGCCAACGCACCCCAGAAGGTGTCCAGTCCAGATGGAACTGTGCATGCAAACACCCCTTAGTTTGCAGTAACACTGAACCAAAATGGAACATGCCACAGGGGGCCACAGTCAAGACAGGCAGTGGGAAGGGCCCTGGCAGCAAGGCTCTGGGCCCCACCTGCGGGTGCCGTTGATCCCGGTGAGATTGCCCCAGCTGTGTACGCAGCAGTCCCACTGGCAGCATGGGGACATGCTGAAGAGCACCAGGTAGGCCACCAAGGCCACCGTCCACAGCACGACCTTCGGCTCCAGGCTCATCCGCAGGAAGACAGAGCAAGCAAGGAAGGCCAGGATGCAGCTGCAGGTGTAATACTGGGAGACGGGGGGATGCTGGTTACCAAGAGGCACTTGCTGGACCGGTGGCCACCAAAGGGAGAGACACTCGGCTCAGACATTGACTCACAGAGCCCCTTCCATCCCGGGGAACTCCGCAAAGAGCCGCTGTGTGCAGCATTGCTGACCTCCCGTCTTAACAAAGACCAGACAACGGGATCTAAAACTTTGCAGTGCTGTATTGTTTTTACTGTGTTTTTACTTGTACTATGGCAAGTGAACTCAAAGGGGAAAAAGATAGTAAATAAAATGGCAGGTGGTGTGTGGATGAGACATGCAAGAGTCAGGGCAGTGGTGTGCGTGCGCCTGAAGGGCCTCCCTGCCTCGAGTTCTGCCTTGAGCTTACCCTTCCCAGAGGGCACCTCTGCCCACTTTACTCTCCTGCTCAAGAACATGATGGTGCCTCCAGAATAAAGACCAAGCTCTTCACCCTGGCATTCGTGGGCCACCCTGACCTGGACCAATGCCTCTGGCTTCATCTCCTCGCTCTCCCCACTCCCTCCCCACAGCCCAACCACCTGAAATCCTGCTGCTCCGCTGTGCACCTCAGCCTTTTCTCACTGTGCCCTCTCCCGTGCCGTCACATAAACTTCTGCCCTTTTAGACACCAGCTCAAAATTCGCCACCGCTCCTAGGCCCCCATATGCCCCCTCCTGCTGCCCGCAGGGGCTCTCCGGGCCTGGCTCCTGCCGTCAGCCTGCCTGGGGCCCGGGCCTCGCTCTACCACTTGAGGCC
Source organism: Phataginus tricuspis (assembly GCA_029783875.1). Classification (NCBI taxonomy): domain Eukaryota; kingdom Metazoa; phylum Chordata; class Mammalia; order Pholidota; family Manidae; genus Phataginus; species Phataginus tricuspis. Next base: position 32,906,257 of record JAQQAC010015468.1, read on the forward strand.
CGGCAGCCCACTTTTCCGAGCTACCCTCTTGTCAATGAAATGGGAGAGCCTAAAGGGCCCGCCACAGAGGAGTGGCCGGGAGACACCCAGGATGCTCTCGCTCCCACCTCCTGGACCGCGTGTGCCAACACCGAGGCTCCCGTGCCCTCCAGTACCAGAGGCCGCCTCAGCCCTGCCTGGGCCCTGCTCTCTCCAGTTCTCCCGGGCGAGGGTGGCCTCCGCTCTCACATACCCTGTGGTCACAGGTGCTCGGAACCAGTGGCTTTCCATGTCCCAAGCTGTGCAAAAGCAGCCCCAGCCCTGGAGAGGACACAGGCCACCCAGCGCCAGGCACCCTCACCTGGAGGAGGTCGCACAGCACCCTGTCCCAGCTGTTCGCAGCGCTCGGGCTCGTCTTGTTGCCAGGAGATGGCCCCAGTGGTGGGAAAGGCGTCAGGGGCTATGGAGGGAAGGAACAGATCCCCAGGAGGGCTGGCCCAGAGGCCTGAGACTCCAGCACCTGCCAGGCTGGAGGAGCCAGAAGGGCCGGGCCCTGGACAGCACCACGGGCAGCTCCTGCCAGACCCAGCTCTAAACACAGCCCTGAGCCAGGGCCCAACTTCCCACATCAGCCATCAGCCTCACAGTGGGAAGGGGCCGGGGCAGAGGGTGTAAAGGAAGACATGGACACCACCCCCGGAGCAGCAGAGGCGGACTCAGGGAGGGGCGGGGAGAAGCTGGGATCGGCTAAGGGACAGACCCTGGCTCTAGATGCGGTGCTGGGAGGGCAGGCAGGGGACACTGCTGTCTGCAGCGCTGAGCACATGAGCGTGGCCTGGGAACAGGTGCTCAAGTGTCCTCCCCAGCTTGCCCCTCAGGTGACATCCCTAGTGAGGAAACAGACTCAGGTCAAGACTGGGCCTCCCCAGCGGGCCATGAAGAAGCCAGAGGACGTCAAGAGGAGAGTTTTCATTGGACAAGGACACTCCACACACCTATGGGGCTGGCCACATAAGCTCTCGGGGGGGCCCAAACGCTCGTTTGAAAACTAAAGGGTAAGGGGCTCTAAGCCTGACCTTACAGGTCCGCCCATAGGGCTCTGGGAAAGGTTACACCCAAAGCAACTTTTAGGCAATGAGATTATAGAATTCTAGAATCTGGAGGTTCCCGGGGTCAGAGGCGGGCTCCCACCAGCCTTTGCCCAGGCACCAGGGGTCCCACCTTCCCCGCCCCCAGAACCCACCAGGTTGACAATAGCGATGGTGAGCAGGCTGCCGATGGTCAGGACGGCCAAGGACACCCGCAGCAGGGCCTGCGTTTCCACCCTCTCGGAGATGGCCTGGAGCATCCCCCAGGCTGGGCAACAGCTCTGTGGAGTCAAGGGGTCACGTCAGTGGCACCAGCACCCGGCAAGGAGGCAGAGCCTGCCTTGAAGCCTTGCAGGGAGAACTCCACTAGGGAGAGTCAGCAGGTGCTCTGTGCCCAGCCCAGAGCTCCGTGCACGTGTGGTGCGCAGACGGAAAGGACCCTCCCACCCTTGGGGCCATGGACAGCCACAGCCACCTGGGGACCACTAGGCTGGGAAAGTAGAACCCTTGGGAGAAGGCTACAGAGCCTCGTGATGTGTCCTCCAGGCAGGAGGGGCAGGGCCCAGGTGGACGAGGTCGCCGGGCAGGGCTCCCCAGCCAGGGGAGGGGCAGGAGGCAGGGCCCCCGACAGGCGGAGGCCTGGCCAGAAGCTGAGTCAGCGGCCTCCCCACTCACCAAAAACTCATCAGCAAAGCACAGGCCTAGCACCAGCCCCAGCACACAGGCCACCAGCCCAAAGGACACACCTAGAGTCGCCATCCTGAGAGGAGGGAAAAAAACCCCAAGTTCCGGGGAATCATCTGTCCAGGGCCAAGCCATGGGCCTGCTCCCCCACCCCTCCCAGTACCCCAACTCTCAGGCCCCCTCCCAGCACCCCAACTCTCAGGCCCATGGTCACCTTCTGCCCCCTTCACCCTCCCAAACTGCTACTCTACACTCAGCAAAGGGGATCTTTGAAAAGCCTGGCCCAGTGCCCCACTAAAGACACACGAGGCCTGGCCAAAATATGAAGGCCGAGACCAAGACCACACCCCCTTTCTAGGCCAAGTATATAAGAAATGAGTGATTACACAGCCTTCAGATCACGTCTGGCCCGTAAGTACCATGGAGCGCTCCCTGGTGTGTCTTTATTGAGCACATCTGAAACCACAGTCCCAGGGGTCCTTCAGCCTAGCCACCCCCTCCCTAAAACCACCAAGCAGCTGGCTTCCTCCCTGTGGCCTTGTCCCCAGCACACCAAAAGGACCCTTGGGGCAGAGGCATGAACCTCAGTCACTCCTGACGTCCTGGCCATGCAGCCTAGATAAGTCATTAACCCCTCTGAGCCTCAGTTTCCCACATCGAAGAGGATGATGGCAGCAGAGGTCTCAGGTCTGCCCTTCTAGGACTGCAAACACTTCCAGCAAGGGTCACAAACCGCAGATGCATACAAGGCCACACAGATGACTTCTGAGGTGAAGGGCATGTGGGAATGGGGAGGCCTACAGCTCAACAGAGCAGGCTTCCAATGAAAACACAAATGAGGAACTCCAGTGCTGGGAGTCAGATCCCTGGGCCAGCTTCTGGGACTCCAGGGTCTACAGTTACTGAACTCAAACAGTGGGCCCCTTCCTGCTGGCCATGCAGCCCCTTGCAGGTTTTCTGGTGGATCCTGTGAGGGCACAGCCGCTGGGGCCTGGGCCATCCTTGCCCGCCCCACTGACCTGGGTGTGAGTAGGACATGGATGAGCAGGATGCAGACGAAAACGAGGCTGGCGCAGGCGAAGTAACGGCGGGCGCGGGGTATGGGCGCCAGGCGGTACTGAGGGCAACAGAGACTGTAAGGGGCAACCAGGGCGGCCGAGGCCCCGCTGCAGAGCCGCTTGTTCTCCCCCTTCATAGGTCTGCCCTGGCTCAAGTTAATCACCCTAAAAAATGCCCTCACACCCACCCCAAGCTCTAGATGATGGTGTGACATCATCACAAAGCGGCAACCTGGATATATCCCCTCCCCTCCCCAGATTCTCCGACTTTCTTTCCAAGGCCCCTGAAAAGGCGCGCCCCCAGTCTGTAGATGGGAACCAAGCTGCTGAGACGGGCTGGTGGCGAGTCTGTCCGTCAGCACAAACACGGAGCAAGGCACGTCCTGACCGGGGAGCTGGTGGGCGGGGACCAGTGCTGCCCGGCCCCCACCCCAGCACCATCTCTTTACCTTGGCCCCCGAGGGCTCCTGCTGCATACGGGCAAACCAAGGCTCAGAGGGCCCAGCAGCCTGCCGGCAGCACACAGCCAGTGCAAGGCCCAGCGGGGCGGCCTTCTGGTGACCAGGCCTCCTCCAGACCCCCAGCTCCTCGCCTAGAGTCCCCACTCGGGGAGCCCCAGCTAGAGGCAGGCTGCCCCCACCCCACGCCCGGCCCCAAACCCTGCAGGCTGGGCAGGAGAGAGGTCCCCATACCAGAGCACTGGGCCGGGGCCACCCTCCCAGATGGGCCACACCTGAGGCCAAGATGGGCTCCGAGAGCCTGTGAAATGCGTACAGGGCCCTTGGCAACCGTGTGAAGGCTCAGTGACAACACATGTACCCAGGAAGTTGCCAGAACCCAGCAGGTGCTCCGGAAACAAGTACACGGTCACTAGTGGCAAAAAAGCACGTTGCTGAAGCAGCCAGCCAGCCCCTCCAGTGCTGACACGAAAGTGAAGCTTTTCCCCAATTATCAGGCTGCACCGGCCTGCGGCCGCCCTGGCCCTCGCCCGCTAAGGTGCTGGTGTTTGGAGGGAGCAAAAGGCCCAAACTCAAGTGGGCGAATCCCTAACGGGGGCATGTCAGGCACAGGGGTGAGGCCAGCAGGAAGAGAGCCCAAGTGGGGCTGGATTCCGCCCGCACTCTCAGCAGCCAGCTGGAGCCATCCCCGAGACCCTCCCGGCACGATTCCCCAGGAGGGTGGGCTGCTACGTGGCCTCTGCCGGGCTGCTCGGGGGCCCTCACCTCCCGCTCAAAGCCCTTCTCCAGGAAGATGGACCCAAAGGAGTAGAAGTCATCGGACTTGGAGCAGCAGGGCCTGCGGGGCGGCAGACACAAGCAGTGAGATGTGAGGCCCGGGGGACTGGGGGACAGAAGCCCACCTCAGCTAAGGGGAGGGGCAGGGACCCCGGTGGGGACCCCACCCTTGGGAGGCAGCACCGGGGAGGGAAGAAGCTACCATGGGCACAGCAGGAGCCGGGCCACCAGGCGGAAGGGTACAAGGTGGGCCTGGCCGTATCAGGCCCCCATCAGGGGAGGGGGCGGGCAGAGGTCTCGGAGCCTCACCGCGTGGAGCTGAGCCCCTCAATGGCTGAGAGCATCTCATCATCGTACGAGTCGTCCTCCGACCGCCCCTTGGGGGACGCGCTTCTGGAATCAGGCATCCACGACTGCACCACCCAGGGGCCACATCCACCTGCCCAGAGGCAGGGGTGCGGACAAGATGACTCCCCCAAGTGGGGTCCCCAGGGGCCTGCAGGAGGCCCCAAAGCCTCGTGCAGGATAGTGGAGAAACAGATGGGTCCCCTAAGGCCCAGAGAGGGCAGGAGAACACCCAGCATCACATAGCCTCCCCCAGCCGCCAGACCCCAGCCCCCAAGCCAAGGCCTCTTCCACTAAACCCAGTTCCCTCACACCAGCCCTACTGAGCCCCTACAGGGTGGGTACACCACAGGCACTCAGTCACGGCGAAGTTCCGGTTCCTAAAACACTTTGACCCAAGCCACAGCCCACTCCATGGTCAGGGCTGGGCCTAGCAGAGCTGTCCCCTGGGAGGAGGCTGGCCTGGCAGCCCGGCTAGAGGCGGTGACTGCGGCAGCGCCTGGCCGGGAGGGCAGGCCACCCGTGGCAGGAATGAGGGAGGCACACGTACCTGTCAGGAGTCCAGTGGCGCCTCAGGGGAATGGCCTGGAAGGGAAGGGAGAGAGAGATTGCCCGGCATGCAGGGCCCTGACATCTACCACCAGGCGCTCAGAGACATGGGGCGGCTGTCGGGGGCTGTCCAAGCTTCAGGCATCCAACACCAAAGCCAAACGCAGTCTGGGGACCGAGGGCTGGGCCATCCTCAGCCTCCCTGGAGCACCCCAAGTGCCCAGGAGGGAGGCAGCCCAGGTCAGGCACCACTTCACAGGTAGAGACAGTGCGGCCTGCACAGAAGGACGGGCTCTCCTGCCCCCCTCAGGGCCCTGTCCGCAGCTCCCTGGGGGGAGCAGCCCTACCTTGGGCCTCCGACTGGTGGGGACAGCCGTGTCACTGCTGCTCACGCTCTCCCGGTGACTGAGGTGCGCGAAGGGCCGCGCAGCCCCCCAGGACTCCAGGTAGCGGGTCATGCGCACAGACGCCCGCATCTTCAGGGCAGCATCCCCCTTGGGCTTGGGGAGGCGCTGGCTGGGCAGGGGTGGCTGCTGGCGCTGCAGGCAGACACACAAAGGTCCGTCACCCCTTCCCTCTCCACCCGGGAAGGGGCTGCCACCCCCACCCGGCTCCAGCTGGAGCGCCAGCCCATCTGGCCGGTGAAAGGGAAAATGGCAAAAAAGCTGCTTGGTGCACAGTCCCCTCGGGACTGGCTAGAGCCCAGTGTCCTCCGGTGGGGCCGTCCTTCCTGGGTGGGGAGGAAACGGGGGCACACACAGCTGTGCACAGCCCCTAAGACCTTTCTCTGCTCCCCAGGGGAAGACGCAGGTCAAGACCCTAAGCTCTGGGCCCCACTCACTCATGAGGCTCTTTGGAACCGGACACTGACCTGGGGCCTGAAAGCCCATCAGCCCCTCCCCACGGAGGCACCCTGGGGAGACAGCACCCAGGGACACCATGGGCATCCTGCCCTCCCACACACACGTGGATGGCACATGTCCGTCCTGTAGGGAGCCGCCGGGAGCACAGGGCTGGCCAGGGAGTCCCATAGCATGACCCCCAAACAACAGCAGGGATCTCCTACTTGCCATGTGCCTGCCATGGCTCTGCCAGGGCATGGTGGCCTAGCCGGGCCCTGAACGAGGGGGCCCACCCTGCCCCCACAGGAAAAACAATATGGCAGGGACCTCCCCCGGCTGGGGAGGCTGGGTAGGGCTGGAAACGGGGGAAGAAGACCGCGACAGACAAGCATGGGCATTTCGAGACCCGCAGAGCCCGCCTCCCCCTCGGTCCCCACGGACACGGACTCGGACCAGCAGGACAGGCACAAACACTTGCTAAGCCATAAGCGGCAGCTTTCCTGGAAATGTCTAGCCTCCTTCTGGGAGAGAAACATTTTTAAACCCTGAGACACGTCAGCCTCGCCAGGGAGAACAGCGTGGAATCCGGCCTGTGAGTGTCTCAGGGTCCAGAGAACACACAGGGCCCTGCACTGAGTAACCTGCCTGGGGTGAGGGGCACACCTCTGTCTCCCCCTCCACTGATGGCAACTCTGCCTATACAGCACCCAGCCACTCAAGTTCAAGGTGTCTGGCATTTCTCTGAGGGCAGGGAAGCCAGACGCCTTGCCTCCCTGAGAAGTGGGCCCCAGGAAGGGCAGCTGCAGCCCCACCAGCCTGCAGGGGAGCCCCACAGGCCACCTCTGGCCCCTTACCCCAGCTGTCCTCACACCTAAGAAATGGTATGAGGCAGAGCCTGAGGAGGCCAGAGCTGGAAAAGCACCACCTTGTCCACAGTAGGAGGGACATCTGAGCATTCTTTCCATGGCTCATTGCACAGTTGTGAGAAGAAAAGAAGTGAGGATGGTCTCTGTGCACACATAAGAAGGTCTCCAAGGTTCCAACCCGGGGGGGGCACGCCATACCATGGGCTTAATGAGGAGGGCAGAGGAGACTCGAGCTATTACGTGTGCAGAGACATCTCTGTGGAAAGAACTCAAGAAACACCACGCTGGTGCCCTTTAGTGGGACAGGCTGGCGGCAGACAAGGATTCGAGGGAAACCGCAACATGCCCTTCATGCTTTCTGAATTTCCAACTATGTAAATGAACAAAATTAAAGATGGGGAAGGGAGGGTTGCCAGATAAAATATAGGATGCCCAGTTCAATCCTGCATGAGATCCACACTCCTACAAAAACTCCTTGGTGGTTTATCTGAATGCAAGGTGAACGGAGCATCCTGGGGCTGCCCTTGTGGAAGCCGGCAGCCCTGCGCTGGGGTTCGGAGCTCTGCCTGCTCTGCCTTGCAGTCTGGGTGCTCTGCCTCATTCATTCACCAGGTGTCCAGGCACGGGCTCTGTACCAAGGGGGCTTGCAGCCGGCAGAAGAGGGCACCCCTCCCTTAGGCCTGTCCACGTGGTGGTCACACTGACAACATATAAGCAAAAAGGATAAACAGGAGCACCCGGGACAAAGGGAAGAGGGCTCGGGGCTGAGGGAGCAGCAGGGACAAGGGTCTGGCGGGAAGGACAGGAGGATGGCACAGGACTGGGGTGAAGTGCACGCAGGATGAAAGAACAGGGCAGAGAAGTGGGCAGGGCCCAGAGCTGTGGGTACAAGGTGAGGGGCTGGACTATATTCCACGATTGGGGCGGGGGGCAGCCCCAAGGTGTCTGGGAGGGCTTCCCCGTGCTGACCCAGCACCCACGGCCCAGCCCTGGGATCAGCAGCAGGCTGAGGCCCGAGGAGCTGGGGAGGTCGCGGGCTGGTCCCCCGCTCCCCTGGGGGCTGGCAGTCAGACAGCGGAGCCAGCCCTGAGGCCAACGAAGGCCAGAGAGGGAGCTGGAGAGGGCCTGCTGCGACTGACCTTCCTGAGCCAGCCCCAAGGATGATGCATGGAGGCCTCCCAACCGGCTGGCCTCCCGCAGGCGGGAAGAGGGGCCCGGCAGACGCGTCCCGGCCGGGGCAGGACCAGGGCCCGCAGGCCCAGCAGCTGCCCACAGCCTCCCAGCACGGACGCCCGAGGCAAGTGGGGCCAACGGAGGCGGAAGAGGCTACCCAGCCAGGCAAACACTGCGGGTCGAAACCCAGGACACACAGAGGTTCCTGCCTAGTGGCCCCCTGGCCTTTCCCTACTTTTCTGAGTCTTGGCCAAAGCATGTTTAAAATGTGTCTTTTGAAAATCTTGAGATGAGTGACTACCTCATGGAAAATACGGTAATTGTGACTGTCACTGCCCTGAGTGCCTCCCTCAGATTGGCGTTTTCTCCTCTGAGGGAGGCTCTGCCGTCACTCCCATTTCATGGACAAGAACGCTGAGGCCCAGGACACGCCCAGGAGCGGGGAGCTCACTCCTAAGCCGGGCAGGCCTCCTCCATGCCTCCTCCCACCCAGCCCTCCCTCCATCGCCCACCCGCCTGCTGCATCGGGGCCCTCATACCCGGGGGTCAATGACCAGGTAGGTGCGGACATTCATCTCTTTCAGGTAGGGGTCTCGCTGCTGCCCATGCCCGTCCTCCACCTCATACGCCTTGTCCAGGTGGTTCAGCGTTGCCTCGGTGATGTGCACACGGCTGGGGGAGGCCAGAGTCAGACAGAGCAGTGGGCCCAGAGACGGCTGGCACCTGCCCCAAGATGCACAGCAGGAAGGGCCAAGCAGGCCAGCTCCCCCCACTGAGAGGTCATGGATTCTGTCTCGGACCCCACCCTGGGCCCCCTCCCCGGCCGAGTCAGTCCCTGCCCTCTGACCCCTGATGTCACCCGAGCCTCACCCAGGGACTCCAGCCGCCTCCATCCTGTTGGCCAGGGACACGTCATGGGACCACACATCATATTGCCACTTGTGCAGCCCAATGACGCCACACAGCACGTTCCCTGAGTGTATACCCACACGCATGCTGATGTCCACGCCCGTGGCCTCCCGCACCTGCCTGGGGCAGAGCAGTCCAGTCACCCCACCCCAGCCAGGGCTGCCGGGGGCCCCAAACCCTAGGGCAGGCTCACGGTCCCAGGCACGGAATACGACACGGGCAGGGCCGAGCAAGGCTGCGGGGGGCGCGTGTGGGAAGGGGCAGGCCCCGCTCACAGGAGAGAACCTTCTCAGCCCGATGCAGCCGCCTCCTCAAAAGGGGATAAGCAGCCCGTCTCTGGGGGTATGCAAAGAGATGTGGCTGCCCCCAAGTTCACAGCCTGTCCGAAGGGGGACTTCCAGCTGCCGTGGGTCACTACTGCTCATGGTGAAGGCCCTACGATACATCACTGGCCGTTTCCCCTGCCCGGCAGCCCCAGCTGGGGTCTGCAGACAAGCTCAGGCCCTACCCCAAACCCAGCAGACAGAGAACAAAGGAGCCGGCCTTTGGGGGCCTTCTCCACCCCACCTTGGGGAAATGGGGGCACTGCGGGCTGCTAGCACCTCTCAGCACAAGAAGCCCCAGTCAGAGCCTCCCCAGGGCACAGGGCGCTCCAAACACAAGCAGAGCCCCCAGGGCCCTTTGACAAGTGGGTGAGGGCCCAGAAGCAGCCAGGGTCAGGTGCCCACCACCAGGGCTGAGGACGGACAGACTGCTGGAGTCAAAGCCAGAGGGAGCACAAGGGGCCTACACGACCTCCACATGCTCTGAGGGAGGAAACTGACCTGGGGTGGGTGACCTGGCCAAGGTCATCCAGGTACTGGGATGCAGAGCCAGGCCAGAACGGGGCCCCCACTCTCTCTCCAGATCCGGCAGCCCCACCACTGCTGGTGGGATTCCAGGAGGAGGCCGAGCTGGAGCTGGGTTACGCCCGGGAGCCACAGCCCTCAGGCAGCCCAGCCGCAGCCTGCTCTGCCCTGAACACTGGTGGGTCTGGCTAAGCCCACCTGGCTCTCCACCCTGCACTTGAGCACCATGGCAGGTCCTTCCCATAGACCATGGCTTCTCAGGGGTCCAGGGAACTTGTGGGGAGCTGATGGGAAGGAGCCCCATGAGGCTGGGGGTCTCCCCACAGCTCTGAGAACCGGTCCGGACTCCAGGTCTTCCCAGGGGAACAGGAAGCAGATGGAGCCCTGCAGTCAGACCTAGAGTCCACAAGTTCCTCGCGCTGCTAACACTCAGTCTATAGGATAACAAAGTCCAACTGCCCCCTCCTCACACCCGCCAGCTCCCAGCCGCTGAGACTCTCTGGGGCTCAGAGGCCCACTGGGCCCAGAGGGAGGGATGCAGACTGATAAGTAGTCCAGGCAACTGATTTCACCCAAGCCTCAGTTTCCTCATCTGCAAAACAGGGACAATGCATTCCCCTCCTGCCTTAGCAAGCCAGAGAGGTCCATCGTGGGGACAGGACCTGGTGCCCCAAGCCTGCCCATGGTACCTACTTAATGGCCTCACACATGTCCAGCCCCATCTTCACACAGTTCCGGGCATGGGTGGGCAGAGAAACAGGCAGGCCTGACACGCAATAGTAGCAGTCACCCAGGATCTTGATCCGCATGCACTCATTGGCCTGCCGGACAAGGGAGAGGCCTGGTCTGAGGAAGGCCTGCAGGCACACAAACCAGCCATCTCCCCACGGCTCCCAGGGTGCACCAGGCTCTTTCCTGGCCAGAGGCTTCCTCTGGGGTATCAGCTACCAGTGGCAGCTTAGTACAAGGATTGGAAACATGGGGGGGCTCCCCAGGAAGAATCCCCCCACAAGCATCAGGGATGGAAGTGGGTGTTACTAATGGTGGCCACCTGGGTGCCTCTGTGGGGAACACTGTCTTTGTCTCATTTCTTCATGCACCTACTAAGTGCCCTGTCCTGCCCCAGTCACTGGGACATGGCAGTGAGCAAAACAGACAAAATCCCTGACAGCCATGGAGCTCGCACACTGGTGGCAGAGTTAGACACTAAACTAGATAAGTAATATCTATAGACACCCAATGGTAGTAAATGCCAAGGAGAAAAATGAGGGATGAAAGGACAGAGCAAGTTCCCAGGCAGTCGGAGGTAACATTTGAGCAAAGACCCAAAGGGACTGAGGAAGCAAGCCATGCCAGAATCTGGAGAAAGCCCATTCCAGACAGAAGAAGGAAGCAGCATGTGCAAAGGCCCTGAGGCCAGAAAGCCGTCTGAGAAACAAACAGTAAAGCAGCCAGTGTGGCTGAAGTAGAGGAAGTAGGGGAGATGAAGACAGAGAGGTGGAAGGTGCCATAAGCCAAGGGGTCAGCAAGTTTGAGGTAATCTAAGAGATGGCTATGCTACTACGGATACAAACCAAGCAGGGTTTGTGAGTAGGGAGGGATCAGAGAGGAAAAATGGGGGTGAGGAGAGGCGGGGGTCTCAGAGGAAAATATGCATGGAGAGGGTGAGGGGAGGCCCAAGCCTTTCCACCTGATGCGGTGCTGAAGCCACTAGACAGCCTCCCCCTGCCCCTCTCCCCAGTCAATAAGCCCTGGGCAAAGGTGGCCACACATACCAAGGCCTTGGGGTGGGGTTTCAGGGACTCTGAGAAGGAGCTAAGCCAGCTCCCTTCTCAACTCCTCATCTAATAACTACATCTGTGGTGTGTCCCAGCTGTTCCCTGCTGGGCCCCGTCTGGCACACGCTGAGTACTGAGTGGCCTGGCCCAGGACACAAGGACAGTGGCCTTCCTACAAAGCCGCAGGGGATGGACTCCCAGGCTCAAGGCTCCAGGTGCCCTCATCTCCTCCCAGGTCAGCGGTTGGACTGCCCTCTGAGCCCAGCTATCTGTCAGGGACTTTCGGGAGGCCACTTTCTCTAGGCTGTCCCTCCACAATGGTCGACAGATCCACTCTGTCTGACGCTTACAGACTGGGGAGGCTGTGTGTGCGCTGGGGCTGGTAGGTTCCCGAGCCCAGACTCCATGCAGATGCCCAGGAGAACTGGCCCTGGGTCCTGGGAGGAGGCTGCATCTCTGGAATCTGACTGCCGACAGGAGAAACGTCCAAGACCAACCCTGCCCATGTCCGCCCAGGGACTAGCCACTCCAGCTGGAAGGACGGCCATGGCCTCCCTCTCCCCATCTACACAATGGGGCTGCCACCAGGCAGGCAAACACAGACGCAGACATACCACCACCACCACCTGCCCCTGCCCTGGGCCCCCACTGCTCACAGAGACAAAGGCTAAGACCCCAGCCCAGCCCTGGCTGCTCCCAGGCCTCTCCCCACTCAGCTGTTCCCTGAAGATCCTCCTTACCCAGTGCCCTCCCCTGCTTGGCACCTGCTATGCCTCCCAAGGCCCTCAAGTCAAGTCCCACTCCTTACCTCCACCCTAAGTCTTTGCAGGTTGGACTCTGTGACCTTCTCCCCCTCACTCTGTCCCTCCTACTCGTCCTGAGCCATGTTCATTCCCAGGGCAAGCAGCTTTCTTTCTACTCCAGCCTTTTGCACATGCTGTTCCCTCTGCTCAGAATGCCGTTCCCTTTCCTCTTCAGGTACCTTTTTAGGTTTCTCAAACTTTAATGTGCATATAATTCAGGGCTCTTGTCAAAAGGCAGATTCTGGGTAAGGCCTGGCATTCCACACTCCTCCTAAGCTCCCAGATGAGGCCAAGGTTACTGGGGATGAGGGCATGTGTAATGAGGATGAAGGCATCTCCTCCTCCAGGCAGCCTTCCTGAGCCCCCTGAGCTCCTTCGTCCCTGTGCTCCCCCAGTGTACTGTCAGTCTCCCCACCAGCCTCACATTCTGGGGAACAGGATTGTGGCTGCCTTGGCCACCGCTTGACCTCCACTTCCGCCATGGGATATTTGGAAGAGTTTGCTGATTGAATGCAAAAATTCAGCCAAGGCCTCCCCTCCCCATCTCAGCACAGCACTGGCACAGGACACCACTGGAAGGCAACGGGGGCGGAGGGGGTGCCTGACTTTACCATCAGCAGGAGGGAGAGGCAGCACAAGCCAGGGCTTACCTTGGCAATCTGGTCGAACTTGCCGAAGAGCTCATTCAGCACCACTACCAACTCTTTGGGGGAGCAGTCGCTGGCCAGCTGCGTGAAGCCCACAATATCGGCGTAGAGAATGCTGGGGGTGGGATGAGGCCACAGGATGGTCAGAGCCAATCTGGATGGATCTGGAACCATCCAGAGCTCCCAAGCACCCACCACCCTGACCCTAATCATCCCTGCTACTCCTCAGCCTTCACAGGGATGGGAGAGAAGCCCCTGGCCATAAAGATGAATTAAGGTTCCAGAGGCTTGGCATTAAAGCAGAACAGAACAAACCCTTGAGTCTGCAGAGGCCCTACAGAACCCCACCCCAGGCCCCATCACTGCAGACAACTGATGCTCTTACAGGCAGAGCTCTTGTACCCCTGAACTTCCTTCTCCCTTCCTACACCTGGGTCTTCAGCTCTGCACAGACTTCAGAACTAAACTCCCTGCTAAAATGCACTCCATGCTCCCTCAAGCCATGCTCCACACCCAACACTTTATACACACCTAGTCCTCATCCTCATAGAATTCCCACTTCACAGATGAGCAAACTGAGACTCAGGGAGGTTAAGACTTTCTGGGAAGCCAGAGCTGTGACTTGTACCCAACCTCCCGGCTGCAAAGTCTGTGAGCTCTGGGTGGCCCACAGCATAGAGAGCAGTGGGTCCAGTCTCAGAGGTAGCTTGAACCTCAGGCAGAGCATGGGGGTGGGGCTCCCAGTACCCACATCTACAGTTCCCTAGGCTGGTGCAGTCAAGTAATTCTGCAGCCCCTTTGAAATCAGAGCCAGACAGGTATCAGGACTGGGCCTTGGTGGTCACCAAGCCATGGGGAGCTTCACCTCCTTTTGGGGGACCTGTGCCCCCTTGAGAATCATCTGAAGGACCCCATACATCCAAACAGTCATGTTTGTGCACCATTTTACAATCTTAGGGAGCTACCCAATCTGATCTGACCCCCTATGGGAAAACAAATGGAGAGACTGAGGCCCAGGAGGGGCCTGGCTTTGCCTCCCTCCAATACCTGTGGGCTGGGGAGTGGTGCACCCAGCCCCAGGCAATCCTGGGTACACAGGCTGCCCACCTGACGTTCTGGTGCCGCTTTACGTAGAGGCTGTGGAAGTTGTTGTCGTGCATGTAGCGGTGGTCCCTGCGCTCCTTGAGCCGCTCGATGATGGCCAGCTTCATGCCCATGGAGATGTGGGCGGGAAGCACTGAGAGCAGCAGGTTCTCCTGGGCACCGGTAGGGGACAGCAGGGTGGCATTGGGCCCCAGGCCTGGCCCACCAGGCCTCAATTTTCTCTACCCTCCTGCCTGCCCTGTCCACAGCACCCTCCATCTCCACTGGCCCATATCCTGCCACCAACCCAGCTGGACAAATCCCTCTGTGTCCCCAGCAGCCCCCTGGGGTGAGGCCTGCATGGGTGTCCACAGCAACCCATGGCCAAGGCTGAGGAGGGCTGGGCAGAGGCCAGGCCGCGGCTCTAGGGGAGGTGGAATTCACACCTGCTGGCGCTTCTCAATGCTAAGCTTCCGACGGATCTGAATGCACCTCACAGTGTAGGTGAAGAGGTCCCGGGAGGCGTCCTGCATCTGGTGCTTGTGGAAGGCACCCGTGAGGTTCCCGCACAGAAAGATGACGGCATTGGCCAGCAGCTGAGGGCGGGCCAGCGGCAAGCTCAGTATTCAGTCTGGCCCCCTCTCCATTTCCTGACTCCTAACCCACTTGGCTGGCACCATTACTGGGGCAGGCAGGGAAACTGAGGCCCAGACAGGAGCTGGTCTCCTCGGCAGTCACTTTGACTACAAGACCAGGACTCAGGCCCTTCCGGGCAGATGGCAACCCCATCTCAGCATTCCCCAGGCCAGGAGGGCTTGCGCCCCAGAGACCAGGGAAGCCAGCCACTCACGGGGAGGCAGAAGCACATCCCCTCGCAGAAACCAGAGCCAGGGGATCACTGAGGCAGTCAGAGAAGGCACAGCACGGCACCGGCTGCCCAAGCTCTGGCCGCCACTTCCCGGAGCACAGCGCACAGCAGACCCAGCAGGAGGAAAACACATCTGTCAAGTTGCCTCTAATTAGGATTCAGCTCTGCTCACTCCACATAAAGACACAAAATAAGGTGTCCAGGCATCCATCCCAGGCCTGTCAGGACAGGCTCTGTGGTGAAACCATGTGAACAGGCCCATTGTGTAACAGCAGGTGCAGGAGGGAGGCCTCGAGGCCACGGCGAGAGTGAGGGCCCAAGCCTCTGGGGTGCCATAGGCCAGCACAGAAAAGGCTACAGGGCAGGACACCTGCGCGGGGGTCCAGCATCCCAAGCATACCTGGAGAGAGCCTGGCCTTGAGGCCATCTGTCTGCACATCAGGCCCTGAGGCCCAAGGACCAGCTCACTCATGCCGGCCATGGCTGACAGCTCCTGCCCACAGCGCTTGAGCCCTGCCCCATGCCCAGACCCCATGTGCCCCTCACCTGCAGCCCCATCGGGACACTGGGCGTCGAGAAGCCCCCCATCAGAGCGCCGAGCACCAGGAGGTGGGAGGTGCTGGAGATGACCCCTACCGCCACAGCTCCGTGCATGCTGAGGGGCAGCAGAGTGTACACCACAAAGACGATGAACAGGAAGAAGGGCACCTGGGGACGGGGCGTCACGAGGCTCAGGGCCTGGCTGGCCCCTGCCCCAGGCCCAACACGGAGCTGATACTGGCCCCTGTAGGCTCTCGTCTTCTGGGTTCAGCCCCAGAAACCTGGATCCTGAGCCCCTCAGCCATTAGTCCAGAGCACCAAGTGCCCTCTGCCCACAGGTCACCCCCTCCCCATCCCCTGTGTGGAGAGAGACAGTGAAAGACATGCAATGGAGCAAGAAAAAGTCAAAATCTGCTTCTGGGTCAGGCCGAGCCAGCACTATGCACCATTTCTTGTGAGCTGATTGATGATGTGGGGCCACGGTCAAGCCTCCCGGGGAGTGAGACTGCATGGCCCTCATGACCCAGGGAGCTCCTGCCTGGTGCCACTGCCCAAGGCTCTCCTTTCACAGGATTGGTAATTTCCAGAAGGCTGGGGCTGGGCCATTCACCTGCCGACCCAGCAGCGCAGACCACCTGCCTCCATGCACTCCAAGCTGGCCGCTCTGCCCACCTGCCCCGTATCCGCCCCTTCTGGGAACAGCAGCCACCACAAGCCTCCAGTCCGCCCGGCCTCCATGAGCCTCACCCTCCAGCCCCAGGAGCATCGGAGGGGCCACTCCTTGGTGACAGTGACTGTCCAGGGCTGGACTTGTGACCCGGGCCAGGTCAACGTGACTCAAGCTGGTTACGAAAGGCTCTTTTAAGACATATGCGCCCCTATGTTTATCGCAGCACTACTTACAATAGCCAAGAAATGGAAGCAACCTAGGTGTCCATCAGTAGATGAATGGATAAAGAAGATGTGGTACATATACACAATGGAATATTATTCAGCCATAAGAAGAAAACAAATCCTACCATTTGCCACAGCATGGATGGAGCTAGAGGGTATTATGCTCAGTGAAATAAGCCAAGCCGAAAAAGACAAGTATCAAATGATCTCACTCATATGTGGAGTATAAGAACAAAGAAAAAACTGAAGGAACAAAACAGCAGCAGACTCACAGAACCCAAGAATGGACTAATAGTTACCAAAGGGAAAGGGACTGGGGAAGAAGGGTGGGAAGGGAGGGATAAGGGGGAAAAGGGGCATTACAATTAGCCCCCTTAATGTAGTGGGGGTTGGGGTGGGGTGGGGGATACGGGGAAGGCAGTGTAACACAGAGAAGACAAGTAGTGATTCTATAACATCCTACTATGCTGATGGACAGTGACTGCAATGGGGTATGTGGTGGGGACTTGATAATAGGGGGAGTCTAGTAACCATAATGTTGCTCATGTAATTGTATATTAATAATAGCAAAATAAAAAAAAAGAAAGGGCTCTTTTAGCTGAGGTGGGTAAGCTGGTGGGTGGGCAGCTGGAGCCACTGTGGCCATCTCTACCCAGCCTGGCAATGGCCTGCCTGGGAATGAAACAACACAGAGGACAGCCGAGCAGAGAGCAATCAGGGTCAGCCATTCTGCCAAAGCCTCTCAGCCTTTCCTGGCAAGTGAGCCAATCAGTGCCTTTGCCTCTTTGAACTGGAGTAATGTCACGTCCAACCCCATGAGGTCCACCTAGAAACACCACAGCCAGACATGCCCAGGGATGCCCTTCCCACCTCATCCCCATCTCAGTGCAGAGAACTGGGAGGACAGTGGCGACCCAGGGCCCATCCACATCACAGAACCACAGCCCCTGGAGCCAAGGGGCCCGCGACTACGCCGCCCTGTTACCTGCTCCCATGCACAGGCCTTCTTCATCCATGAGTCGAACACCAGCACGTAGCCCAGTGTCAAAAGGCAGGCCCAGATGAGCAGGGCTGAGGCCCTGAGCCACCAGCGGACGAGGCACTCAACATACACCAGCACGTAGAGAACCACAAACACAGCGAGCGTCAAGAACACTGTCCCCAGGACAGCCTGGAGTCCAGAGGGGTCCTGGGCGGGCAAACATACACAGAGATGCCATGGCTTTTCCCAGTGGGGTGCCACCTCCTCCGGGAAGCCTGCCAGGTTAGCTCCGTGACATTGTCCCGAGCAATGTCAGTCGCAGCTTCCTCCGCATGGCTGATGCCTTGGCTTGCTCTGAACACCAGGGTCTTTTGCTATTGGCTCTGCTTGAGCTGCCTTCACCACCACCTGCCCCCTGTGGTACCCTAAGTGTATGTCAGAGCCCAGCCCTGTGATATTCTTCCTCCCCAGCCACACCCCCCACACACTGGGCCTCTCCCAGTTCCCAGGGTGTCCTGTGCATAGCTGTCGGGGACAGTACAAGACTCCAGGAGCAAAACTATGGAAAGCCTCCTGGAGGAGAGGCCACTGCTCCTGACTCTGAAAGAATGAACAGAAGTTTATGAGGAAATGATGACCAAAGTGACCCAGACAGGAAAGGAGCTGGAGCAAAAGGTCATCACACTGGGGTAGGGGTGTGGGGCAGTATGAGAAATGATTCACAGCTAGGACGCACCTGGTGTCCGCCAGTAGGCTGATCTAGGGGGCTGGCACACAGCAGGTACTCGGTAACTATGTGCTGAATGCCGAAACAAATGTCCTGTGGTTTATACCTACGTAGATACAGGCAGCACGAACAGAGCACCTACTGGGTGCCGGCTACATCACACATATTACCCTGATGTTTTCTTCTAGAACTCTGCTGTCCCATACAGAAGCTACTAGTCATATGCAGCTACTCCAAAGTAAATTTACATTAATTAATAATCAATTAAAGTTTCAGTTCCATCATACTAGCCACACTAAGTTCTCCACAGCCACACATAGACTGTGGCTGTGGAGAGCAAAGCCTAGGTCAGCAATGACATTAGTGGTGTCTGCCTGGACTGCTGTGTTGAAAAGGACTCTGAGACTACAGAGAGGCTCGTAAGGAGTGCTGGGACTGGTTCTTGATGTCTGCCATGGTACGGAAGTGGAAGCATGGATTCACAGGCCCTTCCTGATCAAAGTCTTCAACTGAATCAAAGTTCGTTTTGGAGAGAATAAAAGATAGTTTATTTGGCCAAATTAATGAAGTATCTAAAACCACTCTAGGCACCAAATTAAAATTAAAAACCTATGTCCTCCCACCCTACATATGTTCCATTACACTCTACAGAGGCAGAAATGCAGGCTCACAGAGGATAATAATGTGCTCAAGTCCTCACGAGTAGTGTCAGAGCTGAGATGTGCACCCCAGGGCAGCCCCCGGCCCCCGGGCTGCCCTCACTCACCTCAGAGGTGAAGACGATGACGAGGAGGGCGATGCAGGCAGTGATGGCCACCAACAGGAGCGTGAGCAGCAGCGGCCCATGCTGGCTGGTGAGGCGGTACTTCTCATAGAGCGCGTCCTGGTCTGGGCCCTCCTCGCTCTCATTGAGGAAGTAGCGCCCCTTGGCCGGCATCCTCCGCCTCTGGCACAGCCTCCTAGCAGTGCACTCAGGACACCCCAGAGCCTGGGAAGCATCTGTCTGCTGACACGCTTCCCTATGGGCCTAGGCCTCAGGCCTCTCTGCGCCTGACAGGCCGGGCCGGAGAGGGACGCCCTCTGCCCGCAGCAACATGGGGATTAGACTGCTCCACCACCAGGCCTTGCTTACTGTGCCACCAGCATATTCCTTTGCATCCAGGCCAGGCCAACCAGACACACACAGTTCTCAGATCTGCAGAGACACAAAGCAGACCCAGATTTGAGCTGGACAGGCCAAGTCAGGGAAGGGCTGGCATCACGGGAAAGCAGCACCAGGTTTCAGAGCCCTGGGTCTGATTTACTAACCTTAACCCAAACCTAACTTTTAGGTCCTATTTAGAGTTTTACCCACTGAAGGCCACAAAGCTAGTCTGTGTTTCCTAGAACTGCACTGTCCCATACAGTAGCCACCAGTCACACAGGACTGTTGAAAATTAAAGGTGACTAAAGATGAAATTAAAAATCAGTCCCTCAGTCCCAGCAGGCACAGATCAAGGCTCAACAGCCACACCGGGGCTCTTACACTGGGCAGCACAAACACAGAGTGCTTCTGTCACCCAGAACGTCCTCTGGAGAGCACTGCTCTAGATGTCTGACTGTTTCACTTTCACATGTAGGTCTCTGCTCCCTCTCAATGAATTTGTGTATATGGTGTGAGGCAGGGATTCAGCTTCATTTCTTTGTTCCAAGTGGATATCAAATTACCCTGAGAGGCGCCATTATCCTTTCCTCAAAAAAATTTCAGAGGGGCCACCTCTGTCATAAATCAGGTGACCACACATGCAGGGTCTGTTCTCAGACTTTCTTCTGCCCCAATGGTCCTTGTGCACAGACCACACTCACTGCATTGCTGGGGCATTTTAGGAAATCTTGTATCTCAGACCCCCATACTTGCTTCACCTAGAGCAGCCCCTTTGCATTCATATTATGTTAAGCTCTGACATAAGACTGCATTTTTTAAAAGAACCCACTGAAAGAATTTAAGATGTTTTCAAGCCCTGTTGCATAGAAAAGGAACCTGAGCCTCAAAGAGGGAACAAAGTGGCCTCTTTAAGTTGGGAGGAGACCCAGCCTTTCAATGTTCATCCCAGACTGCTTGTGTCTCTCACCAGCACCATTCATTCATTTGCTCATTCATTTATTCCAAAAAGGCTTGATAATCATGCCTGTGGCACACCAGGCCTGCTCCCCACCTGCTGTGTGCCAGGCTGACCCTCTCTCAACAAATGAGCCTGCAGCCTGAGCCTGCACACTTCACTCCAGGTCCCCTCTTAGGTGACACCAGCCCCTACCTCCCTGTCACTCCCTCACCCCCTGCAGCTCCCAGTCCCCGAAGAAAGTCACCAAAAATTGTGCCATCCCCAGATGCAGTGATAGCAGGGCAGCTGCCACTGTTCCAGCAGGAACCTTGTGTCGAGGGAGAAGCCCTGGACCAGGAGTCCAGGCCTACAACCTCTTCCTCCAGGCCTGCCTCAGAGACCGGAACCAAGATAGCACAGAGGGCAGGGAGGCCATAGATGTGGGAAGGCCCAGGGCAGTCACAAAGGACACACGGGGCCGCCGACAGAAGCTGTGAAGGAAAGAGCCCCCAGAGGCGGAAGAGCAGGGTACCCAGGGTCCCTGAGCCCAAGTGAGGCCCCCCAGTGAATTCCTGCTGCCATGAGGACCTTGAGGCCACCTGGGACCCAGCAGCCCCGCCAGGCACTCTGCCATCTAGAGGAACAGTCTACAAACCCCAGGCACAGAGGTGCAGGGAGGGGCTGTTTGCCAGGGGTCTGGCTCCCTCTGCTCCCTCTGGACCGGGCCTTGGCACCTGTTTAGCACCTGAGCAACCCCTGCAGGAGTTCAGCCCAGGGCTGCCCAAGTGCCCAAAGTGCTTAGACAGCTACACCTCTGATTTCTATGGGAAGCACTGTCGGCAGCTGTGTTACATGTTGGCGGTTAACTTTAAAAACATGAGTGGTGCTGCCCACTAGCTTGCAACCGCTAAATCTGAACAAACCAGTCTTTATTCTGCAAGGGGCACTGCTTAAGTATCAACCATATATGCCTAGCCCTGTGCTATAGGGTTTATGAAGCAAGATAAGGTCCCTGCTCTGAGAAGCCCCCAGTGCCAGGCTCCCCTAAAACAGCTCTTTACAGTCATAACACAGTGACACTGTCATGCCAGATGCCTGCACACACACATACACACTCTCATCCTCACAACCTGCTAAGGCCCCGATGTTACAGCCATTTTCGGAAGTGAGCCCAGACAGGTGGAGTGACTTGCCTAAGATCACACCGCTGAAGCTCCTTGCTAGAAGGGCTGGGAGTCTTGCTGTCTCACTGAATTGTGAGAGGCTTCCCACTGAGCTCCTCCCTCCCGCAATGGCAGATCCCAGAGTGAACAGGTTGCCACAAGTATGCACTACACTGCCTGTCCCTCTACGCTGGTGCCAAACACCAGCACACCAGGACTGCCAGGCTGAGTAACCCAAACACCAAGGGGCCAGGGCAACTCCCTGAAGCTGCCCCATCCCCCAGGCAAAGCCCCCAGACCAGAGGCCCCGCATACACACACACACACACACACACACACACCCAGGCAAAGCCCCCAGACCAGAGGCCCCACATATACATAGACACACACACATACACACACACAGCAAGGCAAAGCCCCCAGACCAGAGGCCTCGCATACACACACACACACACACACACACCCAGGCAAAGCCCCCAGACCAGAGGCCCCACATATACATAGACACACACACATACACACACACAACAAGGCAAAGCCCCCAGACCAGAGGCCTCGCATACACACACACACAC
>JAQQAC010015468.1:32928073-32995743 GCA_029783875.1 Phataginus tricuspis
ACACACACACACACACACACAGCCAGGCAAAGCCCCCAGACCAGAGGCCCCGCATACACACACACACACCGCCAGGCAAAGCCCCCAGACCAGAGGCCCCGCATACACATAGACACACACCGCCAGGCAAAGCCCCCAGACCAGAGGCCCCGCATACACACACACACACACACACCCAGGCAAAGCCCCCAGACCAGAGGCCCCGCATACACATAGACACACACACACACACACACAGCCAGGCAAAGCCCCCAGACCAGAGAGGCCCCACATATACATAGACACACACACACACACACACACACACACACACACACGCAGGCAAAGCCCCCAGACCAGGGGCCCCACATACACACACACACACACACACACACGCCCCAGGGGCCTTTCACCACCCCAAGACACCAACCTGCCTTTCCAAGCGCCAAAGCCCTGCTGAGCCAGGCATGGAGAGAGGGGGACCAGCTGAAAGGTTCCCAGGGGCCATGGGAACCCAGGCCTGGAACACATTTCTCTCAGGGATCTAATGAGGCCACTTGCTGGGCAACGGCAGGCGGGACAGGAGGTACACAATAGACAGCACTGGGCCCAGGGACCTGGGCCCATCCAGGGACCTTGTCCAAATCCTGGAACATGCAGAGCAGTGGCAGGCAGGGCTGGGGGCTGGGAGGAAAGACTGCATTTATCACTCCTCAAGAGGCAGCCTGGGAACCCAGCAGCAACGGGCGCCTCCACGGGCCAGCTCCTCTCTAGGAACCACCCTACAAAACCAGCCCCTCACCAGGTATGGCATCAAGGCCTCTCTGTGCAGTCACCAGGTCCGCTGGTCACTGGCTCAGCTGCCAACTGAGACGGCCCCTCTGAGGCCCTGGATGAAGGAAACCCTTTGCTGTGTCTCCAACAAATGAGCCTGCAGCCTGAGCTGGCACACTTCACTCCAGGTTCCCTCTTAGGTGACACCAGCCCCTACCTCCCTGTCACTCCCTCACCCCTGCTCCGCCCGTCCGGCTGAACTCTGCACTAGGAGCACAGATGTCACCTGGGGAAGTGACGGCCCCTTTATTGGAAGGACTGGAGTCCAGGGGCCCCTCCCCACCATTCACACCTCACCATCACCCTGGTCCCCTGGCTCAGGGGCCACATGACCCAGGTCTGGCTCATCAGCATAGTCTCTCTCAAGCCCCGGTGACAGGTTTAAGGATGGCCATGTAACAACCACCACCTCAGTGAGCATCCTCGTTGAGTCTGTCGCTGAGCCCTGCAGAGATGTGTTTTCTTTTCCAGGTGGCCTACAGCTGCTGGCAGCCACGTGAGCCACCGCAGGGAGACACCCCACCTGAGAATGAAGCCAACACAGAAAGCTGGAGAGGGACAGAGGCCTGAAGTACCCCAAGCCCCTGGGTCCAGCTCTGCCTGACATTCAGACAGCCTCCAGATATCCCAACTGCATGGGACCATCAGTGCCTCTTCCAGCTGAAGCCAATTTGAGTTTCTGTCACTTGCACCTAAGAGTCCCAAGGTCCACACTGGGCTTCCCACCCCGTTTATTACATCCAGGGAGACCTCATGGTCCCTTGATGCACCCAGAGTCCAGGGGAAAGCTCCCACTTAGCTCAGGGGTGAGAGTGGGCCCTGCAGACACAGCCAGTCCTGGCTAAGACCTCCTCTAGAAGGGGGCTGGGCCAAGGAGAGGAAGCTGCCTCCTCCGTACCTCCGTCACCAAGGCCCAGGCTCCACACCCCAGGCTCAGCTAGGCGACAGCGGCCCCGACTGCAGGAGGCTGGGGGCAGGGGTCCCCACATCCTCTCCCCTGGCCTCCAGAGACTCCCCTGTGGGAGGAATCAGGGAACCGAGAGGCAGACTGAGGCTGAGATGGATCCCACGGGGGGATCACCCTTATTCCCCTGTGTGACCCTGCTGGGCCCGAGCTCCCTGCAGCCTAGGTCCTGCCATAGAGGCGGGCAGACGAGGCTGTAAACAGAATCTGCTAAGTGCCTCCTGCGGGCCCCGTGCTGGGGCTCTAAACCCACAGCTGAGTAGGACTAATGCCTCCACTTAATGGATGTGGAAACTGAGGCACAGACAGGCTCAGTCACTTGGCTGAGGTCACAAAATTATTGAGAAAGTGCTGGAATTTGAACACAGGTCATCCGGGGGTGCCTCTCATCCTACCCATCACCCTCACAGTGCTGACACCCACAGAGCCCATAACATCTCACAGTGCCAACCCCTTCCTGCCTCCTCCTCGCAAGGCCCAGGGCAGATGGCAGGGCGCAAAGTGGAGCTCATCGAGGTACCTCTCTGCCTTGCAGGAGGCCAGGTCAGACAGCCATGCCAGGGAGCCTCCTCCCACCCAGCAAGACCCAGGAGGGCCTCTTCCTCCAGGAAGCCCTCTTCTCTCCTCCCTGCGAATGAGGCGGGAATGGGGTCTCCTTGCCAAGTGCTGCCCGGGGGCACAGGCTATTCAGCCAGGAAGCTGCTAGAAATGGGGGTCTGTAACCTCAAATTATGACACTCGGGGTGCTCAGGACGTCCTTCCCGACGGAACGGGCTGATGGAGCGGCACCCCAGCCCCACCGCACCCCGGGGAGCTCCAGCGCACCCCCAGCTTTCACGGACACAGGCTCGGCCCTCACTCCCTCACCCAAGCGGCCGGCAGGCACCCCGGCCGCCCGAAGGGGAAGCGAGGGAAGGCGGGACGCAGGCAGGCCCGAGGGGAGGAGCGGCGCCTGAGGCCCCCGGGCCTAGTCCCGGTGCCGGACCCCACGGGGCCCCGCCCACAGCCCGCGTCACAGCGGGTTTCACGTTTGCGGAGAGTCGCACACTGGGGCCACTTCCCCCCGGGACCCAGAGTTTTGCGGAAGAGAGTGAAACGGCCGCCTGCCCAGCGCAGGCCTGGCCCCAGTGCTCTCGCTGGCGTTCGGGCTGCCCTGCAACCAGCACCGCTTCCCCACGAGAGCCGCCGGCCCTCAGCCCTCAGGCCCCCGGCGCCTCAGCTCCGCGGGGCCCGACCTCCTCCCGGGCCCTGGCGCCAGGCGGGTGCCCCTCGAGGGCTTCCCGGGCTCCCGTCAGCGCTCCCGCGTGCGGACACCACGGCGCCTGCGGAACCAGCCCGCTGCGGTGGGCCCTGCGCCTGCGTCCTGCAGCCGGGCGACAGAGGGCCAGCGGACGGGGGACGGGGGAGCCAGGGGGTCCTGCCCCAGGCAGAAACACAGAGCAAAGCAAGCCGGCAGCTGCGGAAGGAGGAGGAGTCAGCCGTTTGGGCAGAAGGAGACGACAGGCGCTGAAGGGAGGGTCGCTCCCAGAACCGGAAGCGCCTGCCGCGCCAGCCCTCAGCCGTCAGCCGGCTGCCCAGGGCGGCTGGCCTGCAAGGCGAGCCTTGGCTCAAATCCCAGCTCGGCCCCGCGGCCACAGGAGGGGCAGGTGCCTCACACTCTGGGCCTCACCAGCTGGGGCGCTGATACCCAAGTTGGGGGGAGGGTGAGCTGTGGGTCATGACGGTGGACAGTCCACCTTTGTGGGGACAAAATGGCAGCCGAGCCCAGGGAGAAGGCTCAGTTCCCAGAGCTGCAGAAGCCCGACCATGGCGTCCAGAAGGGCGAGACTGAGACATGGACGGGGCATGTCGGACCCTTCACTTCATCTCCTCACCACCTGGTGAGAGCCTGCAAAGCCACGGGGCAGGTGGCAAAAGCCCAAATCCCCCAATAACATGAGCCCCCAGCCAGCCCTGTTCCCCCTCACTGCTCCCCAAGAACCAACCCCCGCCCCCAGGGACCACAGGCTGCCCATGAGTCTTGGAGTCCGGAGACCTGCTCCTGGTCCAGCTCTACCATCAACCTGCTCTGTGACCCTGGGCAAGTCCCTCGCCTGATCTGGGCCTCAGGGTCCCCTTTTACAAAGGATGGTTATGTCACAGGTCCAGCTCTGGGCTAGACTGGGAGCAGAAGCTGAATCATAAAATGAAAAGGACGGAAGAAAGGCTGAAGAGAACAGCCCAGTGTCGTCACCTGGCCCCAGAGAGCTAATTCTAGGGGTGGGGTAGGGAGTAATTCTTGGTATGGCTGAAATGTCCCTTTCACTTTTCCTCTGGATTAACCATTACCCTAAGGAGTCTCCCCTTTAAAATGCAAACACCTTGTTAACCCCTCACCCCCAAGGCTCTAGCTGCCAGGGATAGTAAATCAGTTCTGTTATCTCCTGTGCCAGTTCTAATGACAATTAGTGACTGCCTGGAAGTCCATTCATTCACTCATCTTGACAGAGATTCATGCATTCATTCCTTTAACAGATGTGTGCCAGCACCTTCTGTGTGCCAGGCACCAGGCTGAATGCCAAGAGGAAACTGCCCCAGACACAAGCTCCCAGAAGGCAGACACCTCAGTGCCCCTGCCCCCAGGGCTCTGCACCCCGTGGGTGTTCAGGCCACAATGCCTATTAACTGACTAACCAACCCACCAGGCCCCCTGTTGGAAAGAATAGTAGTATTTTCCCCACTTTTGTCTGAAAGGCCACTATTAGTGATTCATTCCTGAATGAAAACATTTCCATGCCCATGTTTAAACATTTCTGATCCCTTTCCCCTTGACAAGAAAGGGAAAGTCTAGCTGGCCTTCAGGGACCTTACAGAGGTCATGATCTTCCCACTGGCTTCATGCTTTGCCCAGTGGCCCCTGAGACAGTGAGTCCAATGGTGAGGAGGCATGAATGGGTTGGGAGGTGGGAGAAGAGATCCATTTCACAAACCTGCAGACGGATATGACTCAGAGTAACCACTGAACTGGAGGGGCAAGAAGGACGTGAATTCAAGTGTTAATCTTGCGCTGCTAGTAGCCTGTTTAAAGAGGCAGCAAAGCCCATAGAAGAGCAAGGCAGCTGCACTCATAAATAATACCAGGATGCTTTCCAAGAGAGTGTGAAACAATGAAAGAATTCTTTTAAGTGCTGCAGTAAGTCCTTTCTAAGCTGACATAAAACCTACCAGCCATAATGAAAAGAATGATCATTTCAATTACATTTTTTTTTAAATGTACTACACAGTAAAATCATATCAAAAGCAAAATCAAAAGATGAATGAGAGATTAGGGAAACATTTGCAACTCTTACCACAAGGAACAAATCTCCCTCAGATATAAAAAGCTCCTACAAATCAAAAAGAAAAAGAGAAGGGTAAGAACAGAAAAGTCACAGAAAAGCAATACGAATGGCTCTTAAACATTTGGAAAGAAGCCAGCCTCATCCGTGATCAAGAGAAACACAAATTAAAACTAGTGCAGAAAACCATCCGATTGGCAAGGATCAAAGCATTTCACCAATCTGTGTTGCCAGGCTCAGGGGAAACAGGCACTCACACCAACCCCCCTGGCAGGAGTGTGATTCATAGTAAGCCCTGGGGACGGCAATTTAGTCATATTTAACAGAGTCACTAACATACACACACAGCAAAATCTTTTGACCCAGCAAATCTACTCAAGTAATTTATCCTAAACTTTTACATGTGTGAAGTGACATGTGTACAAGATTATTCATTGCAGCATCACGTGTAATAGCACAAGACTGAAAACAATGTGTCCATCCACTGGGGGTTGGTGAGATAATCACAACACGTCCTTACCGTGGCATACTATGCAGCTGTCCAAAAGGGTGCGGTCGCTGGAACTGTACTGTTGCAAGACACCCTGGGAAAAACCCACATGGCAGCAGTAATGCCTGGAATGGGCAACAGAGGAACCAGGACAGAAAAACCACAACTGCCGCTTTGACAGAGTGAAAAACCAAAACTGTTGTTCGACAGGGAACAAACCTTACTTCTCCTCATTTTTAGTTTCTGTTTCTATTATCATAATGCAGCCCGTGCAAATGAAAAAGAGTTTTCAGTAGAATAAGGGAGATCTAGTGTATACATAGGTGCTTCTAGTTAGCTGTATACTGTATTGTATACTTAAAATTTTTCTATGCGGGTGGTCTTATGTGAAGGGTTCTTATTAAACAAAAAAATAAAGAGGGCGAGAGGAAACGTTTGGAGGTGAAGGGTAAGTTTATGGCATGGGTTGTGCTGATGGCTTCACAGGTGGATAATTACCTCCAAACTCATCAAGTTGTATATATTAGATACGCATAACTTGTTCTATGTCAATCGTACCTCAATAAAGTGGTTTTAAAAATAAACTAAAAAGAAAGGACTACAGGAGAAAACTTCGAAGGACAATATAAGGTGATTGATGGGTTGACACTGTAAGTTTAATATATTAACATGGGAAGATGTGTTCGTGGCATGTTCACTGGGCTGTGTGTGTGTATACCTATACATATACAAGTATGTATGTGAATACACAAAAATAAATAGAACCCATGAAAAAAGAAAGAAAGAAAAAAGCCAGTCTCACGTCCCATGTCTAAGTTACATGACCCTGGGAAGTTACTTTCCTTATTTTAAAAAAGGGAGGATAATGTTCTGACCACCCCGGGCTTCGAGAGGATTCGGGGTGGGTAAGGCACGCAGAGTGCCGAGGCTGTGCCGGGCACAAAGCTCCCGAGTCAAGATGACAAGTACCGTCACGCTGGCAGGAAGGGCTGTGAGGCCCAGGGCGGGCCCAGAACCTGCCCCTTCCCCTCCAGTTCAGCCCCGTCATGAGTTACAGCAAGGCAGGGGTCAGCGAGCCCGGGCCCCACTCTGCCCTGGGAGTGGCCTGGCCTCTGGGGCGGATGAGCAGTGGCCAGCAATACAGGGCTCCTTTCTGGGGCCATGAGCAGCAACAGGGGCTGACACCCCCATGTGCTGCCTAGTTGGGCCACAAGAAAGCAGCTGTCCACCCAACCTGGGCCGGATGTGGATCTGAGCCAAAGAGAGCTCCAGGTGGCACGCCAGGCAGCACAGGCTCCTCACCCAAGACTTCCAGGCCTGCTGAGAGGGGAGAAGGCAGAACGCCCAGCCCTGAAGACAAGCCCTGCAAACTCCCAACCTGGGAGACACAGGGGGCAGAAAACCAGCCGAGCTGGCGTCCCTGACTGGCCATCTCCCTCCTCGGAGAACAGCCACCAGCAAACCTGCTGAGAACCAGCTAGGCCGTCTCATCCTGCCCCAGCGCCGGTGTGGAGTTGCTCTCCCTGCAGTTCTAGCCCGGGTGGATTCTGGCATCCTCACTTACTTGTCCAAAGCCCCTTGGCCGGAAACCTTAGAGCAGGGCTTCAAACCCAGACCTGCCCTACTCCGAGGCCCGCGCTCTCTCAACCCTCTGCCGGCACTCCCGAGGCATGCTCTCCCCAGCGCGGGCCGCCAACAGCTGCGCACACACAGCCGCTCACTCCCACACCAGTTTCGGGTCACAGGCAGCGCAGTGCCTGACACTCTTCCTCCTCCTCCTTTAAAGATTCCTTGTACACATTAACAAATTAAAGTGTCTGAGACGCCCTGTAGGAAAGAACACAGCTAAACATTTCCCAGCCTTTCTTGATCACGGGACTCTTTTTGCCCTAATCTCAAAGGAACCCCCTTAGGGAACTGCTGACTTTGGCAATCTCCAAAACAGCTCAGAACTCCTCCCCCGGGAAGCCCCCCCACGCCCAGGGCTGCTGCAGTGTGGAGAGGCCACTGTGCTCCCCTTTTCTGACAGCCTAGGAGCTCTTTCAGACTGGGGGCCACACCTCCACCTGACCCCGAGTTGGGCTGGACGCGGGAGGACAAGCCCTGTACCAGTTTGTGAGCCAGGGGCCAGCCCTGAGCTTAGCTCCCAGTGAGGTGAGGGAAAGATGAAAGGCGAGGTCTGGGCACACAGCCCCTGCCCTTGGGCAGTTTTTAGTTTGGGAAGCAATCTGCTCTGGGAAGAGAGAGCAGGAAAGAGTTCAAAGTACCGACCAGGAAAAGACCCCCTGTTGTACTTCCTGCCTCTCCAGTGCAATGCAAGGAGGTGGCCCAGCCACCTGGGCCTCCCTACCTGCCCCAGGCAAAGCAGTGCAAGGGACAGAGTCCTGGGCTGAATGCTGGGAGACCCAATGCTGGTTAGCCTAGGCTGTCTCTTACCCTCTCTGGCCCTCCAGGGTCTATGAGTCTCTTCCCACTCCGCTGGCAGAGAAGCTAGCCACAGAGAGGTCAGTGAGAAAAGCAGAAAGCAGATGGAGAGGCCCCTTGCCCAGAACTCAGTAGGCAGAGGCCTGCCCCAGCCATCCATGGAGCCCAGTGAGGCATCACTGTCTAGTCAGGCCCCCAAAACCGCTGCCTAGCCCAGAGGCCCGTAATTTGGCTCCTGCAGCACCAAGCACCAGAGTCCTCAGCCCTAATTCAAGGCGCTCACACCCACAACCCCAGAGCTCCCTGACAACCTGAGCAAGGCGAAAGGGTCATGTGAGGGACAGGTGGCTACCTGGTGACGCCCAGCCAAGAGCCCGGAAGAGCCCTTCTGCAGGAAAAGCAGCCCCACCCACCTTCCCCGACCTAACCACAGGCTGGCTTCTGGTGCTGCACCCACGCAGCGGCTCAGGAGGTCCTCCCCACGCTGCCCCTGGAGCCAAGCCCCCCACTTCTGGTCACTCCCTCCTTCCTTCAATAACCTTGCCTTCCGGAGCCAGGCTCCAGCTGAGCACAGGGAGCCCCTGTGAGGGGGTCTCTGTCCACAGCAGCCCCATGCCTCCCCGACCCAAGCCTCCTCTTGGTATAGAGTGCCAGGGCTCTCTGTGCCTGTCTGGGACCCCAAGAACACCAGCCCAGTTCTGCTCACCACCGGCCAAAAACTCCTCCAGGCCTTCCTGAGGCCTTCTCCGTGGCTGCGTGATTTGACTGATTTTGGTTCCCCAAACAAGCTCCACCCTTTCGTCTGCAGGCTCTGCAGCTTCAAAGCACTGCCTACCTCCCCACCCACAAACTCCCTCTGCCTGGCAAACTCCTGCCCACCCTTCAGAGCCAGGCTCAGCTGCCACCTCCTCCAGGAGGGCTGCCCAATCCCCTCCTAATGTGAATTCAGGGCCCGCCTGGGTTTCCCCTGTGCCTGCCCTTCCCGTGGAAGCACAGAGCACCTGGCCTGTCACTGCCTGGCTACATGGCGCCTCCCCCAGGGCTAACGTCGGGCCACACACTGCCCAGCTTTCAGAATCCAACACTGCCTGTCATGTTAGGGACACTCAAACCCTAAAGTCCACTGGCTGAGTCAAACACAGCCCACACTGAACTGGCAGCCAGGGGCTAGGCCCCAGCTCTGGTGTCCCCAGTCCCATCCACATGAGCCCCGGCGTCACCTGCCTCTCAGGCTTCACTCTCTCACCTGAGCGATGAGGATGAACATGTCCTCCCGCTCACTGGCCTGTTCTGGCAGTGAAATGACTTCATGGCTATAAAGCACCTCCTAAATCCGGACACTTTGCACATGGAAGGGTGCCAACCTTACCGTGTTGTTTCAACCACAGGGAAACGGGCGCCAGCTTGGGAGCCCTGCCCCTCCATCCAGCCAGGGCTTAGGGGTTCCTGCCCTCGCCAGACATTAGCAAAGGTGCAGAGGCCACAATGAGCAAGACACATAGAGGGTCCAGGGTCCCTTGCGGAACTCCTGTTGGGGGTCGGGAGGGACATGTAATGAGCTGCATGCGAACAAGAAATGCCTGGATGGAAAAGGATGCAGCCTCAGGCCAGGCAGGTAGGAAGGCAGAAAAGCCTGGTGGTTGAGCAAACAGGCTATGAGACCCAGTGCCCAAGGGGCTGTGTGACCATGGACATGTTAATTAACTTCCCTGGGCCTCTGTTTCCTCACCCAGAATGGGCTGGTGATGCTAGGGAATGCTCAGGCCTCACACAGAGGCTGGCACACAGGGAGTGCCATCCCACGGGGTCACTCCAACTGGCTCCAAACACAAGAGGCAGGCAGCCTGAAAAACCTTGACATCAACAGGCACTGAAGGACCCACTCCAGGACCCAAGGGTCTCAGTCTGACTTCCTGTGGGCCCCCAGAAGGCAGTTCTCTTGCTTTCCCCCGACAAAGGGATGCAGGAGTGCTGGCCCCTGCCCCAGGCCCTGCCTGGCACTAACGCACCCCTCCCCAGGGGACCTGAGCAGTGGCTCCAGGAAGTCTGGGTGATTGAAAAGAGGCTGCCTCCCCATTAGCTCGGGTTTCCTATTAACGTACCACCTCCAGCAAACTTCAAGGGGCTCCTCCTCCCAGAGCCATACGGGGGCTGAGGGAGACACGCAGAGGAGACCAGGAGCAGGGATGCAAGAGCTGGAGGCCCCTGGACTACACCCAGGGAGAGGCGCAGGAGGCGGGCTCAGCCATGGCTCCTGCAGAGTGGGGAGGCTGCAGCCGGCCCCTAGTCCGCACCCCCCAGTGAGTGAGATCCCCAACATGGGCCTCCAGCACAGCTCCAACCAGGAAAATGCACGCTAGCCCCGACGCTGTGGTGTTCTCCGGGCCTCAGTTCCCCATCTGTGCAGAGGGGCTGTGTGCGCCCCAGGATTCTGGGCTACCCCCTGCTCAGCCAACAACACCAGGAATGGGCCGTCCCCGGGAGAGTGCGACTGAGGCACTTCCAATGGCCAGGAAATGCTCCGGAGGCGGCGAGAAGGGCCTGGATCCTGGGAGACAAAGTGGCGCTCATCGGCTCCTCCTTGCGAGAGCTGAGCAGCGGCACCACCACCACAAGCACCCCGAGCGCCTCGCACTCCCCAGGAGCCAGGCCTGCTGCGCGGCAGGCACACCCGAGCTCCTCCCTGGGTCCTGAGCACGCTGCCCGTCACCTCCAGCCTGACACAGGAGGGATGGAGGAGGTGGTCCTCAGGGGCCAGGGACGCAGCAGAGAACTGGGGTACCTGCAACAAAGTCCTCAATTTGCTTTCCCCTCGGTCATTCACTCCAGTGGCTCGTGTGGGACAGGCTTTCAGGGAGGACGGGGAAAGGATGCTTCTCATGGACCCCTGGCACAGCGCCAGTAAGGGGGAGGCTCAACACAGCGCCCAGGAGGAAGGGAGGCTGCCGGGGGAACTGCCGCAGGAGCTGGAAGAGCCCCGAAGCGCGCTCACGTGGTGACGCAAGCCAAGAGACGGTGCCAGGAGGAGAAGCGCCTCCGCAGAGGGGACCGCACGGGCACAGGACGGCAGAGGCAAGCCAGGCTGCTGACCAGGTCAGGGCTGGCCCAGGGCGCAGGAGGACCCCAACGGCAGGGCTGAAGGGGAGGGGCAGCCAGGGCCAGGAGCAGCCCAGCGGCCAGGAGAGGGGTTCAGACATGACCCCAGGCCGAGAAACTGACCAGGTGTTTGTCAGACAAACCAGGAAGTGCACAGGCCTCCTCTCCAGGGCCTGCAGGCAGTGGTGCCCCCGTGCTGACCTCAGCATCGGCGAAGGTTTCTCTCACCAGTGCAGCACTTGGTAAGTGCTCAGAAAACACCCATGAAACATACCCGTCAGAGGGACCGGCAGACAGTGGGAGGAAGGACAATTGCAGTGCCAGGGACAGGAGGGTCACCAAAGAGGAACTCGGCCCACCTCTCGCCCCGCCCACCCCACCCCTAGAGACTTCCAGGGCAAGGGTAGGGGCAATGGGAGAAGGGGAGACCGGGGCATGGAAGGTGCGGCAGGTCTGTGCCCAGGACTGGGCGATGCCCCAGCCGTGATGGGCTGCCTGTAAAGTCCACAAGCAGGTCAGGCCAAATGCCAATGGCTACTGGGTGGGCACCATGCCCCCTCCTTGGGGGGAAAGGGTGAGGAGGCCAAGTGGGCACATGGAGACTCTGCAAGCAGGTTTTGGGTGGAGGCAGAGCCAAAGGACCACTAGGCAGAGGACAAGGGGGGCAGGACTCCCCACACATAGGTTGGAGAGCTTCAGCCACTATGAGTGGACCTCTAGGCCCGAGCTCACTGATCTCAGAAGACTGGGAAGCGCTCTGCACATACTTAACTCTCCCAGCAACCTGCATGGGCACTGCCACTCTGCAGACAGGAAACCGATGAAGGGAGTGACAGCCATCAGCCCTGGGGCTGCAGGCACCAGGGTGGCCCCCTGCCTGGCCCGCCCATCCTCATCTCCCAGGCTCCCTCCTAGGGGCATGTCCACCTTCCCAACCAAGGCAGCACAGCGCAGAGGAGAGCCCCAAGCACAGCTATATGACAGCAATGACAAACACGTTCACTTGAGCAGAGGCTCCGCTGCGCCAGGAACAGTCTGGGTGTCCCCTTGTTTAATCTTATAACCACAGCAGCCCATTTTACAGATGCAAAAAACTGGTCCAATCCTTTGCTCATCTCACACACTGGAAGGAGGCAGAGTGGGGCTTGAACACAGGCCACCAGAGTATCATCTGACTCTGCATGGTAGTAGAGGACGGGACCTGATGACCTCCAGATGCTTCTCTGTCTGGTGTTCAGATGCCACAGTGGTCTCATTCTCTAAGCCAAGCTAACTCCAGCCCTTGGCTACACAGCTCTTTTTATACACAGTGAACACCTGGAAGGGCCACCATCAGCATTCCCTCCCATCCCCGAGACCCAGTCCCACAGCACTTAGAACTGGCCACTTGCTGCAGGTGCCCAGTGTGACCCACTCTGCCTGCTCCCCCGGGGGCCCTGGAACTTTCCCAGCTGGGTTAACACTGCCCTCCACCTGAGCAACGGGACCTGGAAAATTGCCCTCAGCTCATGTGAATGTGCCCCACACCTCCTTCCTCCAGGGCAGGAGGAGGGAAGCACGGGACAGCACTGGGCCCGGGCCACCGCCCCCTTCTGCTGTTCCCTGGTAACAGCAGCAGGGCAAGTCACGGAAAATCCAAAGGGCTGGGTCATCCACCTCCCAGCTCAGGTAGGATTCCAGCACACGTCCCAGAACTTAGGGCCCGCCGGGGGCGAAGCCCTGACTCAGCCCCAGCCACCCCTCAGTGGCATCAGGCCGGGCCCAAGGGTGGGGCTCCCCCAAGGAACCTGTTCCTCATTCCACCCCTGAGGACCACCCCCGCTAAGCTTCCACAGCCCCCCAGAGCCCCTGTCCAGCCCTGCCCCACCAAGCCTCTCCAGAGACAAGGCACAGTGTCCTCGAATGTGGCGCTTCTCCATGACGTCCCGTGTGTGACTGGTCCCCCCTGGGACCCACTCACTGTGTGACCCTACACAAGAAAGTGCCCTGCTGGGCACCTGCCCCCTCTGTAAGCTGAAAGGCAGGGGCACTGCGGAGGAGGCAGGAAACCGGTTAAGCCTATCATTGAAAGTCTAAGGGGGGGGGATGTCCCCAAGGTGACGTCAAGTCAGACCTGTCTCCTCTTGAAAAGCACCTTGGCTTGTTTGGAGGCTCCAACCTGCCCCATCCCTCAGCTCACTGCCCAGATGAGGACTCCCTCTCCCCAGACCCACTCCCGGCAAAGAGGCCCAGCAAGACCACCCCCCATCCCCACCGCCGTCCCCACCCCAGACAATGACTGCCGGCAAACAGCCATTTCTTGTCAATAAAATACCACTGGAGGTTCTTCCCCCATGAAGTTCGCCCCTTCCCTTCTGAGGACTGAGAATCCAGAATGATCTGTGAGCCTGCCCTCCTCCACACCTCACACCAGGAGCCACAGGAAAACCCCAGAAAGCCCAGGGCCCATCTGGAGGTGGGGACCAGCCGCCTTGTCAACAATGAAGCACTGAAAGGCGCTCAGAGAACTTCCCAGACTGTCCCCCTCAAGGACGCCTGCACTCTGGCGGGGCCCATCACTCTGCACTTCCTCTTACGACTGCTCACTTTTCATTTCAGTATCTGCAGCCTTGTCTGAGGCAAAAACACATTCATGAAATCACAGATTCCAGGTCCTATTTACAGATTATTTTTCTGAAACATATTAAAATAAATGCCTAACAATTTTAGACATGTTCTTCCACATATGGGCTAAAACCACCCGAGGGTCCCCAGTAGGGCAGGACCCCCACTCTGAGAAAGGCTGCCCTAGCCACCCACATCGTCCACCCACACATCTGTGGCCAAGGGTCCACAGTCACACAGCCTAACAGGCAGAGCCAGCCAGGCCTCCGGCCACCCCTCCAGGCCTTGAGACCAGGGTCCCTGTCCCTGGGAGGCCCAGCCCTCTGCTCCCCTCCCTCCTCCCTCCCCCCCCAGGGCTGGCCTGGGAGGAAGTGCCCAATGCCAGCTGTCCTGAACCCCATGTGGTGACACGGAAACGAGGCCCCTGCTTCTCCGTGGCTGGGTACATGTGTTTGAGCATGCGGAAAGATCCGGAAGGACCTGCCCCTGATGGCCCACATGGTCGCCGGGGCCTGGGGTTGGGAGGGAAAGGGGGACCATTCACAGTATCTCGAGGCATCTTTGCTCTCTGTCTCTCGGTCATGTATCACTTTCAGGGTTTTTCTTTGTTTATATTTTTAAATCCAACAAAATAAGTTCAATCGCCCTTCCCTTGATAATACTGTCACTGAGAAAAATACAGTTTACTTGTAAATGTAAAATTACAACCTTGCAAAGAAGTGAGGACATGGAAGAGTCTGTGGTCTGCAGAACACTGACAGACAAGCCGGGTGAACACTGCCGCAGTCGTAATGGCTCCTTCTTGTCAGGCTGCCTAAAGCCGGTGACAAGTGTCTCTGGTCCTTTGTCCAGGAACTGCTGCGCCCAGCTCTCTGCCCAGGGGGCCCATCTGCAGCCCAGATCCTGTCCATCCACTCCCAGGCCAGGCCCGCCTGGTGGGCTGGCCCAGAGCTCCCCTCGGGCCCAGGCCGCCAGGACACCTGGGGCTCCATCCCCGCCACTCGCTTTACCTGCCTCTCCTCCAGGGCCTCCGGACCGCTTGGAGGCTGTCCGGCCCTCGCCTGCCCCTCCTCAGCCAGAGCCCAGGCTCACACGTGTGGAGGCTCCTTCCACCGGCCACCCAATGAGAGTGAGTCACGTCTGGGACCCACAGCTTCCTGCTCCGGGGGGGGGCGGGGAGCAGCACAAAGGCTGACACTGAAGCCTCAGCTCAGTGCCTCTGGGGTACAGGGGGGCCCCTCTCCCAGCTGCAGCAGGGCCCTCAACAGGAATGGGGGCAGCTGTCAGGCCAGGCTCCTGGCTCCAATGACTTCATGGAAACTGGAAGCTTTAAGATGGAACAATTCTCAAAAAGTGAAAATAAAGCAAACACCAAACCCTCCATTAGAAGCCCAAGAAGACCTCTGGAGGCAAGGAGTAAATGCATCCTTAATGGGCAATTAGAGGCAAGAGCAGCCTGGCACGGAACCTCGTCCCGGCTCTGCCGCTCACAGACGGGCCCTGAGCCTCAGTTTCCCCATGCAGTGAGGACGCTTTATCTTTCTTTGATGGGGATTGTCTGAGAGGTCAAAGTTCTCCAGCCTAGCCTGCTGCCTTCCCAGCTGCCTCCATGCTAGGACCAGGCCAAGGCGCATGCCTAGAGCTCCTATTCCAAACAGCCCAAGCCCCCAGTGAACCCAGCATTGCTGGGCCCCAGAGGCCAGGAATCAAACCCCAGATCCCCTTCTGCTTTGCCAGGCCAGTTTCCCCACTGGGATCATGGGGTGCTCAGTGGCAAGGAAGCAGACTAGGAAGGGTGGGAGGCAGGAAGACCTCCCAAGACAGTGGAGGGAGGCACATCCTGGTCCTCAGACAGCCCTCTGTGCATGTGATATGGGATCGTTTTCTTCCTTTTATCCTGACAGTAAAACCTTGTTTGGTAACAAGGTAGATAATAGAGTCTGATTTTCCCGACTGACACTCGTGCCCTCCTTTCCAGCTCTTTCCTCACAGAAGGCAGTGGTCAGATGTTCCCCGCTGACCCACCACACCCACAGTCCCAGCCAGTGGGCACTTAACACCCCATGCCTCCCACCCACCACAAGGTCCCAGGAAGACATCTGCACACAGACTGCTGGACCCTATGATCAGCATTTAGACACCAACTGTGTGCTGGCATCATGGACCACTTCAGATAATTCCCCTACAGCCCCATGAGGAAGGTCCTGTTTTTATCCTTCTATGGAAGAGGCTCAAAGAGGCCACTCAATGGCCCAAGTGCACACAGCTAAGAAAAGGCAGAGACAGGGTTCAAACTCAGGTCTGACTCTATGGTCTCTGCTCTCAACCATTCATCCCACGACCCTCCGTAGAGTCAAAGAATGGCTTCTCTGGGGACAGACTGCTCCAAATTCTACTACACCCTCCTGAGTGCGGTAACTGAGACCTTGAAGCCCTGGCACTCCACGTTCCCAAACCTGCTGAACAAACTCCCCCCAAAGGAGGGGCAACCTTGGGCTTTCTCAGCACCAGACAGGGAAGACTGTTCTCTGCACATCCCTGACCCTTTCGTGTCCCACTCAGCAATACCGTCCCCTCCTCCCCAGGGGTAGCCCCATGCTGGTGCTGGGGACACAACGGTGACTTGGAAACAGCCCCTATCAGGCAAGCTCCCAGGTTAAGATGTGCCCACCGACAGCACAGCACAAAGATCTGGGAGAAGCATCCACAAAGGTGAGATACATGATTCCACGGCTGTGGGGAGAGAGCCCACCCACCTGGGATAGGTCTGAGGCCTCCCCGAAGGAGCGGGGCCCAGACAGGGTGGCCCAGGCCAAGGAAATGGTCTGGACAAGCCCTGACTGGTCTGGAGGAGCCATAGGCTTAGAAGGAGGAAGACTGTGAAATAGTGGGCAAGAAGGAATCCAACTACAGCAAAAACAAGCAGACAGGGCTGCCAGTGGGCCAAGGGACAAACAGCGCTGAGCAAACAGCTCGGCCCCTTTCGACAAACCCAGATGTGCAGCCCTTCTCCCTCAGGAGAAATCCTACAGCACCCCAGGGCTTTTGGGGCTCCAGGTAGGTTTCCGGGAGGGGGTGTGAGCAGCCAAACAAGCATCTACACTACAGTCACCTCGCCTCTTTCCCCAGAAGTTAGGGGGCTCACCACAGCCCCAGAGGAGACTAGAGAGCAGTCTAAGCAATCAGGTGGGTGACTCGCCCCAACCCAGACCTCTGTCCACGGATGAGGGGGAGAGGCTTGGGAGCTCTGGGTCAGAGCCACACGGAGCAGCCTTGGCAGCCGGGGAGCCCATCTGTAAAGTCAGGATGCTATCACCCAATTTCCCAGGAGGCAGGGGTGAGTAAACGTGTATAGTAGGTGCTCGATTAAAGCTGGAGGCCACGGGAGACCATTCAGAGGGTGCTCCCTCAGTCCCCGGCTCTACTGTATGCCTGCCCTGGTCAAGGCCCTCCATAGCTCCACTGAGCGTCCTGAGTGCAGTCCTGGCTCATCCTCCCAACAACTAGTCTTTCTGTACAACTACCTCACTCTCTGTGCTTTGGCTCAGGTGCTACCCATCCTGCCAAGACAGGTACAAATGCTACCTCTTCCAGGAAGCCTTCCCTGATGTCCCGTCATTTCCTCCCCCAGGCCACAGTGCCACAAGCCTCTCCAGAGAGGATACACAGTGTTACCCTCACTTCACTAGGCTGGAAGGATATGAGCCAGGACCTGCTGGGGCCATCCTGCCACTGTGGCAGTCAGCCTCCAAGATGGCACTCCAACCACTCTTGCCTCCTGGTGTCCACACCCTTCACAGTCCCCTCTCATACTATCTGCATGACCGACAAAATACTGCAGAAATCACAATGTGGGACCTCTGAGGTCAGAAACGACATCATGGTCTCTCCCTTGCTCCCCCTCGGATCACTCACTCTGGGGAAGCCAGCCACCATGTTGTGAGGACACTCAAGCAGCCTGTGGCCAGGAACGGACGCCTCCTGCCTTCAGCCAGCACCCACCTGCCATCCATGTGAGTGGGCCACCTTGGAAGTGACTAGCCTGGTCAGGACGAGACCAACTCACTCTGGCTGCAGCGCCCGGGGCTGCTCAGAGTGACTAAGGGTCACCTCTTCAGCACCTGTCAGACACACCTCTCCCCAGCACCAGGCACTCAAGAGGCCCTAATGATGTTTCTGCCAAACTGCTCTACACCTAGGTTCTCCCAACAAGAGCACAGAGCAGAAATACAGAACCCACTCTGTGAAGCCAGCAGCATGAGTATCCCTACACCCACCTGTCTGGGAGGACAGAGCAGACTGGCTCGGTGCTGGCCCTGGGTCTGCTTGTTGCCCTCATCCTGGCCCCCCAACTCTTCTACACCATGGGCCAGGAGGGCTGAAGTGAGATCCCTCAGAGAGGGCCTTGCTGAGGCCGGCACAGCTTTGTGGTCCTGTCACTCACCCTCCCAGATTGATGTTTCACACTGGCGGAAAGGGAGTGCATTCCAAAGCATCGACTCACCTCCAGCTCCTCTGCCTTCATCTCTTCCCGGCTGTGGACTCAGGATGGGCTGGGATCCTTTCCTTCCCAGCCTGGGCACATAAGCAGATGCTCTGGCTCACTTCACTTAACAGGCAGGAAACTGGGTTTTCAGAGGTCATATAACCAGTTACAAGTTATAGGACGGAACTAGGGCCTTCTGACTCCTACTAATCGGGGTGGCCCTATGGGGTGCCTTGGGGTGAGACTCAAAGCCCCTCCAAATAAACACATTGCTAAGTAAATAGTATCTTTGCTATCAAACTCACTCCCCTTAGCCACTGCCCCTCCTACGCAGAAATCTAAATAGCTCTCACTTGTCGCAGTTCCAATTCCGGAACAAGGAAAGATGAACAACCCTACACTGCTACTGGTACAGCCTGAAGGAGGGCAGGGGGCTGGCTCCCATGACCCCTATGGCCCCAGCCTCTGCCAGGCCTGGGCCACAGGGCTTTGGAGAAGGGAAGAGCCAGCCAGGGTCACAGTGTGTTGAGTAACAGCAGAGAATCCTAAAAGAACAGATGTGAAAGCAACTGCCTGCCAACCAAAAGGCCTTATTTCCTTTGAAAAACTTGGCAGCTGGGCAACGCCAGTGGCCGCCTGTCCTTCCCCACATCCAGCCCGGTAGGAACTATTGAGAATCAGGGAGGAAGACCACGCCCCTGCCTACAGACCCTGGGAAGGGGATGAAATGGCATGACGTGGAAACGGCAGCCCACAGAACCTCACACGGGGCGCTCTCTCCGCTTCATTAACCAGTGTCACCAGGGTGCATTTACTTTTTTCTATGCAAATAAGTCTAGATGATTGTACTCCTGATCTTAGGAGTTATCACCAGGCGACAGGATTTAGCACTCTTGTCATTTCATATTTGTCTGTCTCGTTGATGTCTGATTTCCAAATTTCTCTAATGAAAATACACTACCTATGTAATTTAATAGGTAAAAGCAGCTACCTCGAAGAAAAAGCAGGAATAAGGAAGAACAGAGGCCTGTGACTATTTAGCACCACTTGTGACGAGGTAAAAAGGGCAGGTTTTTATGACAATTAAACATATTACTATCTTAAAGCTACTGAACACCAGTGGCCGTCAGCAAGACAAAAAGAGATGTGAGCAATCCAAGCAAGCCTTCCGGAAGTTCGCAACCCAGTCTCTAAGGCGCACTTGGGTGGAACGAATAAAAACCGAGTTAGATCAAACCTCCAGATACAACTCCCAATGCCTAGGAAGCCGAGGGCATGAAGAGCACATTTCATATCATAGGAAGCTCTACTACAGGAAAATGGACCCACCTGCAAAAAAAAAAAAAAAACACGGCACAAGGGAATGAATATCAACCCTACAAATGAAAAGAGAATTACAAAATATATCAAGCAGTCTCATTATGTATACCTCAGTTGGATCCTAATTTTTAAAAATGAAGTAAAATATATTTTTGATGTGTATGAACAATTGGACATTTGAACACTGAATGGATAAGTTAATCTCAAAGAATGTTGCTAATTTGTAGGTGTGATAATAATATTCTAGGCTGTGTTTTGTTTGTTTTAGTCCTTATCTTGCAGTAATATATAATTTTTACAGATGAAGTGACAGGAGGTCTGGAGGGGAAAAGTGTGTGGGAGCAGAGAGGACTCCAGGTTGGCCAGGAGTTGGAAACTGGCAGCTGACGGATGGGAATGTGCAGGTGGCCATGCTAATCTGTTTTCCTTTGTATATGTTTAATTTTTCCACAGTGAAATGTTGAAACACTGTCACTGTAAGAGCTCTGGCATCTGTTGTCTCATTTGACTCTCACCGTGAAGGGTTGTTTTAAGCCCTTTCCTGTAGGAATGAGAGGCTGTGCGAGGGAAGGTGACTTGCCCAGGGTCTCAGAGGCAGAAACAGCAGAACCAGCCTCAGCCCTGCTGCCTGCTGGAAAGGGGACTGTGGTTGGAGAGAGCTCCCCCAAGCCCCCACCATCACCACCACAAACCAGGCAGAATGTGAGCCCAACCTGAACATGGGGCAGGCCCCTCTGCAGGAATCCCAGGAGGCCCTGAAGTCCCAGGCTTTGCTACCGCCCACAGCGTGGAGCAGAGGCTACCTTCTCCCTCCTCCCTCCTCCAGCCGCCTTCCCCCAGGAGCTTGAAGGCTTCAGT
The DNA here is from genome assembly GCA_029783875.1 of Phataginus tricuspis. Lineage (NCBI taxonomy): Eukaryota > Metazoa > Chordata > Mammalia > Pholidota > Manidae > Phataginus > Phataginus tricuspis. The sequence continues at coordinate 32,948,446 of JAQQAC010015468.1, forward strand.
ACCAGCCTGGATGGCAGCATCTTGACCCCTTTCCTGGCAAAGCCCTCCTGGTGGAGCCCTTCCCCAGTTCATCCTCTGATTGCAAAGCAGTTTACAGGGGATGCGGAGGGACCTCGGTGCTGGGAACCTCCACACCCCAGACACAGCGGACCGTAAACCTGCATCCAGACGGCAGGCGCCACCAAGATGGGAGATGGACCCATGTTAATTTACCCTACAGAAAGAATCCCCAGTGTATACAAAGACTTCCCTACGCTCTTTACTGCAATGCTCTGACAGCAAAAATACTGGAAACAACCTAAATGTCCAAGGACAAGGGACAGAGAAAATCAACCAGAGCTCCCCGTGTACCAACTGCTGGGTGATGTCTGCCTGAGAACCCCAGCAACTCCCCTCACCAAGCCTAGCGTCAGGCTGGAAAGGCAGAACTTGCCTTAGACGACGATAAGAAAAGGGGTGATGCTCATCTTTTTTTCTTGTTCAGTGTTAAAAAAAACGTAGAAGTCATCTGAAGGATATACCCCAGTGTTAATGGGTTACTTCAAAGAGTACACATTCTGGGTTTTCCCCACATATTATTGCTCAGGTTTTTCTGAATCTTCAATAATAAATGTGAATCGTTTCTACAGGTAACACTATAAAATTATAAAACATTGTAACATTATAAAAGCCTTTTAAAAATAAGAAATGAGCTGACTTTCTCCTCCTCCCAGGAATGGAGCTCAGAGTCTTGGCCCAGAAGGCAGAAGCTGCCTGGCTGTGGAACATCTAAAGGCCTCAGTTTCCCCATCCATCATATACCAAACCCACCGAATTAGCTCCTCCCACCATCTTCACGAAGCCTGTCCCCTCCTCTGTGAGATGGGGACTACCTGGCACACCTACAAAGACATGTAAACAATGCCTGCCCAGCCTGGGCACCCCCTACCATCCCCTGTGGACAGGCATGCCATTCCCGGCCTTTGCTCATTCTTTTGCTTCTTCGGCACCTGCTGGCCCTGGAACCAGGCTGGTAGGGAAGCAGGGGCATCAGAGGCAAAAGACTGGGATGGAATAAATCTTCATGGTCATATATGCATAGCTTCACTCTGCTCAAGGCTGACATGCCAGTCTCTCGACTCCTAATTACCCTCCAGGAAAAGCAATATATCCACATTTCACAGAGGAAGAACTGAGGCTCAGAGAGGAGAAATGACTACACAGCTATACACACCAAACCAACATGAAGTCTGCAGCCCAGACGCCCTCTGTGGGCTCCTCTTATGTTCGCCTCATGGAGTAGTCAGCGAAGCATCTCGCACCCCTCCTGAAGAGTCAGCTCATTGCTTAGAGCTGCAGGTGGGATTGAGGTTGGGCTGGCATATGACAGCACTCAGCAGGCTGCAGCCACAAAGCTTCAGGCTCCTCTCCCTCCTCACTGCAGTCCCCAGCCTCTCCCCACACACACGGTAGGTGCTCAAGTACAGGCTGAGTAAAGGAGATGCAATGTGCTACCCTCTGGATGGAGGAGAGGTAGGGGGAAAGGGGAAACTGAAGGGGGCATCACGCAGAAGGGGAGGAACCTGTGAGGGCTGGCCCCCCGGGATCAGGTGTACAACGGCGCTTCCTCCACACTGCAAACTCAGAGCCCCCGGAGACCAGATGAGACATCAACAAGTGAGGCTGGCTGGCTGGGTGGGGTCTGGGGCAAACTCAAGGCCCCAGCCCTGTGTAAAGAAGAGCTGCTGCCAAGCTTCGGCCAGTAACTGCTGCTCAGGAATGTGGTCAGTGTTGCAGGCCTTCTGAGTTAGCAAGGGAAACTAGAAATCTAGGTTTTTATGTAAAATCTCATGGTTTCAGACACTGGCCACTACACCAAAATAAAATTTTAAGCAGTTCTTCTATCAGTGCTCTGGACTCACTGCTGTGTGGCCCTGAGCAAAACCACTTAACCTCTCTGGTCTTCAACTGTGGCATTTGTAAAATAACACATTACTTTGACAATAAGAAAGACACACTTTCCCATACTATGATAATAAAAAGCAACAGTAACAATACTGATGGACATTGCAATGGGGTGGTGGTGGGACTTCATAAATATGGGTGAATGCAATAACCACAATTGTATATCAATGATACCTTAATAAAAAATTTTTTTAATTAAAAAAATTTTTTAAAAGCAACAGTAATAACAGCTAATGGTCACTGAGCGCCAGGCACTGTACTAACATGAATTAATATCACCTCATTCATACCATTAGATAAGCATTTTTCAAGCTTTTTATTTTGAAATGATTCTAAATTTTCAGAAAAGGTACAAGTACAATGAACTCTCCTATATTTTTTATCCAGATCTGCTAATTTGTACCATTTTGCCTGACCTTTATCTGTTTCTCTTTAATATTTGAGAGTGGATTGCTCATACTGTACCCTCCTATCCCTAAATATTTCAGTGCACATTTCCTAAGAACAAGGAGCCACATAGTTGTCAGGTCATTTAATATTGGTACAACACTTTCGTCAACTGTCCCAGAATGTTGGTTGTCATGTCTCTTTGGTCTCCTTTAATCCGGAATGGTTACTTTGCCTTCGAGATATTTTTATTGTCCCCATTTTATAGATAAGAAGCTAAAGCTCAGAGAGGTTGAAGCACTTGCCCAAAGTCACACAGCTAGGAAATGTGGAGCTGGGACTCAAGTCCAGGGGATTCTTTCCAGAGCCTCTGTTTTTGTCCTTCCAGTATAACAGCTTGCAAATAATAATAGCCTTTGTTGTTAAAAACTGAAAGCAGCGGCTGTCTGCAAACAGCAGGAAAGCTGCTTACAGCCACCTCACTCAGCAGGTGGTCATTAACTGAAGGTGTGGCCTCCTGCTGCCAGCAAACCACACCTGGCAAGGGCCCTGGCCCAGTGCCCACCACCCCACCCTGCAGGGCCCCCTTTAGACCCTCTATATAAGAAGAGGGACAAAGAGAGCAGTGGAAGGCTTGGAAGGGGTACCTTTCTTTCTGCCTTTCTTTCTTCCCTCCTGAAACAACAGTCCAGGCTCAAATACCCATGTTCAAAAAGCATAGGAAGGCAACTACCCCAGAAACAAAGCCTGAAGTCGGAAGGACCCCCAGGCTATGTCCATGACCCAAAGACCACCAGTGCTGAATGAGACAGAGGTCAGCTGTCCAAGAGGGGACCGAGTACTTTCTAAGCCATATGACAGGGCTGCACTGGAAGGAGGAGTTCACAGCAAGGGCTGGGAGACGGGAAAGGTGGTCTCACGGCAGAGGGCAGAGAGGACTCTGGGGTCGCAAAGTCCACGGTATGATAAAGAGAAGGAGCCTGTGGGCTGATCCCCCAAACACAGCTTCTTGTGAGGAGCTACAGGGATGCAGCCCACTCCCCTTGGGGCTGGAGCCTCTACCCCCAATTCCAACCCCAGCCAGGCAGCAACAGCTTAGAAAATCACTCTTTGGTTCCCAAATGGGTGTGGCTCCGGGCCTGGAGGTCTCCACCAACCCCGTGCCCTTCCCATGAGGGGCCGCCATCTCTCCTGGTTCCCGTCCACCCGCCAGCCAGCCCCACTCAGAGAGCTCTGCAGCCGCCAGCCATGAGCCCCAGACACCCCAGACCCCTGGCCAACAAATAGTGTTGCACCAGACAGATTAGGATGTCATTCTGTCTCTGTTCCAGTTCATTTTGTTAGGTTTTGAGGCTGATTTGTTTTGAAATATCTCAAAATCCTGGGACCTTCCCACTGGACACTGTTAAATTGGGAGTCAGCCTCCATCTTCACTTGCAACCCAATTCCAAGTTTCAGAAGCAGAGCTGCTCTTAAAGATTTTTCCAGAACAAAAAAACTGTTTTGCTTTTCTTCCTCATTGTAAACAATTTTGTTAACACATAAAACATGAATAAATAAGAAAATTATCTATCAACAAACTCTCAATGAAGACCCCTCCCCATCTGTCCTTCTCCAGTGCCCAGCACACAGAATGGCTGGGTGAGCCTCTCTCTACAGAGGGTGTGGGGTCAAGGTGCAACCATTTTTCTCCCCTGCTGGCCAGTGGACTTAGGAGGGCAGGGACCACGCCCAACTTGTCTCTCTGCCTCCTGCCCGGGTAGAGGCAGGTCACACTGGGTGGAGTTAGCCATGGAGCCCACATAAGCAATTTCCCCCCATCAGCAGTCCCTTTGTGCCCAGCTACAGAGGAAGGGGATCTAAGAGCATCCCTGAGTACGGGGTAGGGACGGGAGAAGGGAGCGGTAGTAGGTGCATGGGCAGGAAATGTGTTTTGCCCTTGGGGGCATTTAACCGGACCACTTGAGATTCTGCCTGTTGTGTTGGCGTCAAGCTCCCAATGTATACTCAAATGGACTCCACTAGAACCGTGCCAGAACAGGGTGGGAAGACCAGGAGGCCAGGCCTTGGTACCTGCCCCAGGACAAATTTGCCACAAGATCTTTGGTGACCTCAGCTTTCCCACCTGTACATGGGGCGGACCTTTCCCACCCTGACTCACAGGATCCAACAATATACGGGCTGTGCAGTGGCTCTGTAAGCCACCTAGTTTCAGAAAGTGGAGGCCTCCCACCTCTCCCTGCCCTCCATAAAAGGCCCAGGAGCAAACCCCCTTCAAAGCCAGACCAGATGGAACCACTCTAGACACAGCCCCACCACCAGAGACAGCTGCGATCCTGACCTTAAAGGCTCTGCTTCTGGTAATGGGCCTCAACCTCTCATCTCCAGCTTTGGCTCTGAACTCAGAAAGAACACGAGTTCCTGGCCTTTGAGGGAGGGGACCCAGGAGAGAACAACTCTGAGTCACACTGAGAAAGGTTGCTGCATCTTACGTGCAGCCAGGGTCAGTTACCACCTTGGCCCATTTCCTTCATGTGAAAGGTTTAGGTTTGGGGTCTCCCCCCTCAGGGGATCCAAGTAAGGGGCTGGTGCCTTACACACTCTCCCATCCACGCACCCCCTTGACCGGCGGGGGGTCCTGGCTCCCTTAGTCTCCCCCTCACTGAGCCTTTTCCCCTTGAGCTAATTTTACTTTCCACAGACTATTGGGCAGCTCCCCGGCCTTGTCCAAGTCTGGGAAACCCGACAACCAGCCCCTCTCTGCCACAGCGCGCCAACAGGCCTTCCACCTGGCCGGTCCGAGGTGGACACAGTTGTGTCCCTGTCCGATCTCAGTCTCGTCGTCTGGAAACTGGGGTTGGGCCACAGTCTGGGAAGCATCTCCCCGCAGTGCCCGAGGGAGCGGCCATCTGAGAAAACCCACCCCAAACCTGGCGAGGAGAAAGAGCAAGAGTGGAAGGGGGCGGGGGCGGTTCCACGGGTCTGGGTGCTCGACGGCCCGGCACCCCGCCTCTGCCCGGGGTCAGGAAGGCCGGGGCCGCCCGGCCCCACACCCACCCCTCCGCCGGTGGGGCGCGGCCGCGCGGGGCGAGGAGGGCGCAGCCACCACTACCCTGCGGGGCCCGCGGATTCCCCGGGCACGCGCATCCCGGGCTCCGGGCCCGCCGCGCCGCTCCCCTCCCGGCCGCGGTCCCACGCGCCCCGCACTCACCTGCCGCCGCCGCCGCTCCCGCTCCGGCGCCGCGGCTGCCTCCGCCCGAGTAGCCGCGCCGGCCACGGACGGGATCCTGCTGTGCGTGCGGGGGCGGCGGCGAGGCCTCAGGCGCCCCCCGCTGGCCGCCCGCGCCAGCAGCCGGCCGAGGGGCTGCCTCCGACGCCCGGGTCCCCCATTCAGGCGCCTGCGCACCGCCGCGATCCGTTTTTACCAGAAACGTTGGAAACGCAAACATCCAATCTCCACCGCCCGCCTACCCCGTTGGTGTGGAAGAGAGCGGCCAGGCATCCCTAGAACGTGAACAGGAAATAAAATCTTTTTGAAAAGTGTTTTTCTCTCAAAGCCACGCACGTGTTTGGATGCTCCACGTGCTGCCCCACCCCAAGAGGGAAACACTTTCTAGCAAACTTTCAGAAATTTCTGCTCCAGATTACCCCCCTCCTGTAACGACTATTTCTAGAAGGATCCATAGACTGCAGACTAATGACCTCCTGCCAAGATGAGCGAAGTTTAAGTCGAAACCCTCTGTCTCAGGCTTTAAACTCCTGGGAATGCAGGGGTGTCCAGAGTGGGGAGCCGCTCCACAAGCACCCTTCTCCACTGGCACCAGGAAGACAAAGCCTGCCTAAGTAGGTGTCCTCAGATGGTAGGTGCTGTAAGCTCGTTGTGACCCCATTCACTGCTGCCTACAACCACGGTCGGGCCCCAGAGATGGCAGCAAAAAATCTTCCCTGCTTCCGAGGGTGTATGAACAAGAAAGCACTCCTCTAGGAGTCATCGCAAAGAGGGACAAAACATCGCGATGGAAGGGACCCTGTGTGTACCACGGCCATGACCCCGCAGTGGGCCTAGAACCCAGCCCAAGGGCCACCTACTTTGGAACCATGCTGAGGAGTCAGATGGTGGAATGCTCCAAGGTGAAAATGTGATTTCCATTGCAGATGGTAGGAGAGAAGGTTCTAGTTGAGAACTACACTTTGGGGCGACCCCGCCCTGGTTCCCGCAGCCTCTGGGCGTCCATATGGTGACACTTGGCAGTACTACTGGGCTAGAGCTGCGCCACTATCCTGGTGAGGTCACTGCTGCACCCTGAGGGTTCACAGGGCAAGGTTCGAGCAGCTGGGACTTCCCTGAGCCGGAAATGGGATCGCTGCAGCCGCGATGTGGACACACCTAAACCTCATCAACGCCAATTTCTGCTCCGGGCCCCGCCCACTCAGTGCAGCCCCGCCCCCTCAACAGAACCCAGGAAGTGAAGGAACCCGAAAGTTTGCCCCAAGGCATCGAGAACAGTGAGTGTCTCAGGCCCCAGGCGGTGTGCCCTGCCAGCCAATATTAACCCTGGATAGAGTGAAGTGGGGCACTGGGCATGGGGTCGTGATGGAGCTTCTCTCAGCCCTCCCTTCTGACTTCTTCAAGCAGTGCGCTGTCATCTTTAGGCAAATCAATGACCACCTCTCCTGACAGCAGACAAGAAAACAGAGCTGGAGAAAGTGAGCAAAACACAATTCTTGCATCAGTGCTCACCACTGACCTCCAGCACAGCTCCACCATCGTCATCACAGCCGCAAATTCCTGCTTGCACGCTCAGTCCTCAGTGACCCTCAGCCTGTAGCCAACATCAGAATCTCCCAGAGGCCTAGTGAAGGCACACACTGCCGGCCCCACCTCCAGCTTCTGATTCACCAGCTCCGTTGTGCCTCCTAAGAATTTTAACTTCTACCAAGGTCCCAGGGGGCGCCGATGCTGCTGGTCCTCACGCTGTGTGTGTAGCAAGGCTCTACAGCACTGCTCTCCGTATTCGGTTGGAGTCCCCTCCCAGGGATTCTGATCCTGGGAGGAGCCTACCAACGTGCGACATTAAAAAACCCAGGTGAGTTTAGTTAGTAACAAGGATGGCACGTCAGGAGGGAAAAGGAAAAACTTCCTTAGTACATAGTGTTGGATGAACTGGCTTCCACTTGAGGAAAAACTCAGATACCACCTCACACCATAAAACAACAATAATCAACCAGTAGATTAATCTTCGTGCTTGAAAGCAAAACTTAAAAAATATTTTAGTAATTTTGAAGTCTGCATAGGCAATCAAATACACACTGAAGGACTGTAACAGTTGAATGTCTCTATTCAGGTGAACAGGTCTTGAAATGTCCACATCTAGTTTGTGATTCTGGTTATTGGTATGTTGAAAAACTCAAGAGCTTGTGAACTACCCCAGGGACAGTGTCCACTATGGGAAGGCCAGTGCCTGCTGCTAGAGAACCATCCTCATTTGTTGCCTAAATGAGTTTCTGTGGTAGGCAACAGTTCAGAGACCTTGTTTCACGTGCAGGGAGATTTACAAACCTAAAATAAATCATACAACATAAGCTATGGTTTATTTATTTCAGCAAACCCAACCCTTCTGTTTAACAGGCAATGGGAACTCCAGCCAAGCAGGACAGCACTCCAGTTTGCAGAGGCTGGTACTTGTCATTTCAGTCTAGAACAACTTCATTCATCACTATGTGGAAGAGTGTTAGCTTCCCAGCCAGATGGCCTTTGTTGCTTACTCCTAAGGAGAAAGGAGCTTCCTTCTTTCCTTCACTTTCTCCAGGAGTGCTCAGTACCTGTGGATGGGCTGTGCAGCTAATGATTTTTAATCAGGGGATGTGTACCTCACAGTAGAAAATGAAACAATCCAAATTTATGAAGAATCGGAAATCTCCTGTCCTCTCCTTTCATTCCATTCCCTGACATAACTGATTTTCAAGGCTTGGGATTATTCTTCCTGTACTGTTCTCCCTGACAATCCTATTTTATATTAGAAAACTGGCCAGATTAAATCATTGTGCTGTACACATTAAACTTACACAGTTCTGTATGTCAATTATGTCTCAGTAAAACTGGGTTGGGGGTGGGGACGGACCAAAAGACGGGGGATTGAGCTCAGCACCTACTCATGCTGCCTCTTTAAACCCACGAAGACAGCAATGAAAGGATTTTTTTTAAGACCCATAAAAATGGAGAAATAGCAAGGAAGTAACAGCAACACAAATTTGGAAGGTGGGAAGCAGGTAGATCAGGGGTACTGAACTAGCAGACACAAGAAACTGACTTAAACTGGCAGCTGGGAAAACTAAGAATCAACCTTAGTTATACTGGGTAAGTTCCAAGGACTCAAAGTGGAAGTGGCAGGTAGCTCAGGAAGTAGGGTAGAGATAAAGTAGGTAGTTGAAAATCTAAGCAGTTAAGAGCGCCAATCTCTCCTCCACCCCTGTCCACCACTACACAGTTGGGTAACTGCCTCACCCCATCCAAGCAGGAGACGGCAATGTTTTTCTCTGGGAAGCTAAAATAGAGTGGTGTGGACTGGGCCACACCAAACCCAGCTGCAGGACAAGAAATTTAAAAGGCTAATTTATTTGGGAAGCTGAGACATACCCACCCCCTAAGCCCACCCTCTTCCTCAGTTAGCTCCTAGGATGTTGGCAGCCAGGTCTCCACCCCCAGGCTGAAGGAATTCTCTGGGGATCCCCACCAGCCACGTCCTGAAGATCCTCTCACTGCCATCAAGCCTGTGGGGAAGCACACAGCTGCCTGCTGTACTGAGCCACAGAGCTTCCCACCAGCTTGTTAGGCCCCATTCTTACGCATGTGCAGGCAAGCAACAACACCAGGAATCTGAGGAAAGCCTCTAACCCCCAAAAAAGTCCAAGACAGCAAAGATGAGAAAAAGTTCACAGAGACTGTAGGGGCAAAAACTTAACTATATCATTAGTATCTTTAGAGATTCAAAAAGATATTGTCAAAGTGTCTATCAATAGGTGAATGGCTAAAGAAGAGGTGGTACATGTACACGATGGAATACTATTCTGCCACAAAAAGAAAAGAAATTCTGTCATTTGCAACAACATGGTGGAGCTAGAGGGTATTACGCTGAGTGAGATAAGCCAAGCAGAGAAAGACAAATACCATATGATTTCACTTACTTGTGGAATATAAAAACAAAGCAAAACAGAAGGAACATAACAGCATTAGACTCACGGACACTGAGAAGTGACCAGTGGTTACCAAGGGGACGTGGAGTAGGTGGGGAGGTGGGAGGGAAAGGGGAACTGTTGAACCATGTGATGTACATTTGATAAAATAAAAAAATTTGAAAAAAAAAGATATTGTAACCCTGAAACCAAAAAGGATAAAATTTTTTAACAAGGAACAACTGAGGACAACAAACTCAGACATGAAAACACATGATAGCAAAATGAAAAACCACAGAGAAGGGCTGGAGGATAAAGTTGAGAAAAAGCCAGAGATGGAAAACAGAGAAGAGATAAAACAAGAGGATCAGTCCAGGAGACCCAGCATATGAATAACTGTGGAGTACCTGAGAAAACAAAAGGGAGGAAAATAAGAATTCAGGAAGATTTCCCAGTACTAAAGGACATGCGGCACCGAGTGAAAGGGTCCATACCATCAAACGCCCAGGACAACAGACAAAACAGACCCACTTAGTTTCCATAACAGTGAAATTTCAGAATACTGGGAACCAGAGAAGACTGTAAAAGTTGCAAGAGGAAAAGAAAAGGTTACAACTAGCCTTTCTCACAACACTGGGAGTGCGGAAGCAATGGTTTCAATTCTGGAGGAAAAATGTTTTACAAGCCACATTTCTATATCCAGCCAAATTATCAATTGAGCCTAAAAGAAGAACAGGCATTTTCAGATGTTTATTGCTTAGGCACTCTTTCCTGGGAAGCACCTGGGTACTGTGCACTAATGAGGGAGTTTATCAAAAAGGAGGGAACATGGCATAGAGAAAACAGGCACTGCACAAAGAGCTGAGTGAAGGGAGCCTTCAGGTGGAGGTGGAGGGTAGGGTGACTCGTGCCCTGGACACAGCTACTCACAGGCTCCAGGAGATATGCCTCTGAGAAGATGTGCTTGAGCATTTGGAGAGGCTTAGAAAACTGGTGGAGTTCGGGGTGAATAAGTACACGGAAAACTAAAAACAAAAACTCCAGGAAAAACAAAAAAATGTGTACAGAAAAAGGAATTATACATCTTGATAAGAAAAGCAGCTACGCAGTCTTAAGTAGGTAAATGCCAAATGTTTCACAAGAACTAAAAATCAAGAAATGGCATTAGAGGGATATTATTTAGAGACATGAAGGTAAACACTCCACTTCCCCAAACATACCACCAAAAGTTCGAAGTGGCTGCCTCAGGAGTGGGGAGAAAGCAGAGAGAGGAGATGGAAGACAAACTTTTAGAACAACTTGGCTTTAAACTATGGCAAGACAGAGCCGCTGCCCTACCCCTGTGCACCTGCTCCTCACTTTGTCGGCAGGTACAGCCCAACTGCCCAGGGCCCCCTCAGCCTCCCACCTGAGCAGCCTGGCCATCGACACTCCTCTCTCCACAAGCTGTTCCTGTGTGCCTTTCCCCCTTACTTTCAGTCTTCCAGTGGAGTCATCTTGCCTACAGGTGAAAGCTGTTTTCTTAAACTGGATTTTAAAAAACAGATGCATGATATAATAATCCACCTTTTAACCATTCTGAGTGCTTGTGCAAAGCCACATTTCTGAAGATACCTCATGAGTGATTAGGTACAAAAATGGTTTGCAACCCAAACTGAGCAACAGCTCCTTTGAACATTGAAACACCATTTGAATAGGCCACTTCGTATTTTTAACAATCCTCTCATTTTACTGTTGTCATTAAACACTAACATCTTTATCTCTAATGCTTTCTCAACATTTCAATCCCATGTTTTCAAACGGAGTCACTTGCTTTAGAAACACACACTCATATACACAAATTTATTCAGCTTGCCAAATGGGTTCACAGATAAGGTTTTTAAATGGTCTTCCTAGACAAGCAAGTAGTATAAAGCATTTTACTTAAAAGGTGAAAAATGTCCCCAATTTAAAAGTCATTGCATTCCTAAGCTAACCTGGTACATAACAGAGTATCTCATATTAGACTTTACTAACACTAATGAAAAGGAATTACAGCAGACATTCTACAATCACGTAATCAGAGACTAAGAAAGTGATTTCAAGGAAAAATATCCCCTTTAAAATGGTTATCACTGTGCTTCTAAGAATTAGGGAGATCACTGTCTTGAATGTCCCACAGCCGCCTTTCATCCTCTTTTCACAACAAAATCCAAGGCCATGCTCTGCTTTCTCCACCCCAATAGCTGGGTCTTTTTTCACAGGAGTCCCTCTTTGCTCACCATCCAATTCATTCTACTTTAAGCAGGTAACTTATTTTTAGAGAGTTGTTGTGTCTGCTGCTGCAATTTCTGAAGGGTCTTTAAGTTAAAATACCAAGGTTTTTTTTTTTTTGGCAGGGAGGGCAACTGGTGGAGAATGATCAATATGACTGATTTTGTTCATGAGTTTTGCCAAGGGCAACATTTTTGAAAAGTAGAAATATAAAAAAAGTAGCAGGGTGCAGTTTCAAATGGCATGTTGCATTTCTAAGATTAAAATCCTAGGATAAATATCAAAAAACGAAACACTTCTCAATGCCTTGTGAAAATTCATCTAAAAGATGAAGGAATTTTTTTTCCTCAGTAAACTCAGTTCAGAAGAAAAGTGCCATCCAACAGCAATAATTAGAAAACCCCTATTCCAGATAAGCTGGAAAGTTCTAGATATTTCATAAGAGGCTATTAGTTTATAAGGGCCTTAAGTATCTGGCATTAATTTACTAGATCTACTTGCAAGCAAAGGTCAGGGTCATATAAAAAAATGAAGTGGATTTGTGTTCTGATACAGAAAGAGCTCTCCATATGGTAGGGGAGTTGCAGAATACTACAGTATGATAGCACATATGTAAAAGGGGATGACTCCCTGAAATTATTCATGTGCAGATATATATGTATGCAATGCATTTTAAAAAATCTAGAAGGATATATCTCAAAATATTAGAGCAGCTATCCCTAGGGAGCTAGTGGGATTAGGGGATTAAGGGTAAACTAGACCCACCCAGACATATACATATTATTTACATTTTTGCACAATAGAACATACATTCACATATTAGTTGAGAAATTAAGAAAAGTTCACTGTAGCTAGGTGGACATAATTGTCCTGTATATTGTTTATTCTAATTTACCACTTGAGAACTTCCAGGATGCTATTTAACAGGCTTATACTTTGTTTTCAAAAGAGAACTTTTCCAGTAAATGTGTAAGAGAGAAGAAATCAGGATGAAGTAGACCATCTGGTTTTAACCATCCAGTTGTCCAACACTGCTGAGCTACACTTCACTCTAAATTAGCTTCTGGTTATCTTGAAGCAATCTACCCAGGATTTTCACCACCAGTCAGCTGGGTTCCAGGCAAGCACCATCAGCCCAAAACACAGGGCTGCTAATTTTGCTCCCTCACGGAGAATTCTGAAAACATGCTTTGGTTACACTTGGTTATTAACCCTGCTTCTCTATTCTTTGGAGAACCAACCGTTTTCATTAATCTATTTTAACAGTCTGTATCATTTGTTGCTGCATTGAACCTATGGTAAAGTTATCTCATTTCTTAATACAGCAAATATAATATAAAGCAAAGGATAAAACTGGGCTGGTATTTGCCAATAACCAAATTCTAGGGAGTCAGTTTCCATAGTCTTGTAGTGGCTGTGGGAAGGCCAAACAGTTACCTTTGGCTAGGACCTCGGTAAGAGGAAAAATAAAATCTTAAAGAACCTCCCATTCCACTGCTGGCATTAAAAAGAACGCAAACCCACAGACATGCTATCAATGTACACGGAAATCTCATTGGTCTAAACAGTATTGTTTTACATGATTTTTTTTTACGTAGTCATTCAAGTTTTACATAAGGGCTCATACCAGAGGTTTTGAAGATAAATGAAAGTACAAAGCCTTTATTGAATTGAAATTTATGAATAATAAACCCAGTGGTTAAGCACTGGGGGCAGATGTGCATAGAAATGCAATTTATAAAATTTTTGAGGCAAACAATTGACATCTTTGAAGAAATCGTCGTTACCTAAGAAGCTTCCAGGTGTGCAATTCATTCATAGCATTGATAACTGGCACCCACTGATATGATCTCAGGAAATGTTGAGATTTCATAAATCATTTGTATCGAATCTTTTTTTCTGGTAGTGCCTCTGCAGCAGTAACTAGACAAGACTGGAAAACCTTCAAGATGATTCAAACCTCCAGCACCTCACAGGAGTCCGCATTTCTCAATACAGAGGGCAATGCTAATCAAAGAAGGAAATAAATAAAAAGGTTATTAAAAACAAACACTGGCTCCCTAAAGTTCTAAACATATGTATTTATGTATATTCCACTAAAAATTGTCTATCTAAATAGTCCTTCACATTTTCTATCCAGAAACGAAACTGGCTGCCACCTAACTCTTTGCCCTTAACACTATGTTTAAGACAGTGAGTCTTTATTAGCGAGTACAGTGTGACGATTCTGATACTTGGAACAAGTCATTGGATTATTTTAGGATTACAGGACTTTCAAGAGACTTAAAAAGAGAAAGGGACTCCGTAAAATCTAAATATATAAAAATCAGAGTGAAGGGATTTTAATTAAATCTCAGGGATTTAACTTCAGAGAAAAAGAGACATGACAAATTGCAACCAAATATAAAAGGTAATAATGAAATGATTGAGGGAACAGCTATGAATTACACAGAACCCAAATTCAAAGGTGAAAATATTTAAACTCAAAGAGTGTGGCTGACATCCAATAATCTCTCTCTTTAAAAGGTACAGCTAACTCATCCATAAGAGACAAGGACTAAATAAACTTCACCAAGTGACTGGCTTTAGATGTTTGTCCTAGGCCTCTTTCCTCTCCCCTACCAAACCCACTCCAGCGTCCAGGTAAAGACCAGCTTGCTCTACTTCATAAGCTCTCATCACTATAGCATCTTTAAGATAGAACAACACTCCTATCAAATCCACCCAGACTGCTTCCTGAATGGAGGCTTTCCTACAAAGAAGCTGTTGCAGTGAAAAGTAGCCAAGGCCATGTGGAACCACAAGGACTTAAGTTAAAATGCAAAGAAAAAAAGATGATGTGCAAATACTAATAAACACTTCGCTGAAATACACAAATTAAGAGAACCCCCGATTTCCCTGTTCTCATCTGTTCTTAGTGATACGGCTAGCATTTCTCCCAGTAAATCCAGAAATACCACAAGTTCATAGTAACCAAGAGGATGTGCTAGCTATCTCCATCTCTCCGGTTCAACCTCTTTCTAAAGTGTTACCTCCTTCAGGCTTGGATTAGGTTAAATTTAATAAGGCACATCCTTCACTAGAATATGTAATGACCAAATACTTAAACAAAACAGCCTGACACAAAATAGAAATACCATTTGACCCAGGAATCCCACTCCTAGGAATTTACCCCAAGAATGCAGCAACCCAGTTTGAGAAAGACACATGCACCCCTATGTTTATTGCAGCACTATTTACAATAGCCAAGAAATGGAAGCAACCTAAGTGCCCATCAGTAGATGAATGGATTAAGAAGATGTGGTACATATACACAATGGAATATTACGCAGCAATAAGAAAGAAACAAATCCTACCATTTGCAACAACATGGATGGAGCTAGAGGGTATTATGCTCAGTGAAATAAGCCAGGCCGAAAAAGACAAGTACCAAATGATCTCACTCATATGTGGAGTATAAGAACAAAGAAAAAATAAATAAATAAATAAATAAATAAATGAAGGAACAAAACAGCAGCAGACTCACAGAACCCACGAATGGACTAACAGTTACCAAAGGGAAAGGGACTGGGGAGATGGATGGGAAGGGAGGGATAAGAGGGTAAAAGGGGCATTACGATTGGCAGACATAGGGTGGGGGGGCACGGGGGGTACTGTACAGCTCAGAGAAGACAAGTAGCGATTCTCATCTCACTACGCTGATGGACAGTGACTGTGGTGGGGTTGGTGGGGGGGACCTGGTGATGGGGGGAGTTCAATCATCACGGTATTGCCCATGTAATTGTAGGTTAATGATACTAAAATAAAATAAATTATTAAAAAAAAAAAAAAACAGCCTGACATAACAAACATTAGCAGTTTATTAACTAAAAACTGTCCTCAAGTATTTAACTCTGGATATCAAATAGATCAGCAGATTAATAAGCAATTCTTCTGGCTAATAATTAGTTCTGTCAACATTCAATTTACACAGATATTTATAGCTCATTATCTTTGAAAAAAAAAGTTCTTTAAGGTGGCAAGACAGCTCATAAGATTATGGTAAAGAAAAAGGTTTTTCTGGGTTATGTCAAGTTCTGAGTCATGCAAGTAACTTCCAAAGTAAAATGTGCCTTATTTCTTAGTTACATTAAATATCAAGTAGTATATTAAAATTTATTCTTTAACATTTATTCCACCCATAAATGTTTTGACAAAATGGCAGGTAGTTAAGAGTCTTACAATTCAGTAGCTGAGGCAAGGTGAATAAACCACTTCCAAGGAACTGCACATATGTATTTATGTATGTTTGTATCTTCATTCCCACTTTAATGTTACATCATTCTCTAACTACTTCACTAGATGAACTATGTCACTGATGAAAATTAGGATAAAGAGTAACTATTAAATATAATTGTTCTACTCAATTAAGTTTAATAGAGCCATTTATAGTGTTTTGCTCACAAAATAAGTTATGAGAATGTTGCTTTCCACTAATTCAAACAATTTAATGAGCTAGGAGAGCAAGAACTGATAGATAAGAATAAACTCTTCTGATCATTAATTTTAACATTTCAATATTTAATATATCACAGCAAAATTGGGAATTTCTCTTTCATACTTTGCCATAGTTTTTGAAAAGTTAATTGAGAAACAATTTCCCATCAACATTCCTAGTTAGTGACTGAAACACTAAGAAATCAATAGTATGTCAAAATCAAAGGAACTGATCAAACTGTAGATTAGTGTTAAAGTTGAGGTGTAGTCACGAACAATAAATATACCAGCAAAACTTATCAATAACACCTGATAATGATTTCTATTTGTACAGAGCAAGCTTGATAGCTACATCCTAGCCATTGCAGAGATCTTTGCAATAAGCACATATCACAGCAAGAGGGTCCTGCAGCTAGCTCACAGTAATCATACTGTCTTCTGTCCTGCCTACACCCTGAAAACCCCAAACACTAGTGAACAGGATATGGCAAACACAGCTTACGCTTACCATTACATGGGGAAGGGAATGAGAAGAAAGCACATGGAGATATGAGACTTCAAAGAAAAAAAGACTATTAAAAATGTTCTCCCTACCACCCATGTTTTGCTCTGTGAAGACTTTCTCCAGGAATATCTGGAACCAAAGTAAATAACCTAAATATTAATGAGAGGCTCAAAATGCAAGTAAAGGTAAAACACACTCAAAATTGGGCAAAAATATAGTATGATCCACTGCTGAAGGCCAGATGACAACTACCCGTAAAACCACTAGATCCCACAGATCAAACTGAGATCTGAAAACCATGTACAACATCTCCAGACAAAGACACTCAGAACCAGGCGCCTTCATGGACCCTTAAAACTGGAGGGGGAAAAAAAGCATTTACCTTTGTCATCAAAATATAACCACTCAGGTTTTGTGCTGAACCACTATGACCCATCAGCACCTCTAGAAAGCAGTACTTAAATGTTCATCTTGATTTTTTAAGGACTAGACACACACACATGACCACCAGAGAAATGTCACCACAGTGAGGCAGAGTTTGTAAAATCCATTCCACAAGTGCTAGCAAAGGAAGGTCATGATTCATGATATGGATGGACTGTAATATTTAAATGACATGCTTCTGATATACTCACAAAATCTTTATAGAAAGTATTAAAACTCAAAAGATAAAAAGGAGTCAAATACAGAGATGGAATGTACAAAACAAATGAGCAGGCAAACTAAAAGTTCTTGAAAGTATTTTACTTCAGATTGAAAAATGAACAGCTCCACACTGTTCATTGCAAGATACACAGTATTCACGAATACAATGCTGGTCATTTGAGGAAATGTACACACCTCAATTTCTCCTTCATGCTTTTTCTTTTAGAAAGATACTGTTTACCAAAAAGAAACTTCAGCAATACAGGAAAAACTATTTTCCCAATAAATTTACGAAAACCTAAGATTCCCAATGGAATCAAGATTATCTTCCCGCTACCACCACCTTAATATAATCACATGCTTATTGGAACACTAATATCCGTACCCTAAGAGTACATTTACTTTCAACAATGAGAGTGATTCTTAAAAAAACAAAACTTCAGTGTGGTAAATGTAACATGGATCTCTGCAAGTATTAAGTGTTCATCTGAAATAGGCAGCTAATACTGGATTTAATATTATTTTATAAATAATTGTTCCCTTAGCAGTAAACATAAGTCTACACATTCACAATAGTCCTAGAAAATAAATACTGATTATGCACAATACGTTATGACAAACTAGTTTCAAAAAACAAAAGCTCAACATCTCAATAAAAATTCTGATCAGAATAAAATGTGACTCTAAAATTTTAAACATTGTCAAAATAACATCACATTTAAAATTTTCCATGGTTTACACAAGTATTATGAGTTTCCAATTTTGGAACACATTTTTCTGTTGTGAATTAAAATACGAACATATTGAAATTGTTAATTTCATTGATGACATCAGTTTTGGTCTTACTTTAGCATTATTTTCTTTATAAAAAGTTGCACTAAGTGTCCATTAACGGTCTGACTGGTATTCAGTATTTCATAAATGTATATAAAAGAAATTCCTAAGAGCCAATAGTACTTTATATGGATAAATATATAAAAGAATCTCATTTCAGAAATGGCCATAATTAACAGAGCCACACACACTGATGCTAAACATAAAAGCTTCCTTTTCACCTTGAGAGAAAGCATTTTCAGAAATATCACTTACATTCCATTATATTAAATATTCCCAGCTGAGTTTCAAACTCAACATGTGGTGAATAACAGAATTACACATCTTATTTGCTCTCAAAGATGATCACGACCAAAATTTACAGTATGATTGAAACAAGCCAATGTTTAAAAAAATTTTAATTAAAGGTAACAACTCCATAAAAGGAGAGGATAAAGAATGGGATGACAAGAAGTATTTGGTCTTAATAAGGCAATACAAAATAGATCCATTATCAAAGACCATTTAATTTTTAAAGATCAACAATACCAAAAGCATAAAGTGGAGTATAAGAAAATATTTTTTTATAGGTGTGATTTAATTAAAGCTGTTTACAGTTATTCTCTCCCACAGCAGTTCAGCATGAATTTAAAAAAGAAGAGGGATGGGAAGAACAAGCGCAAGGAGAACACAGGGTCAGAGGAGCCAGCATGCAAGGTCTGGGCGACCCCAGGTCTCACTGCGACAGGCCCAGACGGGGGTGGCCTTTTTTTTTCCTATTAGGAAGAAAAGAGAAGAAGAAAGAAAGAAAGAAAAAAGACTGCAAAGGAAACAAACACAAAGTCATGTAATTGCCCATTGCCCAAGACGACAGCACTATAGAAAACAGTTGCAAGTTAATTCATAGAGATGACTAGGGATTTTTCAGTGTTTACACAAAAGTACATAGTATTTTTTTTTTTTTTTTTTTTTTACAAAATAAAATGTCATTTGCCACCATAAATCTTTTCGTTAGAGAGGAAAAATTTTTGCAGCAGGTCACAAGGGTTCTATTAGGTCATTTCAATGCTGAGGAAAACAAATTGAGTAATAGAACTAATCACTTCCCTATACATGGATGTTAAGATGACAATTCAGATTATTTTTCAAACTAATCCTGAGAAAAATCTGTTTACAATTTAAACAGTAATGTTATGTAAAAAGTATTAACAAATCCACTATTACAAATATCAATTTCCTATATGATCATCTATATATACACACAATAAAATGGTAAATATATGCAAAAATATTCTTAAAAAAAACATGCACAGATCACTTTCCCCTTTGGAATCTGGACTTCCTATGAGATACCTTTGTATTCCTTTCCCACCCCATCCTCTGAAATTGTTTTTTTGTTTCTATCACCCTACCCACACTGAATACTATTCTCTATAACTCTGCATAAAGCCAATGAGAAATATATTTATTTTACATTCAAGCTTTAAATCTTAAAATGACCCTGTTGTAGCATATGACTTGTCAAATGAGCAGCCTTTTTTCCCCC
The DNA here is from genome assembly GCA_029783875.1 of Phataginus tricuspis. Classification (NCBI taxonomy): domain Eukaryota; kingdom Metazoa; phylum Chordata; class Mammalia; order Pholidota; family Manidae; genus Phataginus; species Phataginus tricuspis. Next base: position 32,968,188 of record JAQQAC010015468.1, read on the forward strand.
CTTTTTGCTTGCTTTTTGTTTTTGCAGTTGTCAGTCTTCATGATCCATTCTGTGGCGAGCTGGGAAAAAACGCAGTTGCTAAATCAAAGTCTGAACAGTATGTAAGGCTCCCAAATGTCTCCCAGGAGTCCCTATCCAACTGTCCTGAGCATGAGATCACTGCACGCAGAAGACAGTCCATCGTACAATGCCGACTATCTACAAAGGTCTGAGAGGGGGCCATCCCTCTTGTGTTTCCTCTTTTTGCCATAATACTGATTATTTGATTTGCCTTGATGTTGTTTGCTTGTCATCAAGGAACCATGGCTTGTTTGAGTTGTACCTTGGAAGCCTTTGCTGGAAGAACGGAAGAGCCTTGCTGATCCGTGCTGCAGAAAAGGAAAAGTGGCCAAAAAGACATCAGTATTGCGGACTCAACGGAGCACTCGCTAAGACCTGACTTGGGGAGCTTTCGAAACTAGGAATATGCTGACTTATGCAGAAGGCAAGAAACAATGCTACAGGGGTTCACTCTCTTGAGCTCTAAAACTTACATTATTTTTTAATGAAAATATTGGAAAACACAGACCACTCCCTTACTTTCTTAACAGACTACATGGCACATAAAACGTTTCTCAAGGAGTCCATAAGCCACATAATAAATGGCATTTCTGAAAGAAGCTCTTAAGACACACAGGTGTGCTGCCAGGTCACAGGTCATCAAGCTGGCCGCTCCTTTCCGGTTATCACCTGTCATTTTCATTGCCATTCCTAAATGAGTCAGTGTTTGATGCATATGACTAAGTCTGTATAGGTAAAGTAGATTATGCAAGTCAAGTCAGACATGAGGTAACTGACACAACAGTAAATCTCTACTGCCAAAAGGCCTTTTTTAGGGGCTTTGTCATGGGGGAGGGTGAGATGGCGTAAGGCCGGGGTCCTACATGAAATGGCCTCCCCTCATTCTGATTACTCATGATTCACCAAATTTTAGGCAACTAAAAAACCTAAAATAGAGTTATCTCCATGGCCTCTTTAAGTCAAAGCTGATGTTACATCGAGTGACCATGGATGACAGCTGCCTGATCATTTCAACACAGGCAACAAGGTATAGAATATTAAAATATAAAAGGGATACATTATTCAGGATAGGCCCAGCACTGCTAAGAGGTCATGCAAAAGTTTCATGTGAGTTTATGTTAAGTATAATTGAATCTTTCTATAATTTGATGTGATTTTTTTATGCTGAATCTGTAACACAAGGAGTTGGCTGGGACCTATTGTAAGGGCCAGTCACTAGATTCCCACAAGGTTTATCTTACAGTGACGTGTCATAAAGATCCTCAGGGCATTCTGTTACTAGAAGCACTCTGGAACCCATTAGAACAAAATAGGTTTTGTTCTTTAACCTAGGGTTTTTTCAAACCCATGCTGTATCAGTAGTATTCAATACAAAATATTTAAGCATTTCTTAGTAATGACTGAAAATACAAATTCCACACACCTGAGATTTGTTGGTGCTGTTGGATGTGTTAGTGGTTTGGGTGCTCTGCATTTTCCCAACTGCCTGAGAGGACTCCAAGGACACATCTTGAGACCCTACTCGGTTCCCAGTGGACGGACGGCAGAGCAGCTGTTTTGGGGTTTTGCATGGTGTCGCATCAGAATCCTAACACAAGTCACGTGAGTTATAATGTGACATATTAATAATTCAGATATTCAATGTTAAGAGAGGAAAACAGTCTCAACTGAGTACTATCTGAGCTAAATTTAAACATTTAGAAGTTAAAGGAAGCACACTAAGGAATTACAAAATTAATTGCTTAAGTTTTCCTCAAAAAACTTTCTTCCAACATTTAAAATGGCTTATTTTATCAGAGGGTTTCTGTTCATTGTTAAATCCACTGCCCATACTTGACCTGTTCATCGGCCCTGAAGGAGCTCACAGATCCAAGTTCACTTGCATTTCCACTTACAGAAAGCAAACCATGATATAGTGGAAAGAGAGTGGTAAAGAGTAGGACCTAGGTCCCAGTCCCTGATGCAACATCTTCACCAAATACAAAACGCTTGGCTCAGTCACTGAGAGAGTGTCATAACAAATCAGTGGTCGCTCCAACCGAACACACCATGTGGATCCAGACTTCCAGAGGCAAGGGGCTGAGCCCGCCTGTTTCTGAGCTGCCTAGGCCGTCACTGTCCACTTCTCTCCTCAGGGCTCCACTTGGCCCTCACCCGCTACCCAGCACCTTGGAGTCACGCAGTGTCAGGCCCTAGCGCTCCCACTGGAGGCGGCTGTGTCTGTGCCATCTAGCTCAGCGTCTGTCCTCCATATAGCTTTGTTTTAGGGGCCAGCAAGGCACCAGGTAGATTCTATATGAGGATTCATGACTCTTTGACAGTACATGGTCATCATCAACAACATAACTATGTCCCTTCCATATTTAGATAACTTATTATGTCATATGCTTAATAAAGTCAAAGTTCAAATAAACAGGGAAATAAGCCCATTTTAGATTTTGGTGAAACTCAAAATTAACCTTGATGAGGAAAAATAACTAAAGGTATAATTGACATGAAAATTTCAGTCAGGATGGAGACAGAAGGTAGATTAGGGGTTGCCAGGTGATGGGGGGACTGCTAATAGGTTTCTTTCTGGGGTGATGGATTGGTCCTGGAATTAATTAGATAGTGGTGATGGCTATACAACATTGTGAATATACTAAAAACCACTTAAGTATACACTTTAAAATGGTGAACTTTCATGTGATGTGAAATATGGCAATTTTTAAAGATTAAATCAAGAAGCTCAAAAACATTGAGTGGAAGAAGCCTTACACTCAAGAGTATGGTTCCACTTATATGAAATCTGAAGCAGGCAAATCCGTGGTGTCAGAAAAGTGTAACAGTGGTTACCTCTGAGGGTGGGATTAGGGAATGGCCAAGAAGCATCATGAGACAACTCTCTGGGGTGATAGTAATATTCCATATCTTGCCAGGGTATTGCACTACATACATGTATGCACTTGTTGAAATTAGCGAATGTAGAATTAAGATTTCCCTTTTTGTCAGTTTTACATCAAAAGAAAAAAAATCAGATAAATCCTGAACTCTGGTTAATAATGAGCATACTACAATACTTTGGGGGAAGTGTACTGATGTCGGTAATTTACTTTGACATGTATCGAAGAATGAGATGACTTAATGGACAGAGGGATGGATGGATGGGCACTTACGAGACTGGCAAGTAAATTGCTAATGATAGAATCTAGTGGTGGTGTATATGGATGGTCACTAAACTTCTTTCACTTTTGCTATGTTTGAAAATTTTAATACGATGTTGAGAAAAAGTACAATCATTAAAGTTATTAAAATTTCCCAGGAACAGATAAGATAATGAGTTAGCCTTAGCCCTCTAGACAGAGCTATCCCCAACAAGAGAACTCCTAAGCATGTAGGTTTAGAAAAGCCATGTCTTCATACTTACAACATCGCTAGAGCTGGACTGTGTGGCAGAAGAGGAAGACACTGGACCTGATGAAGAGTTTGAAGAGTGTTTACTAAGAGATTCCGAAGTTTTACTTCTACATTTTCCAAGGGCTTCATTTTCTTCAGATAGATTATTATTACATTTATCTAACTGCTGAGTATCTACTATCAAGGTAACACCATTTCCTGAAAGAGTGGCAAAAGATTGGAAAACGTTTCTTCCCATTAAACACACACAACACAGAAAAGCCTCTAATACTTGGTCAATCAATCACATGAAAAACTCTTACCATTGCATGAAGGCTCAGGCCTATTTTGCAAGCCCCACTGCTTTGATATCCAATCTCTATATGTGGCAACTTCATCCGTTACTCTAATTATTCTACCTAATATGCTGCGTGTGTTTAAAAAAAAAAGAGGGGGTACATTAATTTGAAAATAAGAAGCTGCAACCAATTTTGATGCAATGGGCTGATTTTAGTTAAACCCTTACCTCTCTGTTTCATTGTTGGGATAGTACTTTGCTATTGGCGAAACAGCATGACTCAAAACAACGTAGGCATAATCAAAGGCTTGTTTCACTTGCATGGCCCCATATGAACTCCTTCCAACATCATTACCTTTAAAAGAAATGTACATATAAGATAGAAAACTTTACTGTTGCTTAATATAAACTAAAAGATCACATGCTCTCTTCTGGGAGAGCAAGGGCTATCGCTATCCTGCTGGAGTTGCACTCAGAACCTTGACTGTCAGTCATCTCCCCAACTCCCCAGGCTCTGAATGTGTGTATCATGCAGCGGGGACACTACTATGGCATATAAACTGCCTAAATACCTTCTGGCCCAACAGGGACTATCCCAAACAAAAGAAGCAACTGCCTGTTCTCTCCCAAAAGTGAAAACAAACTAACTATGAGTACCTCTTTTTTGTTTCTGGTAGCTACATAAATATCTCCCACACTAAATTATAAGCCTAAAAAGCAGGGAACATCTTGGTAAAAAAAAAATCTTAGTGTTCTGTATGCAGAGCAGGCTCCCAGTGAACATTTCCTCAATGAATAAACACAAAGAACTATCAATGTTTAAAAGAGGGCTCAATAAAAAGGGGCATTACAATTAGCACACATAATGCAGTGGTGGGGGACACGGGAAAGGCAGTATTTATAGAGAAGACAAGTAACGATTCTATAGCATCTTACTACGGTGACGGACAGTGACTGTAGTCGGGTATGTGGGGGGGACTTGGTAATAGGGGGTCTAGTAACCATAATGTTGTTCAAGTGATTGTACATTAATGATACCAAAATTAAAAAAAAATTAAAATTAAAAAAAAAAAGAGGGCTCAATAAGCCAGAAAAGGGCTCCTAGGCAACTATTCTATCTTTTCACTTCTATTCCTTATTTATTTTCAAAGTCAACACATTTAAACAAATGACTAAAAGCATTTCCACTTAAGTCTGATAATACAGAATCTCAATATTTTACAATTATCAGGAAAAAAATACTTCCCAGAAAAATGAGAACACAAGCAAGCAAACATAATTGCAAGGAAGCATGGAAGGAATTCATTTTCTGTTCACTTTCAAGCCAACAAACAGTTGGAAAAAGCACAGGAAGATGATGTAAAATTAAGAAAGAAGGGGTCCGAAAGGAAAAAAAATTGTCTCTCTGAACCTTTTCACTCATGAACTCTGAGATATATTAACAGTGCTTACTGCCTCTAAGGACTTCAGAATTCCCACACTGAAATGCTAGCTGACCACTGGCTGGAATCAGGGGCAGTGAAGAAAGACATAAGGAAGAAGAAAAATGGCCATCAAACTAGAGATGCACATAAGCCACTCAAACAGCTAATACCTATTTCCCTTTGTTTTTCAGTCAAATGGACTCTACTCCCAATTCATCTGGAAGTATGCAATGGGAGAGGGGGGGTGTGTATGTGTGTACACGCTCATATTTTCTTGTTTGCTTATAAAATATTTTGATGAAAAGAGAGTAACTATGATTATAAGTTAATCCTTAATTTTTCATCTAAAGAGAGTTTAAAGTACAATATAGTGACTGACAATGCCTTTTCTTTGAAGGCCCACAAATTTACCTAATTTCAATACCTGGTTGTAAAGGATCTTCAATATAAAGCATTGATGGCCTGTAGCCATCTAGCATATTTTTCTGTACTTCATCTTTGGCCACATATGAACCACCATCCTTTATCCGGATGCCAGTCTTTAAATAATTGAAGTGTCGTCCATATAATTCAAAAAATTCTATTAAGAGAACACCATAGTTTGTGTTGGGGATGCAAGCATCTTCCCTGGGGTGTAACTAAAACCAGAAAGGAAAAAAAAAAAAAAGAAAACAATTATATTGGATTTTCTCTGAATTATCAAAGTAGGGACAATATATGACATCGTAACTTCTACAAAACAATACTATTGTAATTTTGGTTTAGCAGAGTAGCCAACAGGTAATAGAGTAACTGTTCTGCTGTGGCGGACAATATTAGAGCTCTATGAGTGTGGAACTGGTGGGGTAAAATTTATAAGGTTGAATTTTACAGCTGCCCCAGGATGCTGCCAGGGCTGGCTTGGCCCAACACATAAGGGAAGTCATTCTGACTCATGAGGAGAGTCAGGCAGTTGGCAACACTACACCACATAAATACACACACTGACAGTATTAAGACTTCTGATTCACCTTACCCAGATAGCAGGCCTCAATCCTAGCTAAACTGAGATGATTAGCTGCTCAGAAGACATTCTCATTTTTGGCATTTATACTACTATTTACACTTCAGGAAACCAATGCCATACCTTTGCCATGTTAAAATTTGTAGTAAAATGTCTCAAAAATACTAAAACATGCAGGGATTAAAATTAACAAAAAAATTATTTCCCAGGGATTTAAAAATACTTATTTGCTATTTAAAGGGAAGAGTCATAGGTAATTAAGGGAAGCATTCCAATTAAAGCTTGATTTAATTTGGAAATTTAAAAAATTTCCAAAATGATTCCCCTGCAGATTTTCTTAAATTTTAGGGTGCCCTAGCAGAGTATAAGCACACAACTTACTTGAAGGAAGCTCACTGCCATTAAAAAGAGACTATAAGAACCGATTCCACCTGTAAATACTTCATTAAGGTCCCTCTGTAATAAGAATTGTTTCAATACTAAAACCAAGTATGGTAATACAGGGTATTTCTGAAAAAGAAATAAAATAATATTTTCAATAAATTCCTGTATCAGTAAAAGCACTAAACATTGTCTTTACATTATAAATTTGGTGGAGATATGAAATATACTTAATTTTCTATTTTAAGAGCAAACTATAAAAAAGTAAGCTCTAATTAAGGATTTTCCTCTCACATCTAAATCTAAAACATGCAGATATAAATAATGGCACCAAAGGACTCACTACAGAACAGAAACACTAGCAACACATATTTGATGACACTCATTTATGGCTATTACCAGACGATACTCATTTGTAAACAAGTAACAGGAACAGTACAGGATAGTCTCCTGTCTTAAAGCACTGAGTCACTTTTTGCAGGTGGTGTCCTCCCAGGCTACCAGGGTCCTTTGGCTGACCTGCAGAGCCCACAAGCAGGAGCTGTCCTGACTGTGGCCTTCCATGGGAGGTGAGCACACACAGACACCTTCCTTACAGAGAGCAGTGGCAACCCCTGAGCTGGCAAACATGGACAGTGAGAGTCTGTCTTTCACTCATGCACATGCTCATTATGTACTCTCCACAGCCAGCCCTTATGCTAGGGACGCTGAGGGAACAAAGTAGACACAAACACCTAGAAAGAGGTCTTAACAGCCATTACCTACAGGTATAAATTCTACCTCCCTATTATCTGTGGGTGGTAGAATTACTAGTGGTTTCTGCTTTCTTCTTGACACTTACAATGAACACAGACTGATTCCACATAGAAGAAGTTTATATTTTTACAAATAATGTCAAAGTAAGTGAGTATAGAAATAACAAAAATATGGAGAAATCATTTTTAAACATTATGGTTGAAGTCAGATACAGATACAAGCTCTTTAAAGAACAATCAGACAAACTTCCAGCAGAATTTTATCTGCATATATCCTTTAACCCAGACATTTCACTTCCAGGAATCTTCCTACAATCATTTAAAAAGTGTAAAGAAAGATGCAGGCATGTAAGGATGCCCACCAAGTGTTTTTTCTAACAGCAAAAAAACCCACTGGAAACAGGCTACACAAAGCATGATACATTCTGACAAGGGACTACTGTGTTATCAGTGAGAAGAATAAAGGAGACCTGTCTGTGCTGATACAAAAAAAACACTTCAAAACATAAATTAAAAGAAAAATAATATGACAATGGGTATATAGAGTGCTATTTCCTTTGTTAAAAATTTCAAGAAGAGGACACAAGCAAAAAAGAAAGGTTAATGATGGCAAATCCTATAAAGCTGGTCCAAGCCTATAAAGGAATAAAGGCGACTTGCTTTTCACTATCCTTTTATATTGGTGTATTTTCTATTGTGCACATTATTCTCAATTCTAAAGTCTCTTTTCCAGGAAAAAAATTTTACATGCACTCAACACCTCCAAAAGAGTGAGACTGTGGACGATATTTTTCTGTACTCTGCACATTTATAAAATAATGTTTACAACATGATGAAGTAGTTGAATTTTTTTCTTACAAAAAAAGAAAAAGGTGAGCCCATACAGTTGCAAGAAAAACATTGTGAATGGATAGGAAAGATATTCTACATAAGCCAAAGCAGTTAACATTTTTGGCTTAGGGAGAAAAAGGCTGATCTGTCTTAAGCATGTGAAATGTTCTGAAGATAATGTTGACAAATTCTTCCCTATCTTGGAAGAAAAGAGAACAAAGAGAAATAGACTTAAATCACTTCAAGACTTGGGGATTGAAATCTAGAAAAGGCTCCCTAGGGAGGTTCTTAGTCTGAACTCTTGAAGATGAAAAGCAGACTGGAATCAATTGTATAGCACGATTTCAGCCCTTATCTCCCTGAGGAAGGATCTAGAGCAGGGAAGTTCTTCAAAAGCTTTCTCAATGCTTAATTCTTACATGAGGTCACACTATAAATTACTGATTATTACAATCAAAGTACTACCACTGCACAAAAAAGAAGCATTTGTCATCAATATACACATAAAAATAGTTTAGCAAAGTATAAGAACAGCACCACAACTGAATCTCAAAACAAAATTATTTCTAATACTTCCCCTGAATAAACACAGAATAAATTTCTGACCTTGGTAAAATCTTTGATGAGGTCAGCTGCTCTCACGCCATTCTGTACATTAAAGCTGATATCAACTTTTACTTCAGTAAAAGAATCTGTTAATTTAATAATAGGTACCTATAAAGAGGAAAAAAGGTAAAATTAAATTGCTCTAACCAATTTAAATGACAAATCAGAGATCAGGAAGTTACCAGGCTTGAGGTCTTAACCTCGGCCCAAGGACATAAAAACATGAGTGGTCGGAATACAGTGGTCTGCCCCGCAGTTCATTTCACTTTCTAGATACTTTACATTATCTATTCAGTCTTTAACCTCTTGTCATACATTTTATAATTTCTGTTGGTTGAGAATTTTGAAATCAGGTTAACAAAAACCATTCTCAACATTATGTACTCTGGAGCACAGTTTCCAACTCAGTATAAGATCAGGAATTATGAATGTCAGGCATATCACCCAAATGTTTCTAGGAAGAAAACTGCTAGATTCTTAAGCCACAATAACCCACTAGAATTGCTAAGTTTTGCAAATAGCCCAAAGAACAACCTAATAAGAGAAGTTAAAATGTAAGAATTATTTTCAAATAAAAAATGATAGAATGACTTATGTGAAGTATTAGGAAGTCTTAAAAAAAAAGCAGGTAGCTCTATTTGTACCATGCGTTAGAAAATTCAGACCAGCAAACTCTATGTGCAGAACTGGATTTCCAATAATAGCTTTTTATAAAAAAACAATACAAGTTGTCTTGTTCTAAAACAACTTAATATCGAAGAATCCAAACTTCTAAAATAGATATATTTATTTCTATAGTGAGCTTCGATGAAAGTTTGTTAATGGCCTTTCTATGGTTAAAATATTACTTGATTTACATAATTTCAATTATATACAATTTTTCAAGGAAACAAAATTAAGACAATAGGAGAGCAGTATCTTCTGTGTAAGTATAAATTGTTTAATAAATATCCATTTTTATTTGTGCATTTTTATACTAAAAAAGTCTTTACAAGGAATACTATGCATGATAAAACTGAGTATTATTTTTAAAGAAATATATAACCAGAACAAGTTCATTTGTTTTACAAACAAAACTTTTTATGTGCAAGCACTGTGATTATAAATGAATTGTTTGCTCACAATCCAACTGTGCTCACCAAAATGAATTTTAATTTTATAAGTTTCATGCATAAGTAACTAGAGATTTTAAGATGCAATGCTTTAGAACTTACAGTTGCTTTGTCTAGCACTTTCACCGAATCCTCGTCAGCAACTTTATGTTTCCGAAGAGCTTCCTCCAGGGTCCAGAGAGGGAGGTTCTCCCACTTCCCAAATACCACAAGATCGATGTCGCTGAGCACAAAACACACGAGTTGTTGAAAGAAGCAATAAGCTGTACTTGCCTCAACTGATATTCAAACTTCTATACTTTTAAATTAGTACAACTGAAACCTATTTCCCACCCTGCCAATGCAGAGTAAATGTGTTGGCGATGACTATTGTTTAGGAGGAAGTGGAGGTTGGTGATTTTAACAACCTCCTCCTCCCAGTCATTTCACAGGAGTCAGGCCTCCAAACACAGGGTAATTTTAAAAGAAGTAAAAACCTCAAAAAATACCAGTTAATGTTTCCTATTCATAAAGGTTTCTGGTACTAAAAAACTCATGACCTTGCTATGTGGATGAGAATAACTGATTGTGATTTAGATTATTAAGTGTAAAAAGCAAAATACAGACAGTGTATCCAATAGGCCACCATTTGTAAAAAAAGGAAGAAAACACATGCACACACATTTCCTTTCATATGCACAGCATGTGTCTATAAGGATACACCAGGAACTGGTAACAGGGTCTCCTCCTGGGAAAGGCACTGGGCAACAGAGATGAGATCCAGACTTTTCACTGTAATTATTTTTGTACCCTTTTCAAATCTGAACTATGTGAATGTACTACCTAGTCATAAAATTTGATGAAATTTTTTAGAAAGAGTGATTCAGAGTTTTGCTGAAGGGTCAGAACCTAAATAAAGGAAAACATTAATGAACTCAAAGTTGAATATTTTATGGCTTTTGTAGGCCTCAGACAGCAATGGAAATTGCTAGGATCCATCCATCCACCTCAACACATTTTAAGTTTGGGTAAAGAATCAAGCTCAAATCAAAAAGCATGATGGATGCCTATAGTTAATCATACTGTACTGCTATGCACTTAAAATTTTGTTAAGAGGATAAACTCATGTTAAGTATTCTTACCACAATAAAAATAAAAACAAAAACACGATGGAGTGTTTTTCGTTTGTAAAGATCATAGCATTTCAATTGTTAGAGAACAGGTATTCGTACCTCAGGGAAGTCTTACCGTTCCAAAAAAAGCACCCCTCCCTCACCCCATGGCTGTGGGCCAAGACAGTCCTCACTTGAGAAGACTGAAATATAAATAAGAGGGCTAAAAAGACCAAGACCTTTTTCAGGAAACAGTGTGAGGTAGGATGGATCAGGATGACAGAAGTGCAGCTCATGGTATGAGTTCTTAATAAAAGATTAGAGAACTAGCATTCCAGAGTATATGCAGCTCAACAGTATAATCAGGGGTTTTACCACAGTATTACATTAATATCCATGTTAGTGGGTTAAGTTACAGAGCTGAACAGGGTAGTCAGTTCTCTCAGGTAGTCAGGTTGGTGCTTAAATTGATGTCTGATTCCATTGCTGCACGCTCCCTTTTACAACTATCATCATCTTGGTTTGAAAAGATGATCTGAAGTGATATTACCTTAAGGTAATTCAAATAAAATACAAGTGAATTTTTGTTTCATGAATCTACTTTGTTTCTATTCTTACACATTAAACAGTCAAAATTAATACACTCTAGAAAAATGCACAATCCCCTGAAAGCTTCATAAATATACTAACCTAGTAGGTAAATACAGGCCAGTTTTAAAGCTTCCAAATATCTGGACCTGAAATAGAAAAAATTATTATATTACAGTATCAGATATAAAGCCACCAAGCTCTAGAGAAATGCTGGGGTTTTGCTACCCTCTTCTGGTATTCTTTAATATTACAAGAGCATTTTTTCTAACACCATGCTTTTAAAAGGGGATGCTGTGCCTCATAGGCAGCCATTAGGAATACAGTTTAAATTTATTAGCTTCAAATATCAACAGAAAACTTTCAAAAGTAATATTCACACCACTAATGTGAATATTCACATTATGTTCACTTTAATCTAGAGACACAATCACAAATCAATTTTTGTTCTCTAAGCAGGAGTCTTCTCATGGATGACTGAATTAGGGTCAGACTACTCCAACTGCAGACAAGCACTGGCCTGCAGACCAGCTCCACAGGGAACCCAGGCACTGTCATCGTAACACCGTGCTGTGGCGTAAAACTGAGCCATATCCTATCTCAGCCTTCAGAGATCGGTGGAAGAGTAAGGCAGATAAATGTATACAGATATGCAGGTAAATGCAACACAGGATCAACGATGACAAAGCTCAACCTTGAGGTGAGGTGCATCCAGGAACCTAACAGAGCTGTGTGTTCTTCATCTGTAAAAAAAAATATGGGTAAAATCCCCCTCAGAGGGAGGATGACTAGGGCAGATCCGGGTTTCAAACTCAGCACTATGGACATTTTGGGGCAGATAATCCTTAGTTTGTGAGGGGCTGTCCTGGGTGTTCTAGGATGTTTAGCAACATCCTTGGCCTCAACTCACTTATGCCAGGAGCATCTCACCAATCACGATGATAACAAATGTCTCTGACATGGCAAAATGACTCCTGGGGAAAACTCACCCCTGTTGAGAGCCATCAATTGAGATCCCATAGGAGAAATAATGTGGTCTATAGTAGCTGCTCAATAAAATATTAGCATCCTCCCTCTTCCTTTTACCTACAGGACCTTATTTGAAGCTTCTTTGTTTTGCCAATTAGATCAAAAAAACCTCCCTGGCTTCTCCTTCACCACCCTATGAGATAGTCTAAAGAAAACCTATGTAACACAAAGTAATGGATTCTAAATAGGATATTTCTTCGAATACACAAAATTGTAGAACAGACCCTCAAAGGAGCCCCCAAAAGTAAAGTATTAACATAGTCTCAACAATAAGAACCACAAATAAGCAAAGAGGAAATCCTGGGCAAAAGTTTTGTTCACTGGGTGGGGCTGTACTGGGAGACAAGGAGTGGACAGAAAGAACAACACAGCAGTGTCAGGAGAGAAGCAGAACAAACTTATGCCTGCAGTAGCCTAGGAAAATGAACTTCAAATGATGTAAGAAATTCCTACCTGACACTTTCATTCAGCTATAAACAATTACATAATGGCAGGTTTTGATACATCACATTCAGTAACAGACTACTACAGTGGGCTTGGTTTGTCTGTCCTCTCTTTATACTAACGATTCCTAAATACAGTTCACTTTTAGTAATTGTTATTCAGCATGGAGAAGTAAGTTTTAAGTAAGTCCCTCTCATTCAATGCAAACATTTAGGAGGGCCAAAATTCTAAAGGCTGAAAAAAATCATTTGCCTTTAAAATTTAGTAAGACCACAACTCCACAGATGCACATATGCATGCCCGAGGACTCTGAATGAGAGGCTACCATGTGCTCTCCATCCTGCAGGCTGGGGTATCACCCTCAGCACCTGGCTACCTGGACAGGTAGGTACTCACGTCAGCACTGGGCCAGAGCTCCTTAATCACGCTCTCGATCCTGTTCACCACCTCCATCCGCATCTTCTCCTCCTCTGGTCTTGGAGACATGTATTCATAAAAATCACTGATTTCTTCATGCAGGCTGAAGAAAAATGGCAGAAAAGTTAATATAGGCAGTGCCAAATGAGAAATCTCTATCCTAAGTAATCTAAGTTTTATAACTCAGCTGATGACTTTACATTCATAGAGTTCTACCTTACTTTTAATGTTATAACTCATGCTAAACTAAAATGGGAATGTACATTAAATGGGAATGATTTAATCAATCATGCCAAAATAATTAAAGTAGGAAATTCCAAGAAGTCCTAATGGGAGTCTACTATCAACAGCCCTCACAGCATTTATTATAAACCTGTGCAAAACACTTGCTGGGTGCTGGTGGTTTTTAAAAAATGTTAATTTAAAATGTAAAGCCTGGCTTCTGCCTTTACACTCCCAATCCAGTAGACAGAAACACAAGACGACACAGAATCCAGGTGACACAGGCAAGCTTCCTGGTAGTGGGACTGACCCTCTTACCCCTCTGCACCATTCCTTACAGAGGCAAAGATCATGTCTTTCCTAACGTTTGCTTAGTGAATTAAGTGTCAAATGAACAGGTCAGCCAGGGAACATCAGCAAAGACCTGAAAAGCATGGCTGGTAGCCCAGGCCCCATGAAGGAGCTAAAAACTTCCAGAGAGCAGAGGTACAAGGCACACCCAGGAAGCACTCAAAACTGAACAGGCTGTGGCAGAGGGAGGAGCAGGAAGAACAAGAGGATGCAGGCACCTGACAACAGCAGGCTTTGAATGACGAGCTTAGAAGTTCAGACTTCCCCCTATGTTAACAGGGAGCTATTTAAATGTTTCTGAGAAGACTGACTTAAAAAATGCAGCACTTTTGAAGATTCACCTGGCAACTGAGCAAACAATGGCTTGGCAAAGAGATAAGACTAGAAGCAGAGAGAACAGTCCATAAATTACTGCAACTGTAGAAGGACTGCATGAAGGCCAGGAAGATGGTGGCAGGAAAGGAATGGGCTCCAGAAACATCACATATACACAGACACAAGGTGGGGAGCAGAGCATGACCAGCAAAGGAGAGCTATCGGGGATGATGCCTGCCAGGGCTGAAGCCTGAGGGGTTGAAGGCACCAAGGACTGATGAAAGGAAAGCCTGACCCGGCTGGCTAATAGTCAGATTACTACTCTTGAACAGAAGAAAATGAAAGTAGTATTCCTTACAGAGTTGGCACAACTGTGAAGAGCTGCTTCAGGGAGGGGGAAGTGAGGGTGAAATGGAAGGAAATCTGCTAACCTTGTGCTGAATGCTGACAGTGTGGGAGGCCCAGCTCCAGGGAGCTGGAGGAAAGCTGGAGGGGAGGACAAGAACCACCTCACAGTCTCTAGCACACCGTGATGGACCAGAAGGCCAGAAGGGCGCTAACAGCAATGGATGCCCAGTGCTATGGGAGTCTGAGGGGCAGTGGGGAGCATCCTGGAGGATGGTGGCCAGGTGGGGCAGCCTGGTAGTAATATAATCTTAAAGGAAGAGTGTGCAACTTCATGGCCTATTCAGGGCCACAGCAGGTTCAGGATTTACACAAAACTGGAAACATGAGGAGACCAAAAATGATTCTGAGGAAGGAAAATGGTCTAAATCCCAACTCCCACTGGCCGGGTAAGCAATAAACAATTTCTGCTTTTTCTGATGTTTTATTTTTGGAGTGAATCAAAAATCTTGAGTTCTAGACTCAGGCTCTGCCTCAAGGCAGCTGTGTTCCTTCTGAAAAGTGACCAGAGATTTCTGGCCTCAGTATCCTCAGGTACAACCTGGGATTGGCAACCAGGAGTCTTTTCAGGCCCTTAGTTTCAAACCCTGGGCCATTCTTTATGGAGTGCCTGTGCAATACTACAGAAAAACTGAGTTTTAAGACTCCAGAGTGCCCTACAGGTGAATCCAGAGACTCCAGTGGAGCTGTCTTCCTTGGTATGTTTCTGGGTACTTTAATCAGATTTTCACCTTCTGTTTTTTAAAGCCTCCTGAGTTTTTCTCTAAGGTTATCCCCTTTTGGCTTCTTAAAGACAACAGCTAAAACAGTTATTAGAAAGTTTATAGCTTGCACTGCTCTTCTGCACAGATCTTCTGGCAAAGACAAAGACCAAAAATAAAGAGCAAAACTGGACTTTCCTTATCTAACTGGATCCTTAGCTTTGAATTATCAAAGTTTATTTGTGGTTCAAAAGCATATCCCCTTAGAAGACTTCCCTTTTAACCAATGAAGAAAACCTCCTAAATTTGACTGTATCTACTCTACAAAGGGAAAAAAATATTTAGCCCAACTTCCAGTTAATCTTTAAGCTGACCAAGAATTCATTCTCCAAATATTATTGAGTGTCTCTGTTCAAGGCACTAGAAAGAAAAAGGCTAGTCAAACATAATCCTTGTTCTGAGTAATTTCCATGTGACGATGAAAAGAAATACTCTGTTAAAGTAGTTCTGTGATATATAATGTATACATTCTGCATGGTTCCACCATAGACAAGTTTCAGATGAAGTGAAGGGGAGCTTTCCAACCATCACAGCTGTGGGGGATGCAATGGGTTGCCATGCAGGACAGTGAGGCCCTATCACTACAAGTGTAAAGAAAGAAACTAGATGACCATGAGGCAAAAAAAGATCTAATAAGAGATTCCTGAACTGGGTAAAAAGTGGAGAAGTTTCTAAAACTTATCACTACGAGTCCAGGTTCCTAATTAGCACTTTAATTTGGAGGCAAATTATTATAGGTTTACAGGACAAGCTTTTAAAACAGGACTACTCCAAACATTAATATTCCATGGAACCATCTTCCTACTTAGGAAAAAAATAGTTCTACAGGTTATCCTACTTCTTTATTGATGTGCGTTTGCCATATGGGAAGGCAGAGAGAGGAATAACGTAAAAAGGAGGGCTCTTAGCTGTTAGGGCAGAAACATACTTAATAGTAACAAAACAGCGCATCTCAGTCTACCAGGGTCATCCTTACCTACACCAAACAAAAACATTGCTGCCTGCCTCACCTATATCTAACTAGCTATGTGTAAAATGCTTAAAGAACTACATGAAAAATCTTGGTACATTTAGGAAATAATTTTGAGAGTGCTCTATCCCTGTGGACTGTACTGATTTTACAGGCATGGTACGATATATATGTAGGTGCTTAAAAAATACTGAAGGAACAGAATCCTGTTTGCAGAGTGCCAACTACATATCTGGCACACTTCTGAGTGACATGATGGCCTAATAAAGTCTGGAGACTAGAGAAATTTTGTAAGCTTGCTTCACATATTAATGTAACTTTATGCTTCTGAAATCATTCAACTACACAGAGAAAGTTTCAGTTTCTTCCACATCTGAAGCAAAATTCAGTATGATTGATGAGTAAATACTACTAATTACACACCACACCAGCCTTACAGTTTCTCATCTTAAAATTATAAGATGACCTTTTCTGTGATCAAAACTTACAAGTGACCAAAATACACTGCCCTCTATTAGGACATCACTGTTTTCTTTTTAAAAGGAAAATGAGCAAGAAAGCATGCCTACTCCCTGTTTATAAAGGAAAGGTAGGATTGAAGAAAAAGATGGTGATGTAAGAAGCAACGCAGAAACCTCCTCCCCAAATCATATAAAACACAAAAATACAGCAAATACAACTAATCCTGAAAACAACCTGAAGACTGCAAAACAGATTGCCTACATCTGGGAAGAAGAGAGGACCTCACAGAAAAGAGTAAAGTGGCAAAGCCACGATAAGGCAGGACCCAAGCCCTCCCCCAGCCCCAACCCACAGGTGGGAGGAAGAAGAGTGGAGCCAGGAGGGAGTAGAAGCCCAGGATCGCTGAACACCTCCTCGCCCTGGAGATCAACTCTGCGAACACAAACCCATATTATGTGGTGCTTTGGAGATTAGTGGGACTGGAAAGCAAAGACAGGTGAGGCTGAGATTCCAGCTACTTGTGGAGAACAGGTATACACTACTGGTCCCCCTGAGACAACAGAAAAGCAGGCAGCTTGAAGGACTTCCCAGTAGCGAAGGGGCACTGGAGGGGCAGAGGTTACACAGAGCTCTCTGTTCAGGAGAAAAGGCAGGTGGACAACATCTTCCCGGCCAGTTCAGCCCATCAGGTTGGGAATTTTCAGGAGCTTCAGACACTCCATCCCCCTGGCTTGAAATGCAGCCCCAAGGCTCCCCACTGTGTGCACAGCCTGCCGCTCCCTCCCAGCAGGCACAGGTCCCACTCCCCTGCTGCACCTGCCATCGCAGAAAACCGGTAGGAGGGTGGTCCACTCACGTCGCCTCCAGGGGCACAGCATGGTGGCTCCTCCCTGTGCACAAGGCCCACTTGACCTGGCAGTGCAGGCAGGCATTACAGCCAGGAAGGCAGGAAATCCTCCCAGCCAAGCTCTTTCTGCCCGGCAAGGACCAGTCCTGCGTATCTGCGACCCTGCCATTGAGGCAGGCCAGAGGGAAGGCGGCTCAGCCCATAGAAGCTTCAGTGGTGTACCCCAAGTATTCTCCCTGCTCACGAGATCAGCTGATGGCCCACACAGCACACCTGATTGATCACTACAAGCCAGACAGGTGCCACACACACTGCACACCAACAGCTAGGGCTCCCACATAGGAAAATGAGCTTCTGGAAACTAGAGGGCGCCTCCTACACAGAGCTCTTATTCCATAAGAAACACTAAAAAAACAAGAGGCAGAGGAATTTGGTCCAAACAAAACTACAAGATAAAACACGAGAAAGAGGGCTTAGTGAAACTGAAATCATAAATCCTGATAAAGATTTCAAAACCAAAGTCATAAACATGCTCACAGATTTACAGAAAATATTCAACATCTCAGGGAGACTTCAACAAAGATAGAGAAATCTTGAAAAGCCATTCACAGCTAAAGAAGACAGTATCTAAAATGAAACATACAATGGAGGGATTTAAAAGTAGATTAGATGATGTAGAGGAGACAGTGAATGAAACACAAATTAGAGAACAGGAAAACAAAGAAGCTGAGGAACAGAGAGAAAAAAGGATCTCTAGGAATGAAAGAATAAGACAGTTGTGCGACCAATCCAAACAGAAAAATATTCACATTATAGGGGTACTAGAAGAAGAAGAGAGAGAAAAAGGGATAAAAGTCTCTCTGAGGAAATAATTGTTGAAAACCTCCCCAATCTGGAGAAGGAAACAGATACTCATGTCATGGAAGCACAAAGATCTCCCAACAAAAGGAACACTAGGAAGATACCACCAAGACATATAATAATTAAAATGGCAAAGATCAAGGACAAGGACAGAGTATTAAAAGCAGCCAGAGAGAGAAAAAAAGACACTTATAAAGGAAACTCCATCAGGCTATCAGACTTCTCAGCAGAAACTTTACAGGCCAGAAGGGAGCGGCATGATATATTTAATGTAGTGAAACAAAAGGACCTCCAACCAAAAATACTCTACTCAGCAAGATTATCAGTAAATTTGAAGTAGAGAATAAACAATTTCCAGATAAGCAAAAGTTGAGGGAATTCACCAACACTAAACCATCCCTACAGGGTCTGTTAAAGGAACTGCTCTAGATGGAAATGCTCCTAAGGCAAATAGCTGTCAAGAGAGAAAATAAACCCACAGTAAAGATAGTATGCCAATTAATTACTAAGCAAATGTGAAATTAAATCAACTACTCACAAAGTTAGTCAAGGGATACACAAAGAGTGCATAACATGAAACCTAATATATAAAGGCTACTAGAGGAGGAGGAAGAAGAAGAATGGGAGGGGGAAAAAAGTAGCTTTTGATTGTATTTGAAATAGAGTAATCAGTGATTTAAGACAGACTGTTAGTAAGGAAGCTATCTAAAGCCTACAATGGCAATAAGTACATGTCTATCAATCACCTTAAATGTAAATGGACTGAATGTACCAATCAAAAGATACAGACTGGCAGAATGGTTAAAAAAAAAGAAACAAGACCCATCTATATGCTGCCTTTAAGAGACTAATTTCAAACCCAAAGACATACACAGACTAAAAGTAAAGGGATACAAAAAAATATTCCACGAAAATAATAGGGAGAAAGAAGCAGGAGTAGCAGTATTTTTAACAGACAAAATAGATTTCAAAACAAAGTAACAAGAGACAAGGACATTACATAATGATAATGAAGTCAGTCCAAAAAGAGGATATAACCACTATAAATATCTATGCACCCAATATAAGAGCATCTAAATATGTCAAACAAATACTAACAGAATTAAAGGGGGAAATAGAATGCAATGCATTCAAATTAGGACGTTTGAACAGACCACTTACACTAATAGATCAACCAGGCAGAAAATAAGGAAAGATGAACTGAACACTACATTAGAACAGATGGACTTACAGACATCTACAGAACACTCCACCCAAAAGCAGCAGGATACACATTCTTCTCAAGTGTACATGGAATGTTTTCCAGAATAGATCACATACTAGGCCACAAAAACAGCCTCAATAAATTCAAAAAGATTGATATTGTACCAACCAGCTTCTTGACCACAAAGATATAAAACTAGAAATATATTATGCAAAGAAAACAAAAAAGCCTACAAACACATGGAGGCTTAACAACATACTCCTAAATAATCAATGGATTGATGACCAAATTTAAACAGAGATCAAGCAATATACGGTGATAAATGAAAACAGTAACTCAACATCCCAAAACCTGTGGGATGGATTGAAGGCAGTTCTAAAAGGCAATTATATAGCAATGCAGGTTTACCTCAAGAAAGAAGAACAATCCCAAATGAACAGTCTAAACTCAAAATTAGTGAAACTAGAAAAAGAAGACAAATGAGGCCCAAAGTCAGTAGAAGGAGGGACATAATAAAGATAAGAGCAGAAATAAAATTGAGAAGAATAAAACAATAGAACAGAATCAATGAAAACAGGATCTGGTTCTTTGAGAACATAAAAAAAATAGATAAACCCATAGCCAGACTTATCAAGAAAAAAGAGTGTACACACATAAACAGAATCAGAAATGAAAAAGGAGAAATCACAACAGACACCATAGAAATACAAAGAATTATTAGAGAACACTATGAAAAATTATATGCCAACAATTTGGATGACCTAGAAGAAATGAACAACTTTCTAGAAAACTACAATCTTCTAAGACTGCCCCAGGAAGAAAAAGAAAATTTGAGCAGACCAAATACCACCAATTAAATTGGTAATCAAAAAACTACAAAATCCCCGGACCAGATGGCTTCACAGCTGAATTTATCAAACATTTAAAGAAGAGCTAATACCCATCCTTAAAATATTCCAAAAAACAGAAGAGGAGGGAACAATTCCAAACTCATTTTATGAGGCCAGCATCACTCTAATACCAAAACCAGAAAACACCACAAAAAAAGAAAATCACAGGCTAATATCCTTGATGTACATAGATGCAAAAATCCTCAACAAAATGTTAGCAAACCAAATTCAAAAACGCATCAAAAAGATCATCCATCATGACCAAGTGCGATTTATTCCAGGGATGCAAGGAATATATAATATTCGTATATTAATCAATATCATACACCATATCAACAAAAAGGACAAAAATCACATGACCACCTCAATAGATGTCAAAATAGCATTTAATAAAATTTAACATCCATTCATGATAAAAACTCTCAACAAAATGAGTACTGAGGGTAAGTACCTCAACATAATAATGGCCATATATAACAAACCCACAGCCAACATCATACTTAACAGCAAAAAGTTGAAAGCTTTTCCTCTAAGACTGGGAAAAGACAAGGATGCCCACTCTCCCCACTTTTATTCACCAGAGTTCTGGAGGTCCTACCCATGGCAATCAGACAACACAAAGAGATAAAAGGCATCCAAACTGGTAAAGAAGAAGTTAAACTTTCACTGTTTACAGACGACATGATATTATACATAAAAAAAACAAAGAATCCACCAAAAAAACTCTTACAACTAATAACTGAATTCAGCAAAGTTGCAGGATGCAAAATTAATACACAGAAATCTATTGCATTCCTATATACTAACAATGAAGTAGCAGAAAGGGAAGTCAAAAAAACAACTCCATTTACAGTAGCATTAAAAAGAATAAATACTTAGGAATAAGCCTAACCAAGGAGGTGAAAGACCTATACTGTGAAAACTACAAGACACTCATGAGAGAAATTAAACAAAACACCAATAAATGGAAATACATCCCATGCTCATGGATCAGCAGAATTAGTATTATTGAAATGGCCATCCTGCCAAAAGCAATTTACAGATTCAATGCAATCCCTTTCAAAATACCAATAGTATTCTTCAGTGAACTGGAACAAATAGTTCTAAAATTCATATGGAACCACAAAAGACCTGGAATAGCCAAAGTAATACTGAGAAACAAGAACAAAGCTGGGGAGGCATTATGCTCCCTGACTTCAAGCTCTACTATAAAGCTACAGTAATCAAAAGAATTGGGTACTGGCACAAGAACAGACACGTATCAATGGAAAGAATAGAAAGCCCACATATAAACACATGCATATATGCTCAATTAGTATATGATAAAGGGCCCATGAATATACAATGGGGAAAAGACAGCCTCTTCAACAACTGGTGTTGGGAAAACTGGACAGTTACATGCAAGAGAATGAAACTGGATTATTGTCTAACTTCATACACAAAGGTAAACTCAAAAGGGATCACAGATCTGAATGTAAGTCATGAAACCAGAAAACTCTTAGAAGAAAATATAGGCAAAAATCTCATGAATATAAACCTGAGCAACTTTTTCCTGAATACATCTCCTTGGGCAAGGGAAACAAAATAAAAAATGAAAAAGTGGGACTACATCAAACTAAAAAACTTCTGTACAGCAAAGGACACCATCAACAGTACAAAAAGGCATCCTACTCTATGGGAGAATATATTCATAAATGATTTATCCAATAAGGAGTTAACATCAAAATATATAAAGTCCTCACATGCCTCAACACCCAAAAAACAAATAACCTGATTAAAAAATGGGCAGAGGATCTGTACAGACACTTCTCCAAAGAAGAAATACATATGGCAAAGAGGTACACAAAAAGATGCTCCACATCGCTAATCATCAGGGAAATGCAAATAAAAACCACAATGAGATATCACCACACACCAGTTAGGATGGCCAACATCCAAAAGACAAGAAACTAGAAACACCCCTTGACCCAGTTATTCCATTCCTAAGAATTTACTGGAAGAAAACAAAACCCCTGCTTCAAAAAGACATACTCACTCCTATGTTTATCACTGCACTATTTACAATAGCCAAGATATGGAAGCAACCTAAGTGTCCATCAATAGATGGATAAAAAGGATATACACACACACACACACACAGTGGAATACTATTCAGCCATAAAAAGAAAAGAAATCCTACCATTTGCAAAAACATGGATGGATCTAGAGGGTATTATGCTCAGTGAAATAAGCCAGGCATAGAAAGACAAGTACCAAATGATTTCACTCAAAGCAAAACTGAAGGAACAAAACAGAAATGGACTCACAGAGATTGGACTAAAGATAGTGGCATGAGAGATGAGACAGAGACCTCCTCCTAAAACCACATATAATACGAAAATATAATAACTACAACTAATCCTGAAAGAGCAACAGAAAAGAAGGCTACACCAGACTGCATACACCTGGAGAAAAGAACAGACCTCACGGAACAGGGTAACGTACCAAAGCCATGACCTGGCAGGACCCAAGCCCCTGTACCACCCCCATTCACCAGTGGGAGGAAGAGAAACAGAGTGGGGAGGGATTGGAGGCCTGGGACTGCTGAACACCTAGCCCTGGAGATCTGGGGGGGTGGTCTGAAAGACTTCCAAAAAGCGAGAGGGCTGCTAAAGGGGCAAGGATTGCACAGAGCTTACTGTTCAGGAGAAAGGACAAGTGGACAAAATTGTCTGGGCGCACCCTGCCCAGCAGGTTGGGAACTTTCATGAACTTTCATCCCCCTGGCTGGCTAGCAGCTCCAAGACCCCCCACCATGATACACAGCTTGCCGCGCCTTTCCCCGGCCAGCCCACACCTGGCTCTCAAAACGGCAAACCCTGCCCTGGCCTCAGGCCAGCCAAAGGGAAGCCCTGTCTACAGCAGCTACAAATGGAAAGCATAGAAGCTTACACCTGTGTGTTCAGTGCACTGGTTCTGGCAGTGGAGACAGGCATAGCAGCCAGGAAGCAGGAAACAGCTCTTTCCTCCCCCCAGGCACCAGCACTACTCCCCTGTGACACCCAACATTGCTCCAGAGGCTGAGCAGCTTCAGAGAGTAGAGCTTCTGGGCACTAGACGGCGCCACATACAAATATGAAACGTCAAAGGAACCTGGTTCAAAGCAAAATCTCAACAACACCAGGAAAAGGGTCGAGTAAGACTGAACTAATAAATCTTCCTGAAAGAGAGTTCAAAATAAAAATCACAAAACATGCTCCTGGAGGTACATAAAAATATTCAAGAACTCAGGAACGAATTTAGGATGGAGATCCAATAGTTGAGGGACACAATGGAGGGTATTAAAAGCCAACTAGATACGATGGAGGAGACGAGAAATGAAATAGAAATTAGAGAAGAGAAATACAAAGAAGCTGAGGCACAGAGAGAAAAAAGGATCTCTAGGAATGAAAAAATTTTGAGAGAATTGTGACCAATCCAAACGAAACAGTATTCGTATTTATAGGGGTACCAGAAGAAGAGGAGAGAGAAAAAGGGATAGAAAGTGTCACTGAGGAGGTAATTGCTGAAAACCTCCCCAGTCTGGGTAAGGAGATAGTCTTTTAGGCCATGGAGGTGCACAGATCTCCAAACACAAGGGACCCAAGGAGGACAACACCAAGACATATAATACTTAAAATGGCAACGGTCAAGGATAAGAACAGACTTTTAAAAGCAGCCAGAGAGAGAAAAAAGATCACATACAAAGGAAAGCCCATCAGGCTATCATCAGAATTCTCAGCAGAAACCTTAAAGGACAGAAGAGAGTGGCATGTTTTATTTAATGCAATGAAGCAGAAGGGCCTCAAACCAAGAATACTCTATCCAGCAAGATTATCAGGGGGATTAAACAATTTCCAGATGAGCAAAAGCTGAGAGAACTGACTTCCCACAAACCATATCTACAATGTATTTTGCAGGGGCTGCTATAGATGAAGTGTTTCTAAGGTTAAATAGCTGTCACCAGAGGTAATATAAAGGGATAGACAAAGAAGAGTACAGAATATGATACCTAATATATAAGGAATGGAGGAGGAAGAAGAGGAGGGAAAATAAAAAGAACCTTTAGATTGTGTTTGTAATAGCATACTAAGTGAGTTAAGTTAGACTCTTAGATAGTAAAGAAGTTATCCTTGAACCTTTGGTAACCACGAATCTAAAGCCTGCAATGGCAGTGAGTACATACCTATCGATAATCACCCTAAATGTAAATGGTCTGAATGCACCAATCAAAAGACACAGACTTACTGAATGGATAAAAAAACAAGACACAACTATATGCTACCTACAAGAGACTCACATCAAACCCAAAGACATACACAAACTAGAGGTGAAGGGATGGAAAAAGATATTTCATGCAACTAATAGGGAGAAAAAAGCAGGTGTTGCAGTATTTGTATCAGACAAAATAGACTTTAAAACAAAGAAAGTCACAAGAGACAAAGAAGGACATTACATAATGATAAAGGGGTCAATCCAACAAGGGGATATAACCATTATAAATATCTGTGCACCCAACACAGGAGCACCTACATAGGTGCAACAAATACTAACAGAATTAAAGGGGGAAATAGAATGCAATGCATTCATTGTAGGAGACTTCAACACTCGACTCACTCCAAAGGACATAAAAAATGGGCAGAGGATATGAACAGACAATTCTCCAAAGAAGAAATTCAGATGGCCAACAGATATATGAAAAGATGTTCCACATCACTAATTATCAGGGAAATGCAAATAAAAACCACAATGAGATATCAGCTCACGCCAGTTAGGATGGCCAGTATGGAAAAGACTAGGAACAACAAATGCTGGCAAGGATGTGCATAAAGGGGAACCCTCCTACACTGCTGGTGGGAATGTAAGCTAGTTCAACCACTGTGGAAAGCAATATGGAGGTTCCTCAAAAAACTAAAAATAGAAAAACCATTTTACCTGGGAATTCCAGTCCTAGGAATTTACCCAAAGAATATAATTTCTCAGATTCAAAAAGACATATGCACTCCTATGTTTATTGCAGCACTATTTACAATAGCCAAGATGCGGAAGCAACCTAAGTTGTTCATCAGTAGATGAATGGATAAAGAAGATGTGGTAAATATACACAATGGAATACTGTTCAGCCATAAGAAGGAAACAAATCCTACCATTTGCAACAAACAACATGGATGGAGCTAGAGGGTACTATGCTCAGTGAAATAAGCCAGGCAGAGAAAGACAAGTACCAAATGACTTCCCTCATTTGTAGAGTTGAACAACAAAGCAAAACTGAAGGAACAAAACAATAACAGTCTCACAGACTCCAAGAAGGGACTAGCAGTTACCAAAGTGGAGGGGTGGGGGAGGGCAGGTGGGGAGGGAGGGAAAAAGGGACTGAAGGGTATTATGAATGGCACACATGATGTGGGGGGGATCATGGGGAAGACAGTGTTAGCACAGAGAAGGCAAGTAGTGACTTTGTGGCATCTTACTATACCATTGGGCAGTGACTGCAGTGGGTGTGGGGGGGACACTGTAACATGGATGAATGTAGTAACCACATTGCTTTTTCACTGAAACCTTCATAAGACTGTATATCAATAATACCTTAATAAAAAATAAAAAATAAAATTAAAAAAAAAAAAGAAATGAACTCACAGACACCGAGAAGGGACTAGTGGTTACCAAAGGAGAGGGGATGAGGAGCGTTGTGGGGTGGGAGAAGGGGATGAAGGGACACTATAATTCACAATCACAACATAGGTAGGTAACAGGGAAGGCAGTACAGCACGGACAAGACAGTGACTCTGTAACATCTTACTATGCTGATACACAGTAATCGCAGTAGAGGCAGTGAGGACTTGACAATACGGGTGAATGTTGAAACCACTATGTTGTTTATGTGAAACCATCATAACACTGTATATCAATGATACTTTAATAAAAATAAATTTTAAGTTAAGGCAGATAAAATAAAAGCAATATGATAAAGTAAGTCCACTATAACCTGCCAAAGATGCTCCCCCCCATGCCAAAAAAGAATCAAAATTAATTTGCCAGGGTAAAACTTAGATTACTCTCAAAATTAATGATAATACAAAAATTTATTGTGACAAGGAAGAGAGATCAGTAAAACATTATTTTCTGTATTTTAAAAAGTACAACCCACAGATAATTTATGTCAAAGCAGAGACATGAAAATAATCACTTTTCCTCTGAGAAAAACTACTAGAAGAGAAATGCTAGCTTTTCAAAGTTGTATGAATTTTATAATATTCATTATGGAAAAGGGAAACAAAAAGGAAAGAAATGGCCCTCAGAGGCTCAATTTCTCTGGCTATAAAAAAGAATAACCCGATTAAAGATGGCGGCGTGAGAGGTGAGACAGAGGCTTCCTCCTAAAACCGCATGTAATATGAAAATAAAGCTACTACAACTACTCTTGAAAGAGCAACGGGAAAGAGAACTACAATAAACTGCATACACCTGGAGACAAGAGCAGCCCTCACAGAAAACGGTAATGTACTAAAGCTGTGGTCCTGCGGGATCCAAGCCCTTCCCCCACCCCAGCTCACCTGCAGGAGGAACAGGAAGGGAGGTGACAGGGAGTGGAGAAATGGGACTGCTGAATACCTAACTCTGGAGATCTACTCTGGGAGCACAAATCTACATTTCATGGTGCTTGCATGATACTCTTGCAATTAGGAGCTTGGAAAGCTAAGACAGGCAGAATTCCTGGAGAGACTAAGATTCCAGTTGCTTGTGAAATCAGGGATCCATACCCAGCTGCTCTGGGACAAAAGAAAGGCAGGCAGTCTGAGAGACTTCCTAACAAAGAAGCCCTTAGCAAGAGGCCT
>JAQQAC010015468.1:33001225-33025401 GCA_029783875.1 Phataginus tricuspis
GGGAACCCTCCTACATTGCTGGTGGGAATGCAAATTAGTTCAACCATTGTGGAAAGCAGTATAGAGGTTCCTCAAAAAACTCAAAATAGAAATACCATATGACCCAGGAATTCCACTCCTAGGAATTTACCCCAAGAATGCAGCAGCCCAGTTTGAGAAAGACAGATGCACCCCTATGTTTATTGCAGCACTATTTACAATAGCCAAGAAATGGAAGCAACCTAAGTGTCCATCAGTAGGTGAATGGATTAAGAAGATGTGGTACATATACACAATGGAATATTACGCAGCAATAAGAAAGAAACAAATCCTACCATTTGCAACAACATGGATGGAACTGGAGGGTATTATGCTCAGTGAAATAAGCCAGGCCGAAAAAGACAAGTACCAAATGACCTCACTCATATGTGGAGTATAAGAACAAAGAAAAAAAAAAAATGAAGGAACAAAACAGCAGCAGACTCACAGAACCCACGAATGGACTAACAGTTACCAAAGGGAAAGGGACTGGGGAGATGGGTGGGAAGGGAGGGATAAGAGGGTAAAAGGGGCATTACGATTGGCAGACATAGGGTGGGGGGGTCCGGGGGGGACTGTACAGCTCAGAGAAGACAAGTAGTGATTCTCATCTCACTACAGTGATGGACAGTGACTGTAATAGGGTTGGTGGGGGGGACCTGATGAAGGGGGTAGTTTAATCATCACAATATTGCTCATGTAATTGTAGGTTAATGATACTAAAATAAAATAAATCGTTAAAAAAAAAATCTCTTGGACATAAACATGAGCAACTTCTTCATGAACCTATCTCCCTCGGAAAGGGAAACAAAAGCAAAAATGAACAAGTGGGACTACATCAAACTAAAAAGCTTCTGTACAGCAAAGGACACCATCAGTAGAACAAAAAGACATACTACAGTATGGGAGAATATATTCATAAATTACATATCTGATAATGGGTTGACATCCAAAATATATAAAGAGCTCACACACCTCAAGAAACAAAAAGCAAATAAGCCAATTAAAAAATGGGCAGAGGAGCTGAACAGACACTTCTCCAAAGAAGAAATTGAGATGGCCAACAGCCACATGAAAAGATGCTCCACATCGCTAATCATCACAGAAATGCAGATTAAAAACACAATGAGATATCACCTCACACCAGTGAGGATGGCCAACACCCAAAACACAAACAACAACAAATGTTGGCGAGCATGTGGAGAAAAGGGATCCCTCCTACACTGCTGGTGGGAATGCAAATTAGTTCAACCATTGTGGAAAGCAGTATGGAGGTTCCTCAAAAAACTCAAAATAGAAATACCATTTGAC
The DNA here is from genome assembly GCA_029783875.1 of Phataginus tricuspis. Classification (NCBI taxonomy): domain Eukaryota; kingdom Metazoa; phylum Chordata; class Mammalia; order Pholidota; family Manidae; genus Phataginus; species Phataginus tricuspis. The sequence goes on from JAQQAC010015468.1 coordinate 33,002,555, forward strand.
CCAGGAATCCCACTCCTAGGAATTTACCCTAAGAATGCAGCAGCCCAGTTTCAAAAAGACATATGGACCCCTATGTTTACCGCAGCACTATTTACAATAGCCAAGAAATGGAAGCAACCTAAGTGTCCATCAGTAGATGAATGGATAAAGAAATATGGTTCATATACACAATGGAATACTATTCAGCCATAAGAAGAAGACAAATCCTACCATTTGCAACAACATGGATAGAGCTAGAGGGTATGCTCAGTGAAATAAGCCAAGCCGAAAAAGACAGTATCAAATGATTTCACTCATATGTGGAGTATAAGAGCAAAGAAAAAAACTGAAGGAACAGAACAACAGCAGACTCACAGAGCCCAAGAATGGACTAACAGTTAGCCAAGGGAAAGGGACTGGGAGGATGGTGGGAAAAGAGGGACAAAGGGGAAAAAGGGGCATTACAATTAGCAGACATAATGTTGGGGGGGCACGGGAGGGCTGTACAACTCAGGGAAGACAAGTAGTGATTCTATAGCATCTCACTACGCTGATGGACAGTGATTGTAATGGGGTATGTGGGGGGACTTGATGAAGTGGGGAGTTTAGTAAACATAATGTTGCACATGTAATTGTAGATTAATGATATCAAAAGAAAAAGTGGGCAGAGGAGCTGAACAGACACTTCTCCACAGAAGAAATTCAGATGGCCAACAGGCACATAAAAAGATGCTCCACATCGCTAATCATCAGAGAAATGCAAATTAAAACCACAATGAGATATCACCTCACACCAGTTAGGATGGTCAACATTCAAAAGACAAACAACAAGAAATGTTGGCGAGGATGTGGAGAAAGGGGAACCCTCCTACACTGCTGGTGGGAATGTAAACTAGTTCAACTATTGTGGAAAGAAGTATGGAGGTTCCTCAAAAAACGAAAAATAGAAATACCATTTGACCCAGGAATTTCACTCCTAGGAATTTACCCTAAGACTGCAACAGCCCAGTTTGAAAAAGACATATGCACCCCTATATTTATTGCAGCACTATTTACAACAGCCAAGAAATGGAAGCAACCTAAGTGTCCATCAGTTAGATGAATGGATAAAGAAGAAGTGGTACATATACACAATGGAATATTATTCAGCCATGAGAAGAAAACAAATCCTACCATTTCCAACAACATGGATGGTGCTACAGAGTATTATGCTCAGTGAAATAAGCCAGGCAGAAAAAGACAAGTATCAAATGATCTCACTCATATGTGGAGCATAAGAGCAAAGAAAAAAAAACTGAAAGATCAAAACAGCAGCACACTCATAGAACCCAAGAATGGACTAACAGTTACCAAAGAGAAAGGTACTGGGGAGGATGGGTGGAAAGGGAGGGATAAGGGGGGAAAAGGGGCATTACGATTAGCACCCATAATGCAGCGGTGGGGGACACAGGAAAGGCAGTATTTATAGATCAGACACGTAATGATTCTATAGCATCTTACTACTCTGATGGACAGTGACTGTAGTCGGGTATGTGGGAGGGACTTGATAATAGGGGGTCTAGTAACCATTATGTTTTTCAAGTGATTGTACATTAACAATACCAAAATTTAAAAATTAAAAAAAAAAGATACTTCTCCCCCTGAAAAAAAAAACTTTTAAGATTAATAGTAACTAATTTTTACAAGGCTATATGGAAAAGGCACACACTGTGTGTGAATGTATAAATCACTACAATCTCTCAAAATAGTCATATTAATAATAACTAACATTTATATAAATAATTTTTAAAATTTCTCTCCTTTAATTAAAAGCAGGATCTTGAAGAGGTATCTGTCCTCCCATTCATGTTCACTGCAGCATGATTCACCATAGCCAAGATATGGAAACAACTCAAATGTCCACTGACAGATGAATGGATAAAGAAAATGTGGTATATACCTACGACATATTATTCAGTCTTATAAAAGGAAATCTTCCCATTTGCAACATGAATGAATGTGAATGACATTATCTTAAGTGAAATAAGCCAATCATAGAAGACACATACTGCATGGTCCCATTTGTATGAGCTACCTAAAAACAGTCAAACTCACAGAAGCAGAGACTAGAATGGTGGCTGCCAGGGGCTGGGTGGAGAAGAAAATGAGTTGTTCAATGTGTATCAAGTTTCAGTTAAGCAAGATGGATAAGTTCTAGAGCTCTGCTGCACAACATACTGTCTACAGCTAACAATACTATAAATGTATTAAAAGGGGAGGTTTTGTGTTGTGTTCTTACCACAGAAAAGGGGAGAGGGGGACACAAGGAAACTTTTGGAGGTATTATATATGTCTATTACCTTAATTCTGGTAAAGGTTCCGTGGATGTGTACATATAGCCAAACTCATCAACTTGATTATTTGTGTTAAATATCAATTATACTTCCATTAAGCTACTACTTAAAAACAAGTCTTCTTCCTTTTATCCTCCAGAATTATTTCCATGAGGAAACAAGGATATTTACCTCAGCATTACTTGATATACTAAAAAATTTAGAAACATCCTCAATGCCCATCAATGGGATCCAATTAAATAATCATAGGAGCATTCACTGACCTTTCCTTAAGGTACAGCCAATAACTCATTAAAAAGAAAGAGAGCTGTATGAGCTGAGCTGACAGAGATATTCTGATCTAATATTTGTTAAGTTTAAAAGAAAAAGCAGAATGTGTTTAGCAAGATCACTTTCATGTACATTAAAAAGACACCCCCTTCTCCCAACATACACAGACACTGTGTTTCTATTTGCATCACAAGTTTTCTAGGAGAACTGTTAACATTGACTCCCTCTGGGAAAGGGCATGGCAGAAGAGTTGGGGAGACTAACATTTTATTTCATACTATTCTGTTGGGATTTTTTGTTTTTACCACCAGTGTGTATTTGTCTGCTTTTCTAACAGGAAATACTATCTATAGGTTATAGGCCATTTGTCATTTCCTATTTTCCCATGTGAAAAATATGTGTGTGTGTTTCTCCCACCCATAGAACAGGGTCTATATACCATGCTGTTTACAGTGATAAACCTGGTGAGTTAATTGAGGGATGGGGAAGACTCACTTTTTAAAAAGTATACATTTATGTAGTCTACCTTTTAAATGCATACATGCTAATTATCACTGTATATTTTTCTAACAAGGAAAAACATTCATCAAAGAAAACACTTAAAGGAAAAATACTTGGTTTACTCTAACAATCTAGCCTTGAAGATACAACTGGCAACAGGAGAACCTGAGCCATCATAGAAGGAACTCAGCAGTAGGCCTGTGGGTAGCACTGACACCTGGGGACACTGAGGGACCCTCTCCAAACCCAGGCCCACAGCAACAAATACAGGACACGACATCTGGGGAGTCGCTGCATGTCAGACACAGTATGTGCACTGAGCTTCTTTTGGTGTCTGACTCACCCTTTCTAGGGATTTATAGACTTATATGTGTATGTGTATGCAAGACAAATTTCTGGAAGAATACATAGAAACTGCTGGCAGTTTCCTCTGGGAAGTAGGACTGAGGTCTGAGGTGCAAGGATTTATACCTCTTTGTACTGTCTGGTTTTTCTCAAGTGTCCGAAGGCACCAAGAGAAGTGAGGAACCAGCAAGCCCTAGGATGATTCTAGTGGAGTCTGAATGACATTTCCAGAGGCTCTAGAATTCAGTTTTTATAAAGAAAGTGTCACTCTCTCTCACACACACATACCCATGCTCCTGCCATTTCCCACTGTCAGCTAGACACCTCTACCTAAATGTCACCTCAAACTCAGTACATCTAAAATGAAATTCCTTGTATTTCTCCAAAACCTATTCCTTCCTGTAGTTTTCTTCCAGAGTTACAGTTTCTCCAAATGGAAACATCAGTATTCCCTGGTTCATCCTTCCTTACCCTCTGGTGCTAAGAGGTGTCTCCCAATCCTGTCCTTTCTACAAAAAAACAAAAACAAAAACAAACCCTCCCCCCTCCCCCGGAGAAAAAAACAACAGTTCCAAATCTCGTCCATGTCTCTCTTAGTCGGACACTGCAGCAGCCTCCAAACCTGTTTGGGCAGGCAGAAGCCTCCCTGCCCCAGCTTCTCCCTCCTCTAGGCTGCTCTCCGCATGGCTGCTGGGGTTCCCCTCCTCAAGCTTATCTGTGTCACTTCCCAACTCCTTATAAGAGCACCTTACCTTGCTAGCACTGTCTGCTCCCTCTTCTCCCTAGCACAGCCACACAGAACTGTGCTGGAACATGGCATGCCTTCAAGAACCCTACCCTGGAATACCTTCTCATTGAGCCATGGAGAGCTCAAATATCACCTCCTCAGTAAAATTCCCAGAAGTAGTATGACTTTAGATCCTCCCCAGTGCTGCTGTACCTCCAGTCCTACGCCTGCTTCTTGCCTAGCAGTCAAGTGAATTACCTGCTTACAAGCTTCCCCACTCAGACTCTCTGCCGGGTTCCAGCAGAGAGAAACACTTCTTTCAAAAGGGACCCTTGGTTCACATGTGTACATCTACCCACACCCATGTCCATATGGTCAAAAAAGGGAGATTATGGGCCTTAAAATGAGCTCGGTACTAGGACCCAAGGCAACGTACATTCACACAGCATGGGTGAAAAGTGACAGAACCAGAAAGGAGGGCAATTCGGCCCAAGAACTAGAGATGTCCTTTAGAGTTTAAGAAGGCAAATTCCACTTCTCAAAATGCAGTCTAAGGAAATAAGTCTGCATGTGTGTAGAGATATGGCTGTAAGAAAATATCCACAATGAGAATGTAAGTTTTTTTTTAAAGCCACGGCTTAAAAGTATTTCAAAAATGGAATACCCTATTCCCTTTATATTTTAAAGTCTGCACAGTGTATCTAATTTTCTATAGTGCTGGTAAGGATACCGCAAGGTCACCTGAAGAAAGCCGTGCCTACGTAAATAGGACTACCAGTATCAGAACTAAAAGGAAAAGCCCCACTCCCTCTTTCATTTATAGACAAGAAACATATTCACCCTCAAATTATTCTCACTATATCCTAAGACTTTTTTATAAAAGGGATAGAGAAACTATGGGTAACGGCGTAAAATTATTTAAAAGGTGAAAGTCTACATATCTTACTTGTGCAAACTTCGTAGGCATTTAAAACTGTTATTCATAGTTAAGGAATGTCCCATTTGCTTTGTCAACCCCTGCTTGGTTAGGACATGGGAGTAAAAGTGAAGAGAATGGATACTTGGTCTTTGTGTCCTAGATTATAAAGTTTTCATTTTTTTTTTCTTCTTTTAAAAGGTGCTCATACCTGCTTTCCTAGAAATTAGAGCATTCCTTTTAAATGCCATTTGTCTTGTTGCTCTCAGTTTCTGGTCTACAGTTTTATTAGGCCTATGTTTCAGAAGGATGTTTTTTTCATTTGATTTCCTTTCTCTCCCTTCCCTCTTAACAGCTATAAAAGAGAGATAATGAAAACCATCTGACTTCTTCCCCCAAGCTTCTCACTTTTGTCACCCAACCCTGTCAACCCTCTCAAGCAATTTTAAGGTAAAGAAAAGGAGAAAAGACAAAGAAACTGTTGCCTACGAGTTGCTTTATCTAACTCTAGTCATTAACTCTTTCCCCTTCCAGCAAAAATTCTGAATTCCCCCAGCACTCTGAGTGTATCTAACCAAATCTGGATAAAGCTGAGAATCTCCAAGAATACTTGGTAGTATTCCCCAATTAAAATCAAGTTCTTGAAATGTGGATGTGTTTAGCTTATACAATTCAAACACCAAAATTTGGGGTTTTGGTTTTTGTTGTTTATATATTTATCTTTGGTAGAGAAGCTGGTGTTTGAGAACAGTGCTCCTTAAATACAAAAAATGTAACATCTTCCCCTGTGTTAGATTACTGGTAAAAAGCACAAAACCAACACAGGGTACCTCACTTTCAAAGACCTCTACATATGAAAAATACAGCTATCCAGAACATATTAGAGATGGTTATTTGCTTAATAGTTTGTATCAAATAGATCCTATCAAATTGACCTATCAAATAGGTCAACTCCTGATGCATATTTAAATATTTTAACTATTAATAATGATTTTCCTTGATAATGGACCTGGGAGAAAGACTGACTTGGAGAAAGGCTTTCATAATTTGCTGTTTTTCCTGTACTGTTGAGATCTTCTGAATAAGTTCTGGTATTGTTTATGAAATATTTTTAAAGCTTAAGCAAAAAAAGAAACAAATTGATGCACAATTTTACACATACATGAAAAGCATAATGTATATAAACCTAGGCTGACTTTATGAGGTCTTATATTTTTTCAAAATTAACAAAATAAACTCTGAAAGAAACATGGAAATTTATAGCTGTTTGGAAAAGCAAGCAGGGGGAAGCAAAAAAAAAACCATAAAAATCACCTATAGTTCCACCCCCTGAACAGCAGCAAACACAGACTGCAGTGACTATGTGCCAGACACATACATTCACCAAACACCTGCTGCAAACTGCTTTACTCGACGTGAATTTTAGAATCAGTGGAAAAACACAGTGGCTCTATCATGGTAACTATGCACGTCATTTATACTATAAAAATGAATTTTTAATGATTACATATTATTCTAATAAATGAATATACCATATTCTATCAATCTCATCACTGATCATTTAGGTTGCTTCTAATTTTTCACTACTATAATTAACTAACTTTATATATTTTATATTTATAATGCTATCTTGGCACATATATCTGCAATCACCACTAATTTTTCTCTTAGAATAAATTATTGGAAGAGAAGTGAAATCCCTTTGTGAAAATATATGAACAGTTAATACTTATGAAGAAAATTCCCAAAATACCTTCTACCAGAATGGGTGCTGACAGAGATTCCCACAAAAGTGTGTCAGGTCTTTCCCGACCTTCACAGCAACGAAGAGTGTTTTATATTCTTTCTTTTTCAACTCATTTCAATAAGCTATTTGATGGAATTAATACAGCAGTTTTAAGAGCACAAGCTGGAATCAAACCTCCGTGTACCACTTACTGGATGCCTGAGTAGGTTACCTCTCTAGGCCTATTTTCCACCTGTGAAATAAGGACAATAGAATCTACCTTGAAAGGTTTCTATAGGATTAAACAAAAATATGGAAAGAGATAACACAGAGTTTACTGCTTACTTAGCACACAGTAAACCCTCAATAAATATCAGCTATCATTAACTATTATTAACAAATATTTACTAAATACATACAAAGCATGAGGCACTGAGGTAAGTACTAAGACACTACACTGAACAAGACAGTGTGGTCCTTCTTTTGCAATCATGCTTACAGCCTACTGGGAATCATTTATTTTTTATTTTTTATTCTTTTTTTGTGTTGTGTTTATCTTATTTTCTTACTGGTTGATTAGCATCTTTATATATTATGGCAATTAACCTTTTGCCATAGACAGCAAATACTCCTCCATTAGTCTTTCCATTTTATGAAGTTTTTTCAATGTGCATAAATTTTTTGTTTTCATGGACTTACACCTATGAAGCTTTGCCTAAAAGGAATAGACAACTAAGGTAAATGAATGTAACTGAAACAAGAAAGGGCAATTTGCATGCAACTTCAATGCTGGGATGCATTAGGGAGTGGTGAAGTTGGTAACATGGAAAGCCTATGCTCAATCAAAAGGAAGCAGCTACCACTTAATTAATGCTGGCCAATTGTTGCCATACAGGAATCTGAGTCCAGAATTGCCAATGCTTCCCAATTTTCCAGATAAGTCAGAAAGCTAGACTTGTACTAATTATTTTTATTTTAAAATACTGACACAATTTTCAAAAGATAACCAGTGTAGCAAAAACATAGTATGTGTGTGCAGGTCTGATTCAGCCATTAGGCCATCAGTCTGCAACCTCTGCTTTTAAGTCTCCCTTTTCTATATATTTCAAAAGGCTTTTTTACCTCAAGATTAGAAAAGTATCTGACTATCAAGAGAATGAGAAGCCAAGCCCCAGATGGGAGAAAATACCTGCAAAACACATAATCTGATAAGGACTGGCATCCAAAATATACAAAGAACTTTTAAAACTAAACAATAAGAAAAGAGACAGTGCTCGCTTCGGCAGCACATATACTAAAATTGGAACGATACAGAGAAGATTAGCATGGCCCCTGCGCAAGGATGACACGCAAATTCGTGAAGCGTTCCATATTTTTAATAAAATAAATTGTTAAAAAAAAAAAAAAAGAAAAGAAAAGAGACAATCCAAGGGTAAAAAAATGGGCAAAGGACCTGAACAGACACCACACCAAAAGAAAGGAAAAAAAAAAAACAAACCACACAGACACCAAATAAGCAGATGAAAAGATACTCAACATCATAGTCATTAGGGAATTACCAATTAAAACAACAGTGAGCTGCCACTACACACCTATTAGAATGGCCAAAATCCAGAACATGGACAACACCAAATGCTAATGAGAATGGGGAGGAACAGAATCCTCGATTCATTGTTGAATGCAAAACAGTACAGCCACTTTGGAAGACAGTTTGTCAGTTTCTTACAAAACTAAATATACTTTTATCATAACATCCAGCAATCATTTACTAAATGAACTGAAAACTATATATCCACACAAAACCCCGCATACAGAAAATTGTCAAAACTTGGAAGCAACCAAGATGTCCTTTAGTAGGTAAGCAGATAAACTATGGTACATCCAGACAATGAATATTATTCAATGCTAAAAAGAAATAAGCTATCAAAACCATGAAAAAATATGGAGAAATCTTAACTGCATATTATTTAGTGAAAGAAGCCAATCTGAAAAGCCTATGTAATTCTAACTGTATGACATTCTGGAAAAGGCCAAACTGTAGAGACAATAAAAAGAGCAATGGTTACCAAAGGCTGGGGGGAGGAAAGGATGAATAGGCAGAACACAGAGGATTTTTAGGGCAATGAAACTATTCTATATGGTATTTTAACAGTGGATACATGTCATTATACATTTATCCAAACCCACAAAATGTACAGCACCAGGAGTGCATGCTAATGTAAACTATGAACTTTGGGTGATAATGATGTATCTATGTAGATTCATTGATTGTTACAAATGTACTACCCTGGTGGGATATGGGAAGAAATCTCTATCTTCCACTCAATTTTGCTGTAAACCTAAAACTGCTGGAAAAAAATAATCTATTTTTAAAAATCTGACTATATTTCTTCCAGTTAATTTTTTTTCCTATTTAACTATCATTTATTCATTTAGAATTTAACTGAATATGGTAAAAGGTAGGGATATAACTTTTTTTCAAATAGTTAATGAAGTATCCAGCATCCTTTACTGAATACTTCATTCTTTTCTCAATGACTGATTATGCACTTGCTGCTCCAGTCTGCCCAGTGGCCTGCCCCTTGTTCCCCCCAGTAATTCTACCACCATACCCACTTTTTCTTGGGGAACATTTTCTCTCCCTACTATTCTGTGTGATTCTGGTGAGGTTGCACAGCACAGCCAGCTGGAGTTCTGGATAGGAGCAGCCACGGGAGACCCTGTTAGTGCAGCATCCCATGGTCATGATCCAGGTATGGGCATGTGACCCCAGCACCTCACGAGGTATCCTTCCATAGGACTTCATGTATTGACACTAAGGAAGGTCATTTTCTTCTTTGACCTCAAGCTGTAAAAATAGAAGTCTGTATGCATCAACAACCATACCCCCTTTTCCTCTAGCTGCAGAAAGGAAGCGCATCAGCAATAAGAGAGAATGGAGCCACCCTGGAGAAAGAAGCAGTCAGGGAGAAACAGGGCATGTGAGCCTCCTCTGAAGTCACTAAAGCACCTATCACCCCAAGGGTACCCCACATACTTGACAAAATAGACGCTTTTGTTCAGTTTTTGGTTAAACCAAGATAACTGATTTTCTTTCCCTTGTTCTTGAAAAAAATCCTGATTTGCCTACAAAGCCTTTGACTATATATTAAACTCATACATAGTTGAGTCAGATCTTAGCTTTCCTTTCCAGATCTACTGTTATTTCTGTATATTCTAGGGCTCAGATTACCCTTTAAAATTCTTGTATAAATCTATAAATAGTCAATAGTACAAAACCAATCCTCACCCAAACTCATCTTTAGTTTTCAAAATGTTCTTGGCCAGAGGCCCAGTGCCCCAGGTGGCGTGAGGAACGGTGCAGCGATGCGCTACTTTAAGTCCCCAGAAAAATAAACGAGGAAGTTCGGGGAAGATGGTGGCATAAACAGGGCGGCGTAAATCTCCTCCCAAAACCACATATATTTATGAAAATACAACTAATAACAACTATTTCTAAAAGAGAGAAAAGAAGATACAGGACAGCACTCAGCCTGCATCTACACCTGAGAGGACTCGGTACCCTGCGAGGCAGGAAAGATATGGAGCCGCAACCCAGCGGGACCCAAGCACTCCCCAACCCGAGTGCACCAGCAGGAGGAGAGGATTCAGAGTAGGGAGGTAGTGGAAGCACAGGCCCGCAAAATAACCAGCCCTGGTGATCTGCATCGGGAGTGCTGGCACACCTTGCGCGGTGTATCGGAGATTGGAGAGACAGAAGGTGCAGGATCTGAGCTGGGGAACGCACCCGAGTCCTTGCAGCCTGCTCCCCGGGACAAAAGAAAAGCATGTGCTTTTTCTTAGTGGTCTTAAAGAGGCAGGGGCCCAATGGAGGAACAGGATCGTTCCACCACACTCCACCCAGCAGGCTGGAGTCCTGGGGAATTTCGGACCCCTTGGCTGGTGACTGGGAAAAAGTAGCCCTACTGAGACTTCCCACACAGATCAATAGCCTCCCATTCATTCCCGCCCTGGCTAGAGCTACAAAGGGCCCTGCAGAGCGGTGAGGCTGCGGAATAGTGGAGCAACAGCGCCACCTACAGCATCCTCACACAATATACTCCCGGAGGATGTCTTTTTGTTTTTTGGGTTTTTTGGTGTTTTTTTTCTCTTTTCTTTTCTTTTCTTTCTTTCTTTCCTTTCTCTTCTCTTTCTCTTTCTTTTTTTTCTTAAGTCTTAAAGAGCCCAACTGACATACGTGACACCTACCAACAACCACTTCTATCACCATGAAAAGATAGAGGAATATGGTACAAACAAAGATCAAAGATCACCCAGACCCACACACCAGAGAGGGAGTCTGAAGGGATGGAAATGCACACTTTTCCTGAAAAAGAATTCAGAATAAAAGTCAAAACCATACAGATGGATCTACAGAGAAATATGCAAGAGCTGAGGGAGGAAGTGACGGATGTGAGGAAAGACAATGGAGAAATGACAAGCAATCGATGGGCTTCGCAGCAGACTGGACGAGATGCAAGAGACTGTTAATGGAATAGAAATCAGAGAACAGGAATACAGAGAAGCTGAGGCAGAGAGAGATAAATGGATCTCTAGGAATGAAAGAATATTAAGAGAACTGTGTGACCATTGCAAATGTAGCAATATTCGCATTATAGGCGTACCAGAGGAAGAAGAGAGAGAAAAAGGGATAGAAAGTGTCTTTGAAGAAATAATTGCTGAAAACTTCCCCATGCTGGGGAAGGAAATAGTCTCGCAGTCCACGGAAGCCCACAGATCTTCCAACACAAGGGACCCAAGGAAGACAACACCAAGACACATAATAATTAAAATGGCAAAGATCAAAGATAAGGACAGAGTATTAAAGGCAGTTAGAGAGAGAAAAAAGAAAACCTACAAAGGAAAACCCATCAGACTTCCTAACAGAAACCTTACAGGCCAGAAGAGAATGGCATGATATATTTAACTTAATGAAACAGAAGGGCCTTGAACCAAGAATATTGTATCCAGCATGATTATCATTTAAATATGACGGAGGGATTAAACAATTTCCAGACAAGCAAAAGCTGAAAGAGTTTGCCTCCCATAAACCACCTCTACAGGATATCTTAAACGGACTGCTCTAGACGGAAGCACTCCTCAGGCTAAACTGATGTCACCAGAGAAAAAATCATAGCAAAGAAAGCAGACCATCCAAATACAAACTAAAGGCAAAGAATAAAACACCTAGTATATAAAGAATGGAGGAGGAAGAATAAGAAGGGAAAGAAATAAAGAAACATTAGATGGTGTTTACAATAACTTAATAAGAAAGTTAAATTAGATTGTCAGACAGTAAAGAAGCAACCCTTGCCACTTTCATAACCACGAATCTAAACCTAGCAATGGCAATAAGTACATACCTATCGATAAACACCCTAAATGTAAATGGACTGAATGCACCAATCAAAAGACACAGAGTAGAAGTGACGGATTAAAGATGGCGGCGTGAGAGGTGAGACAGAGGCTTCCTCCTAAAACCGCATATAATATGAAAATAAAGCTACTACAACTACTCTTGAAAGAGCAACGGGAAAGAGGACTACAACAAACTGCATACACCTGGAGACAAGAGCAGCCCTCACAGGTAATGTACTAAAGCTGTGGTCCTATGGGATCCAAGCCCTTCCCCCACCCCAGCTCACCGGCAGGAGGAACAGGAACGGACCTGAGAGGGAGTGGAGAACTGGGACTGCTAAATACCTAACTCTGGAAGCACAAACCTACATTTCATAGTGCTTGCATGATGCTTGTGTAATTAGGAGCTTGGAAAGCTAAGACAGGCGGAGTTCCTGGAGAGACTAAGATTCCAGCTGCCTGCGAGATCAGGGATCCATACCCAGCTGCTCTGGGACGGGGGAGGGGCAGGCAGTCTGAGAGACTTCCTGGCAGGGAGGACCTTGGAAGGAGGCCTGCTGAGGGGGCAAGGACTGCACGGAGCTTGCTGCTCCGGAGAAAGGACAGGTGGACAGGATTGTCTGGGTGTACTCTGCCGAGAAGATTGGGGTTTTTCTGATCTTCAGGTGTGCCAGCTCCCTGGCTGCCTGCACAGCTCCAGGAACCCCTTCTGTGACAGGCAGACTAGTGCACCTTTCGCCTGGCCAGCCCCACCGGGCTTACAAACCTGGAAGCCCTTCCCTGGTGTTGGGCCAGCCGGAGGGAGGATCTCTCTACAGCAACTTAAAAGGCAAAGCACAGAGGCTTATACCTGTGTGCTCAGCCCACCAGTTCAGACTGTGGAGACAGGCATAGCAGCCAGGAACCAGGAAACAGCCCTTTCCTCCCCCAAGGCACCAATACCACTCACCTACAATCCCTGACATTGCTTCAGGGGCTGAGCAGCTCCAGAGAGTAGAGCTTCTGGGCACTAGAGGGCTCCATACACAAATATGAAACGCCAAAGGAACCTGGTCCAGAGTAAAATTATGAACACAACTCCTGAGAAAGATTTTAATGATATGGACCTTATGACTCTCCCTGAAAGGGAGTTCAAAATAAAAATCATTCACATGCTCATGGAGGTATGGAAAGATATTCAAGAACTCAGGAATGAATTCCGGTCAGAGATCCAATCCTTGAGGAACACAATGGATGGTGTTAAAAGCAGATTGGACACGGTGGAGGAGACGATAAATGAAATAAAAACTAGAGAAGAGGAATACAAAGAAGCTGAGATACTGAGAGAAAAAAGGATCTCTAGGAATGAAAGAATATTGAGAGAACTGTGTGACCAATCCAAACGGAACAATATTCGCATTATAGGAGTACCAGAGGAAGAAGAGAGAGAAAAAGGGATAGAAAGTGTCTTTGAAGAAATAATTGCTGAAAACGTTCCCACACTGGGGAAGGAAATAGTCTCGCAGTCCACGGAAGCCCACAGATCTACCAACACAAGGGACCCAAGGAAGACAACACCAAGACACATAATAATTCAGATGGCAAAGGTCAAAGATAAAGACAGAGTATTAAAGGCAGCTAGAGAGAAAAAAGATCACCTACAAAGGAAAACCCATCAGACTATCATCAGACTTCTCAACAGAAACCTTACAGGCCAGAAGAGAATGGCATGACATATTTAATATAATGAAACAGAAGGGCCTCGAACCAAGAATATTGTATCCAGCACGATTATCATTTAAATATGACGGAGGGATTAAACAATTTCCAGACAAAGGCAAGTTGAAAGAGTTTGCCTCTCATAAACCATCACTACACGATATCTTAAATGGACTGCTCTAGAGGGAAGCACCTCTAAGGCTAAAAAGATGTCACCAGAGAAAATAAAATCATAGCAAAGAAAGCAGACCATCCAAATACTAACTAAAGGCAAAGAATGAAACACCCAATATATAAAGAATAGAGGAGGAAGAATAGGAAGGGAGAGATAAAGAAACATCAGACGACATTCACAGCAACTTAACAAGAAAGTTAAGTCAGATTCTTAGATTGTAAAGAAGCAACCCTTGAACCTTTGGTAACCACGAATCTAAAGCCAGCAATGGCAATAAGTACATATCTATCAATAATCACCCTATATGTAAATGGACTGAATGCACCAATCAAATGACACAGAGTAACAGAGTGGATAAAAAAGCAAGACCCATCTATATGCTGCTTACAAGAGACTCGCCTCAAACACAAAGATATACACAGACTAAAAGTGAAGGGATGGAAAAAAATATTTCAAGCAAACAACAAAGAGAAAAAAGCAGGTGTTGCAGTACTTGTATCGGACAAAATAGACTTCAAAATGAAGAAAGTAGCAAGAGATAAAGAAGGACATTACATAATGATAAAGAGGTCAGTCCAACAAGAGAATATAATCATTATAAATATATATGCACCCAATACAGGAGCACCAGCATATGTGAAACAAATACTAACAGAATTGAAGGAGGAAATAGACAGCAATGCATTCATTTTAGGAGACTTCAACACACCACTCACTCCAAAGGATAGATCAACCAGACAGAGAATAAGTAAAGACACAGAGGCACTGAACAACACACTAGAACAGATGGACCTAACAGATATCTACAGAACTCTGCACCCAAAAGCAACAGGATACACATTCTTCTCAAGTGCACATGGAACATTTTCCAGAATAGACCACATACGAGGCCACAAAAAGAACCTCAGTAATTTCAAAAATATTGAAATACTACCAACCAACTTCTCAGATCACAGAGGTATAAAACTAGAAATAAATTTTAGAAAGAAATCAAAAAGGCTCACAAATACATGGAGACTTAACAACATTCTACTAATTAATCAATGGGTTAATGACCAAATCAAAACAGAAATCAAAGAATATATGGAGACTAATGACAACAACAACACAAAGCCGCAACTTCTGTGGGACGCAGCAAAGGCAGTTCTAAGAGGAAAGTATATTGCAATCCAGGCCTATTTAAAGAAGGAAGAGCATTCCCAAATGAACAGTCTAAAGACACAATTACTGAAATTGGAAAAAGAAGAACAAATGAGGCCCAAAGTCACCAGAAGGAGGGACATAATAAAGATCAGAGAAGAAATAAAGAAAATTGAGAAGAATAAAACAATAGAAAAAAATCAATGAAACCAAGAGCTGGTTCTTTGAAAAAATAAACAAAATAGATAAACCCCTAGCCAGACTCATGAAGAGAAAAAGAGAATCTACATACATAAACAGAATCAGAAATGAGAAAGGAAAAATAACGACGGACCCCACAGAAATACAAAGAATTATAAGAGAATATTATGAGAATCTATATGCTAACAAGCTGGAAAACCTAGAAGAAATGGACAACTTCTTAGAAAAATACAACCTTCCAAGACTGACCAAACAAGAAACAGAAAAACTAAACAGAACAATCACTAGCAACGAAATTGAATTGGTAATCGAAAAACTACCCAAGAACAAAACCCCCGGACCTGATGGATTCACCTCTGAATTCTACCAGACATATAGAGAAGAAATAACACCCATTCTCCTTAAAGCTTTCCAAAAAATAGAGGAGAAGGGAATACTTCCAAACTCATTCTATGAAGCCAGCATCACTCTAATATCAAAACTGGGCAAAGACCACACCAAAAAAGAAAATTACAGACCTATATCCCTGATGAATGTAGATGCAAAAATATTCAACAAAATATTAGCAAACCGAATTCAAAAATACATCAAGAGGATCATTCACCATGATCAAGTGGGATTCATCCCAGGGAGGCCAGGATGGTACAACATTCGAAAATCCATCAACATCATCCATTACATCAACAAAAAGAAGAACAAAAACCACATGATCATCTCTATAGATGCTGAAAAAGCATTTGACAAAATTCAGCATCCATTCATGATTAAAACTCTCAACAAAATGGGTATAGACAGCAAGTACCTCAACATCATAAAGGCCAAATATGACAAACCCACAGCTAACATCATACTTAACAGCGAGAAGCTGAAAGCTTTTCATCTAAGATCGGGAACAAGACAGGGATGCCCACTCTCTCCACTGTTATTCAATGTAGTACTGGAGGACCTAGCCATGGCAATCAGACAAAACAAAGAAATACAAGGCATCCAGACTGGTAAAGAAGTCAAATTGTCACTATTTTCAGATGACATGATATTGTACATAAAAAACCCTAAAGACTCCACTCCAAAACTACTAGAACTAATATCTGAATTCAGCAAAGTTGCAGGATACAAAATTAACACACAGAAATCTGTTGCTTTCCTATACACTAACGATGAACTAACAGAAAGAGAAATCGGAAAAACAATTCCATTCACAATTGCATCCAAAAGAATAAAATACCTAGGAATAAACCTAACCAAGGAAGTGAAAGACCTATACTCTGAGAACTACAAGACACTCCTAAGAGAAATTAAAGAGGACACTAACAAATGGAAATTCATCCCATGCTCTGGCTAGGAAGAATAAATATTGTCAAAAGGCTATACTACCTGAAGCAATCTACAGATTCAACGCAATCCCTATCAAAATACCAACAGCTTTCTTCAATGAACTGGAACAAATAATTCTAAAATTCATATGGAACCACAAAAGACCCCGAAAAGCCAAAGCAATCCTGAGAAGGAGGAATCAAACAGGGGGAATTACGCTCCCTGACTTCAAGCTCTAGTACAAAGCCACAGTAATCAAGACAATTTGGTATTGGCACAAAAACAGACCCACAGACCAGTGGAAAAGAATAGAAAATCCAAACATTAACCCAAACATATACAGTAAATTAATATTTTATAAAGGAGCCTTGGATATACAATGGGGAGATGACAGCCTCTTCAGCAGCTGGTGTTGGAAAAACAGCTACATGCAAGAGAATGAAACTGGACTACTGTCTAACCCCATACAGAAAAGTAAACACAAAATGGATCAAAGACCTGAATGTAAGTCATGAAACCATAAAACTCTTAGAAAAAAACATAGGCAAAAATCTCTTGGACATAAACATGAGCGACTTCTTCATGAACATATCTCCCCGGGCAAGGGAGACAAAAGCAAAAATGAACAAGTGGGACTATATCAAGCTGAAAAGCTTCTGTACAGCAAAGGACACCATCAGTAGAACAAAAAGACATCCTACAGTATGGGAGAATATATTCACAAATGACATATCTGATAAGCGGTAGACATCCAAAATAAATAAAGAACTCACACACATCA
Organism: Phataginus tricuspis; assembly: GCA_029783875.1. Lineage (NCBI taxonomy): Eukaryota > Metazoa > Chordata > Mammalia > Pholidota > Manidae > Phataginus > Phataginus tricuspis. The sequence continues at coordinate 33,020,058 of JAQQAC010015468.1, forward strand.
ACAAACAAAAAGCAAATAATCCAATTAAAAAATGGGCAGAAGACATGAATAGACACTTCTCCAAAGAAGAAATTCAGGTGGCCAACAGGCACATGAAAAGATGCTCCACATCGCTAATCATCAGAGAAATGCAGATTAAAACCACAATGAGATATCATCTCACACCAGTGAGGATGGCCAACATCCAAAACACAAACTGCAAATGTTGGAGAGGATGTGGATAAAAGGGAACCCTCCTACACTGCAAATTAGTTCAACCATTGTGGAAAGCAATATGGAGGTTCCTCAAAAAACTCAAAACAGAAATACCATTTGACCCAGGAATTCCACTCCTAGGAATTTACCCTAAGAATGCAGCTACCCAATTTGAAAAAGACAGATGCATCCCTATGTTTATCGCAGCACTATTTACAATAGCCAAGAAATGGAAGCAACCTACGTGTCCATGAGTAGGTGAATGGATTAAGAAGATGTGGTACATATACACAATGGAATATTATTCAGCCATAAGAAAAAAACAAATCCTACCATTTGCAACAACATGGATGGAGCTAGAGGCTATTATGCTCAGTGAAATAAGCCAAGCCGAAAAAGACAAGTATCAAATGATTTCACTCATATGTGGAGTTTAAGAACAAAGAAAAAAACTGAAGGAACAAAACAGCAGCAGACTCACAGAACCCAGGAACAGACTAATAGTTACCAAAGGGAAAGGGACTGGGGAAGATGGGTGGGAAGGGAGGGATAAGAGGGAAAAGGGGACATTACATTTAGCAGATGTAATTTTGGGGGGGCACGGGTAAGCCTGTACAACTCAGAGAAGACAAGTAGTGATTCTATAGCATCACTACGCTGATGGACCGTGACTGTAATGGGGCTCCTGGGGGGGACCTGATGAAGGGGGTAGTTTAATAACCATAATATTGCACATGTAATTGTAGATTAATGATATGAAAATAAATTTTAAAAAAAGAAACCTCAAAATTTCAGATTTTATTCACTTAAGTTAGATTTCAGATTTTATTCACTTAACAGTGTTGAGGAGAGTGAAAACTAAGCTATTTCCAAATTGTGAATCAATCTATTCAAAAGGGCATGATCTAATTTCCTAATTTACCAGGATATTTCCAAGAACTGTGACCTCTTATCACCACCCAATTGAAGTGCATAAAACTAATCAGCCACCAAAAGAAATTTATTTTAAAATAGTTTGTATATTTATGTATATAAAGGACAAATAAAATACAATCTAAAAACCCAATTAGGAAATTTGGGGGGAAAAGGAGGGAGTTTAACACACCCCTGGGAGTACACTCATGAACGAAAGGTCTTTGACTCTGGAAAGAAAAATGTACCACAAAAGAACTATTAAAATACCTAAATAACTAAAAATATATATATATATATTCTTGGCCATTCTTGCCAGTTTATTCTTCCGATGCTCTTTAAAATCACTTTAACAAGTCACCCCTCAGAAAAAATTCACTGGAATTTTTATTTGAATTACATTTTAATTAACAAATTAATGAGTTGACCCAACATTTTCAAATCTTTTATCCCACCCACTGCAATGTTTTTTATTTTCTTCACATTTCTGGCTTAAATTATTTTGGGGGTTTTGATGCTGCAATAAGTGAAATCTTCTTTCCTTTTTTTAATTGTATTTTCTGTTATCTGGAAAAATTAATGACTTTTATATGTTTATTTTATAACCAACCAGACAATTTTCTATCTCTAAAGCACAGGCTAGAATCACCAAGAAAGGCCCAAAATAATACTTGTAAGAGCAGGTATCTGTGTGTTGCTCCTGATTTAACAGGAAGAGTTTCCAGTGTTTCACGTAATGTTGTGTATTGGTTTGAAAGTGTAACCCTTTATCAGGTTGTGGAGGTAGGTGTCTTCATATTCCTAGTTTACTGAAGTTGTACTCTTTTTAACAGACTTTATTTAAGGCTTCACTTCATAAAAACACCTGTTACATTTTTTTGCCAGAATAAACCAACATGGTAGCTTCTTTCTTTTATGATCACAAGGATGATGATCATGATGACGATTAAAGTAAAAGCTACACCTCTAAATATGTCCTCCCTCTGAACAGATTTCACAAACAAGCCACTGATATTATAGTAACAACAACGTTTAATGTGAAACAGAAAACCACTACCCTAATAAATCATTTTCCCCCTATATTCCCAATTAGGTAACTTTCTTAACCCAATAAATAGCAAACAAAACAAAAACAATACATCTGATACTTTCATTGAGTAGCCAATCAGCCTATCACAGGAATAAAATTTCCTGGATGTGCATAAAATTTAAAACATTGATCATAAAACCTTTTTGTACTCTACACTGTTTCATCATGTTAAATTTCTCAGTCCGAACTTATTTTAAACACTATGTCTGACTTACTAAACTAACTTCTCTTAAAATCTACATCAATTATTAATAATCACATCTATCTGCAATAGGCTATGAAGTTCTTCTACACTATTTCTTCTATTCCAAAGCGAACCCTCAGGTGATTACTGTTTCAAGAGTATTTCTAATATGTCTATACTGGGCCATACAGCATTTTACCACAATACTGCTTACTTATCAACTTTGTAAAGACTCTAACTAAATGTATCTTGACTCCCTGAAGACCATTTAAAGTTTTTAAGACCTATGGACAAAATAAGAGATCTAATAGCCTTTGAAATCAAAAAATATATATACATATATATCTTTTGGAAGACACTGTGAACACTGATAATTTTAGAGGCCCTGTAATGATAATAAAACAATGCCTAATCTAGTCTTCACTAACAGATGAAGTATGTATTATCAGAGTTTCCCCTCTACGTGCTAAAACTTAAATAATAAAAATATGCTCTTTTACTGTACCAGACATAATTTAAAGCCTTCCCGTTGCTTTCATAGCTCTAGGCCATCAGGTGCATACCAGCAGCTGTCCAGGATCATTCAGAGCACCCTAGGATCTGAATGGGGGCTCTGCCCCTGTGCTACCAGCCCATGCTATGTCATTCTATGTCACTTCCGCCCCTTCTCTCTTTCAGCTTCTATTCCACTTAATATGGGCATTAAAGGAAAGTAAACTCACCAAAAGCTTACAGGTTTCTCCAAAGAATCAGGTTCCCAGTTCTGCCTCAGCTTTGAGAGCTACAATGATGGGACCAGAGTGTGCTTTGGAGGAGGCCTCACCTTGACAGTGTGTCTCACTTCTGTATGGTACTTCATATTTTTCAAAGAGCTCTTAGCTACTCCCTAATTCAATCAGCTACAATAATTCTGTGAGGCATGTTAGGTAGAAGTTACTTTCTAACTAAAATAAATTTTTTTAGCAGGGAATAATTTCCCTAAGATCACAAATAGAAAATCAACCGCAGAACCAAATCTGAAAAACACATCTCCTCACTTGAACACCCCAACGATTAGCATCATAGCGCTAAAATTACTTTTAAATCCCAGCTAAGACTTTTCCAGCTGAGTGACCTTTCAAATATTACCAACTTCCCTCAGTCTCAGTGTCTGCATCTATAAAGCAGACATTAGTGCCCACTCGGCAGCTCTGTAAAAGCCCCAGTCCACCACTTGGCACTTGGTACACTTTACAGTCCTAACACCTTCAGGCTTCAGTTGCCTCTGGTCTTCATGAGCTCACACATACACAAGGGCCAGGAGAGGGTATGACGAGTCACTTCCTAAGACAGGTCCACAAAACAGCAGTCACTTATGGCAGCCACCAGTCACCTCCCTTGTCCTTTTTGGATCTCTCCTCACTACATTCCCACAAACACTTAGGGAGGGCAATGATGTGCAAAGCCTTGGGCCGACGTGGGTCCAATCACTGAATATTACCTAAGACACATCTCATCCGAGATTCCAAATCTACTACTCTGAGCTTACTACTCCTCTCCAGCAACCTGGCTGCCCTAAGCCTTTGGCCTTTTGCCTGGACCAAAAAGCTAACTCCAAAGTATTTCAACAAATAACCCAAGTATCACACGGGTTCCACACCACCTCTAATATCTACTAATTCGTCTGTACCAGAGGTCAGCAAACCACTCTGAAAGGCCAAACCCAGCCCACTTCCTATTTTTGTACAGCCCAAAAGGTAGAAATATTTTTATATTTTTAAATGATTGAAATCAAAAGAAGTAGAATAGTTTGGGATGGGTGTAAGTTACATTTACTATCTTTACAGAAAATGTTTGCTGACTCCTGATCTATAGGTAGGCTGCATAAGATTTCCAAGAGTAACTTGACAGATCAAGTCTACTAAGCTACACCATGTATTTCCATGCACTGCCTTGTATGTTACTTGCTGGGGTGAGGGTTGGGGTGGTAAAAAAATCTACATAATTAGAGGTAGGGCTTTTAGAAGTACTACAGTAAGACTGTCTCCTCACCATCTTCCATGGTCTCATCCCAGTCCCAGTTCATATGAAAGGGCCAACTAAGGTCATACTTGTTACTAATACCAAAAAACTTAGTGTTAACTCCTATACTTTAAAACTGAGTTGTACATTAAAGCTTAAAATACATTTTAAAAGTAGCTACCAGGATGCCTCCTATGAAAAAAAAAAACAGAAAATAATAGGTATGGACAAGGATGTGAAGAAAGTGGAACTCATATTACTTGTGCATTGCTGGTGGAAATATAAAATGGTGCAGCTGGGGCAAAAAACAATATGGTGGTTCCTCAAAGAGTTAGATATAGATTTACCATATGACCCAGCAATTTTGCTTCCAGGTATAAAGCCAAAAGAATTGAAAGCAGGGCCTCAAACAGATACTTATATACTCATGTTCATAACAGAATTATTCCCAACATCTAAATGCTTCCCTGGAAACAGAGTTGCCCAGGGATTTCCCAGCCCATGTGTACTGCTGCGTTTACCCTCAGGCTTAGGCCAAACAATAGGATTTTAATAGGTCTGTACTAACAGTCAAGAATATATAACACATGTATGCCAAGTAAATGTCAAATGGCAAAGTTTCTTAGTTTTCAGAAGAGAAAACAGTGGTGCGATAACTGAGCCAGCCCATGGCAAGGTAATAAAGCATTCCCAGCAACTAGAACACAATGGTATAGTCACACTGAGAGTAGCAATTTGATTTGAATAAAACTTCATCTGTCCCATAAAATTAATTTTAATGCTATTTGTCACTTTATTGATATTTAATTTGTTAATAATTTTTATAGTATTTGAAGCATTAGAAATTTATACTTCTGTACATTCGTTTTTTTTTAATTTCCTTACTATTTTTTATGCTTTTTTTTTATTTACAAATTATTTTGGTATCATTAACCTACAATTACATGTGCAATATTATGGTG
>JAQQAC010015468.1:33030401-33050331 GCA_029783875.1 Phataginus tricuspis
CACCATAATATTGCACATGTAATTGTAGGTTAATGATACCAAAATAAATTGTAAATACAAAAATAATAATTAATTAATTAAAAAAAAACTCAAAATAGAAATACCATTTGACCCAGGAATTCCACTCCTAGGAATTTACCCTAAGACTGCAGCAGCCCAGTTTGAAAAAGACATATGCATCCCTATGTTTATTGCAGCACTATTTACAATAGCCAAGAAATGGAAGCAACCTAAGTGTCCACCAGTAGATGAATGGATAAAGAAGATGTGGTACATATACACAATGGAATATAATTCAGCCATAAGAAGAAAACAAATCCTACCATTTGCAACAACATGGATGGAGCTAGAGGGTATTATGCTCAGTGAAATAAGCCAAGCCGAAAAAGACAAGTATCAAATGATTTCACTCATATGTGGAGTATAAGAACAAAGAAAAAAAAAACTGAAGGAACAAAACAGCAGCAGACTCACAGAACCCAAGAACGGACTAATAGTTACCAAAGGGAAAGGGACTGGGGAAGATGGGTAGGAAGGAAGGGATAAGGGTGTAAAAGGGGCATTATGATTAGCAGAAGTAATGTTGGGGGGGCATGGGGAGGGCTATACGACTCAGAGAAGACAAGTAGTGATTCTATAGCATCTCACTACGCTGATGGACAGTGACTGTAATGGGGTTGGTGGGGGGGACCTGATGTAGGGGGGTAGTTTAATCACCATAATATTGCACATGTAATTGTAGATTAATGATACCAAAATAAATTATAAATTTTAAAAAATTAAAAAAAAAAATCTCTAGACCAGACGGTTTCCCTGCTGAATTGGATCAAACACTCAGTGAAGACCTAATACCCATCCTCCTTAAAGTTTTCCAAAAAGTAGAAGAGGAAGGAATACTCCCAAACTCATTCTACGAGGCCAACATCACTCTAATACCAAAACCAGGCAAAGACACCACAAAAACAAGAAAATTACAGACCAATATCCCTGATGAACATAGATGCAAAAATACTCAACAAAATATTAGCAAATGGAATTCAAAAATACATCAAAAAGATCATCCATCATGATAAAGTGGGATTCACTCCAGGGATGCAAGGAAGGTACAACATTCGAAAATCCATCAACATCATCCACTACTTCAACAAAAAGGACAAAAACCACATGATCATCTCCATAGATGCTGAAAAAGCATTCGACAAAATTCAACATCCATTCATGATAAAAACTCTTAACAAAATGGGTATAGAAGGCAAGTACCTCAACATAATAAAGGCCATATATGAAAAAACCCACAGCCAACATTATACTTAACAGCGAGAAGCTGAAAGCTTTTCCTTTAAGATCGAGAACAAGACAAGGAAGCCCACTCTCCTCACTGTTATTCAACACAGTATTGGAGGTCCTAGCCACGGCAATCAGACAAAACAAAGAAATAAAAGGCATCCAGAATGGCAAGGAAGAACCCAAACTGTCCTTGTTTGCAGATGACATGATACTGTACATAAAAAACACTAAAGAATCCACTCCACAACTATTAGATCTAATATCTGAATTCAGCAAAGTTGCAGGATACAAAATTAATACACAGAAATATGTTGCATTCCTATACACTAACGATGAGCTAGCAGAAAGAAATCAGGAAAACAATTCCTTTCACAATCGCATCAAACAGAATAAAATACCTAGGAATAAACCTAACCAAGGAAGTGAAAGACCTATACCCTGAAAACTACAAGACACTCTTAAGAGAAATTAAAGAGGACACTAATAAATGGAAATTCATCCCATGCTCTTGGCTAGTAAGAATTAACGTAGTCAAAATGGCCATCCTCCCTACGGCAATCTACAGATTCAATGGAATTCCCTATCAAAACACCTACAGCATTCTTCAATGAACTAGAGCATATAGTTCTAAAATTCATATGAAACTAAAAAAGACCCCAAATAGCCAAAGCAATCCTGAGAAGGAAGAATAAAGCAGGGGAGATTACGCTCCCTGACTTCAAGCTCTACTACAAAGCCACAGTAATTAAGACAATTTGGTACTGGCACAAGAACAGACCCACAGACCAATGGAACAGAATAGAGAGCCCAGATATTAACCCAAGCATATATAATCAATTAATATACGATAAAGGAGCCATGGATATACAATGGGGAAATGACAGCCTCTTCAACAGCTGGTGTTAGCAAAACTGGACAGCTACATGTAAGAGAATGAAATTGGATTACTGTCTAACCCCATACACAAAAGAAAACTCAAAATAGATCAAAGACCTGAATGTAAGTCATGAAACCATAAAACTCTTAGAAAAAAATATAGGTAAAAATCTCTTGGACATAAACATGAGCAACTTCTTCATGAACATGTCTTCCCAGGCAAGGGAAACAAAAGTAAAAATGAATGAATGGGACTATATCAAACTAAAAAGCTTCTGTACAGCAAGGGATACCATCAGTAGAACAAAAAGACATCCTACAGTATGGGAGAATATATTCATAAATGACATATCTGATAAGGGGTTGACATCCAAAATATATAAAGAGCTCATGCACCTCAACAAACAAAAAGCAAATAAGCCAATTAACAAATGGGCAGAAGAGCTGAACAGACATTCCTCCAAAGAAGAAATTCAGATGGTCAACAGGCACATGAAAAGATGCTCCACATCATTAGTCATCAGAGAAATGCAAATTTAAACCACAATGAGATATCACCTCATACCAGTTAGGATGGCCACCATCCAAAAGACAAAGAACAACAAATGTTGGTAAGGATGTGGAGAAAGGGGAACCCTCCTATACTGCTGGTGGGAATGCAAATTAGTTCAACCATTGTGGAAAGCAGTATGGAGGTTCCTCAAAAAACTCAAAATAGAAATACTATTTGACCCAGGAATTCCACTCCTAGGCATTTACCCTAAGAATGCAGCAGCCCAGTTTGAAGAAGACATATGCACCCCTGTGTTTATCGCAGCACTATTTATAATAGCCAAGAAATGGAAGCAACCTAAGTGTCCATCAGTAGATGAATGGATAAAGAAGATGTGGTACATATACACAATGGAATATTATTCAGCCATAAGAAGAAAACAAATCCTACCATTTGCAACAACATGGATGGAGTTAGAAGGTATCCTCAGTGAAATAAGCCAGGCAGAGAAAGACAAGTACCAAATGATTTCACTCATATGTGGAGTATAAGAACAAAGAAAAAACTGAAGGAACAAAACAGCAGCAGACTCACAGAACCCAAGAATGGACTAACAGTTACCAAAGGGAAAGGGACTGGGGAAGATGGGTGGGAAGGAAGGGATAAGGGGAAAAAGGACTATTATAATTAGCACAGATAATGTAGCGGGGGTGGGGGTGGGGTGTGAGGATAAGGGAAGGGGGCGGTATAACACAGAGAAGACAAGTAGTGATTCTGTGGCTTCCTTCTATGCTGATGGACAGTGACTGCAATGGTGGTATGTGGTGGGGACTTGATAATGGGGGGAGTCTAGTAACCATAATGTTGTCCATGTAATTGTATATTAATAATAGCAAAATAAATAAATAAATAAAATTTCAAAAAAGGAAGGACATTCTGATACCTGCTATAAAATGGCTAAATCTTAAAAACATTATGCTAAGTGCAATAATAAGCCAGGCACAAAAGGACAAAAACTGCATGATTCCCCTTACATGAGGTACCTAGAATAGGCATTTTCATAGAGAAAGTAGTACAGAGGTTAGTTGTCAGGATCTGAGGGTAGGGTGGGGTGGGAGGCAGGGAGCACAGGGAAGAATTGTTTAATGGGTATAGAGTTTCTATTTGAGATGATGCAAAAGTTCTAGAAATGGATAGTGGTGAAAGTTGCAAAATAATGTGAATGTACTTAATGGCAATGAATTGTATACTTAAAAATGGTTAAAATGGTAAATTTTATGTATATTTCACCACAATAAGAAAAACTTAAGGTAACATTGAATATCTGCCAAAAATATTTTCTTAAGATCCTAATTTAAGAAACACTGCTACAGGGAATTAAAAAACTAAACAATTTATGTAATATTTAAAAATACTGACATCAACAATATGTATTGCTATGGATGTAAACACAGATAGGAGCATAAAAACATGGATGGAAAGGATATACATCTGCCTTGCAAGCGTAGTTACCTCTGGGAACGGAGGGAGGTAAGTGGAAGTTGTACAAAAGGATGTTCAAGTGTATCTGAAAAGTTGTATTCCCTAAATTAAAAAAAAATTTAAAGGAAGGAAAGAGAGAAGGAGGGAGAAAGGAAAGAAAAAGAAAAAAGTCAGATTTTTCATATCCAGGTGGTAGATGATACTCAGGAGTTCATTATATTACTCTAAGTCCTCTCCACGTGTTTGAAATAGTTAATAAAAATTTGAAATGACTAAGTATCAGAAATTTACATAATGAGTAACTACAACTTTCAATTACTGCCTTTGAGCAGATGGCCCACCTGGCACAGGCCATGTTCCCCAACTTACCATCGAGAGCACCTTCCACTTCCCCGTTCTCTCCTCATAGATCTAAGATGCCAGCAACAGGCAATCAGAATTGTCAATCAGCACTCTCTCATTCTGAGAACATAACAGGACCTGCAATATTTGCTTGCCTCCAAAATTTCAAATTAAATAAACATTAGTTTCCACTAGAATTAATGTAAAAACTGTAACACTTCTACCAACATACAAGTAGGTTCACATCAGACTAGCAATACAGTTAAGACTGCCTCATAACTACTTACTGCAAGCAACTTAAAAGTTGTCATTAATAAAATGCAAAAATTCCCAAACGAACCAGGAACTTGGAAGCACCTGCTATTTAAAACTCGCTACTTGGCCAGTTCTACCAGGACTGTACAAAAATAAGATTTGGATGGAAATGATCCTAGAGCCATTTCTACCCTCCCTTCCACACACATATACATATAAGACAAGGTCTTTTTTTCTTCCTTTTTAGCCAAAATACTATTTCCATGTAAATACAGGAGATGGAAAAGCACCTCTCCAGGCTCAAAATGACACTGAGAACAAAGAGGAGGAACACTCCTGGGTATTTACCCAAGAGAAATGAAAATTTATACCAACACAAAAATATTTATGAGTATTATTCACAGTAGCCAAAAAGTGGGAACTAACCATATTCATCAACTGATGAGTGGATAAACAAAATGTGGTGTATCCATACAATGGCATGTTAGTTATTTGACCACATAAAGGAATGAAGCACTGATACATGCTACAACATGGATGAACCATGAAAACATTACACTAAGTGAAAGAAGCCAGATGCAAAAGGCCCCATATTGTATGACTCCATTTATATAAAAGATCCAAATAGGCAAATCCATAGAGACAGAAAGTAAACTGCTGATTGCCTAGGGTTGGGGAGTTTGGGAGGAAGATGGAAAGTGACTACTAAAGGATATGTGGTTTCTTTCTAAGGGTGACAAAAATGTTCTACAACTTATTCTGGTGAAGGCTGAACAATTTTGTGAATATCTAAAAACCGAACTGTACCTTTTAAGTGAGTGAATTATACAGTTGGGCAAATTGTATCTCAATGAGGCTGTTATTTAAAGGGTGAGGGTAGAGAGGGGCAGGACAAGTTGCTGCTGCAGCCCTAAAAAGAGTCTGCGATAACTCGTGTGCTACCACAAAGCAAAGTAAGAGGAATGTAAGTCAATAAAAAGAAGTCTTGTACATCCAGGTAATGAATGACATAGAAACCCAAAACAAAAACAACTTGATGTTTTAATTAGCACACGGACCAAGGTAACAGGCAAACTGTTATACCTTCTGAAACACTGACAAAATTTGCACAACACATTATATTAGGACCAGAAGGGGGCCTAGAGATCCCAGGGTCACACTTACCTAAGGCACTCAGAGCTTTTAATGGAAAAATGATCTAATCCTAGAGCTTAACTGGCTTCTCCACATGTCACTAGAGTCCACAAATCTGCATCTGCCCATCTTAACTCTCTCCTGGACACTGCTGGTTTCACAGGGTAACCTTCAAGCATCCATGGAAGGTAAAAAAAGAACCTTTACACCATTAACTTCTTACCAATGAGCATATATAACACATCCTTAAATTTACCATTATTTAGGGAGTCTTGTCTCATTTTATGGAAAGTCACATAGATCTGAAAAACTCTTTGGTATTCTCCATTGGACAACACAATCACCCATTTCTCAAATTGCTGAATCCCTCCCTTAACTCATTCCTGCTCACATGATCTTCTGGCCAAGGACAAACAATGTTCTGGTTCCATGATGCCAAGTCCACTATTACCTCACTTTCAGATAAGAAAGTGATAAGCATGAGAAAAATTAAAACACGAACACACTAGTCAAACTTCAAAGTAGAATGACAATACAACTAACACATTTACACATACCTCCAAACACACACACACACACACCAATAAACCCATGGGACAAAAATCTCACTACCACTATACCAAGACAAAAATAAGATGATAAAACCTAATCTACTTGGAGGAGAAGAGAGCCTTCAGAAGTGTGCTGAGTTTCCCTCAGGCACTGTTAACCCTCACAGTCTTTTAGGCCACGTATAATAGGAAACATAACAATCTTATTTTAAGGAAAACAGATGGAGAAACCAGCAAAAAGCAAGCAACATTTAGTTTCAGTATGCTTCTAGAGCTTTATTCACCATAGGAAATAAAAAGCAACTTAGATGCCTAACGATATGGGAGTGTTTCAATAAGCCTTGGTATATTCATATAGGAAAATTTCTTTACCCCCTCCCCCCAAAAAAGCTGCATTTGTGGACTATGTAAATACATGGAAAAGACCATGCGAAATGTAAACAAGAGGAAGCATGAAGACTTCTCATGTTGATGAAAATGATTTTTAAAAATGAATCTTTAACAAAGACACAAGAATGTATGGAAACTAATAAATAGTTAATATTTTATAATGAAGCACTTCTTTGAAATGGTATGTGTGTTGTTATTTTGCTGTCAAATTGATCAAATATACAAGAAAAATATTAAATCTATGACCTTAAGCCTTTAACACCACTACAAAAAGCAGGCACCAAAGAAAATGCAGAAGGCACCAAATTCTCTTGATATTTCTTGCTGTTTTGACACAGTCTTTTGGCTACCATTATCTGTTAATCATATTCACATCACTGACCTGATTCAGCATTTCTTATAAAGTGTTTCCAAGTCAGCACCCAGAACCCTGGCACTGGGCGTGCAAGCATGCAGGGTCTGCATGGAAAACCCGAAATGCTCCTTATATTTTTGACAACTACGACAAAAAGCTGACATATGCTGTGCTATTTTGTCTTCATTCAAATATTTGCAAGTTTAATGAAGTCCAACAAATTCTTCCAAGTCCCCTCAACTCCATCACCTCTGCAGCCCGGCCTGGCTGGAGGACAGTTTGGCATTTAACATACATCCCTGCCCCTGCAATCACAGCACATGTGCACACAGAGATGCACAAGAATATTCATTGCAGCACTGGAACAGGAAACAGTGGAAACAACCCCTGCATTCATTGGTAGGAAAATGGCTTTAAAAATTATGACACAGCTATGCAGTTGAATTCTACATAGTACTTAAACTGACGTGAAAAAAGTTTCCAAGATACATTATGTGGAAAAAAGCAAAAGTTAAAAAATACTTTGTATTTTCCTTGGTCAGTCTAGCTGGTAGGAAAAGTCCAAGGAGGATCTACAGGATGCTGCAACAATCACCACCTCTAAGGAAGGGTAAGATAAGAATGGTGGTCATGTAAAACTCCTGACTTTTCTGTATGTTTTAAGTTTCACAAGGTGTCTTTCCTGAGGGTTTCAGCCCCGGGCAAGTTCACTATGAATTCAGTGATACCAAGAAATGACAATAGAACATTTTGGGGGTAAAAGGGTTTATACCTGGCTTTATTCTCCTGGCAGTAGGGCAAGCACTAGAATCACTTCTGCATCCAGCAGTCTGCAGGTCTGTAATCCACCTCCATCTCTGCCTCCCCCCAGAGCACTGGCCATAACTCTTTATATAATGACTCAGTAAATAACAGCTCATTGCCGATGGGTGTGGAAGCAGTAGCCTAGCAGTAGGCCAATTACATCATCAAGTAGTTTAGGGTCAGGTGAGTATCCTGCCCATAGGAACTTCCATTTTCCCCACACAAGGAGAATATATTCATGTTGTACTTAACATAATTAAAATTTAAGAAAAATCTCTGGATCATAAATTGCATGTGATTTACCTAATATTCCATTCCACTAAGGGAACTCAAATCTAAATGAATGCAGGTGGTCTGAATCTAATTTATAAGGGACATTGAAGGTACACTGTCTTCCCCTTTAAATGCGCAAATACACTTCCATCTTTACCTCTCCAACAATATAAATACTCTTTCATGCTTAAAAACAAAGCCAGAACCCCTCCCTGTCAAAAATGAAGAAAAACACTTTTAGTACAAGATCAAGTTTTTTAAAAATGTTGCACATAATCTCAAATTCCTTAATAAGCATTTTTACTTTTAATCCAAAAAATGATAGTGTTGTAAAGCCTGAGCCAAACGTCACTTCATTAAAATGCTGTCTATTGTAGCTGTTTCATTCACTTGATCTGGTTTGGATCACTACAGAAAACTCAATGACAAGGCAAAGCTATTCCATCTGGAGCATAACCTTAGAGGACTTCCAGCACCTCATCACCCTCCCCAACTAGGAATCCCTCTACAGCAGTGGGCTCTGAGGGTTCTGAGCTCCCCGAGTGATTTGAACAATTAACCAGGTTTGGGAACCCATGCTTTAATAAAAGATCCTTTAGGCAGTACCTCTCAACCTGTGCTGCATATGATTTTTGTTTAAATGATGTGAGAGCCACCACTCCACACATACCTAATAAATCATAATCTCTGAGGAGCAGGTTCTGGTCATCAGAATTTTTTTAACTTACTCAAATTGAGAATCTTGCTTTGAAGTAACTAGTTTGGGAGTTACTCTTATCAAGCTAAGCAGAACACCTTATCCACCTGGGCTACAGGAAACACAGTGGCATGCTAAGGGAGGAGGTGAAACACCAGCCCCTAGTTTTATTTGAAATCACAGGGTGATTTCTGTCTGGACCAATAGGACCAGACTCTCAGTACACTGAGACCTCCTTATAGACCTAAGGCCAAGAAGTCCTGGTTTTAGGTAGAGATAAAGTCACACTACTAGCTGTGAAACTTGGTAAAGGCATTTAACCTCTGTGAGGCTCATATTATCAAAATATTTTTTTAAAAGGACTGGAATGACCTCTTAAGATCCTTTGATCTCAAAGTTCATGATGATTCCTCTAGGTGGCTACAAATCAGTCAAGTCTATAAGTAGAGTGGTACTTAAATATATGCATGAATATCTTCTGCAAGTATCAGATTCATCATATATACAACTTTGTGTTGGTCTACATAAAAATCCTGTTCCTCGCCACACCATAAGAAATCCTAACTGAATATAATTATGTTCTATCAGATCAATCAGAAATGAAAGTGAAACAAGTCACAAAAGCCTCAAATTAAATACAAACATTTGGAATAAAAGAAAATTTTTAAATAACTCATTAACTTTTTCTTTGTCAACATTCCCATTCTTTTTAAATTTTTTCCATTTTTAAAGATTGTGGTAAAATATACATAAGTTTTACCACTTGAACTATTTATATGTGTAGGCACTTTAGCACTAAGAATATTCACGTCATTGTGTAACCATCACCACTACTGATCTACAGAACTTTTTTTAAACCACTTTATTGAAGTATGATTAACAAATTATCTATCTATCTATTAATGTGTGTGGTAAAATACTTAACATAAAATCTACCCTCTTAGAAAATTTTAAGTATACAGTACAGTATTATTAGTTACAGGTAGTATGCTGTATAGATCACCAGAACTTACTTATACTAAGTAACTGAAACTCCGCACTAGAACTTTTTAATCTTCCCCAAATGAAACTCTGTACCGATTAACATGAACTCCCCATTCTCTTCTCCCCACAGCCCCTGGCAACCTCTATCCTATTTTCTGTGTCTATGAATTTGACTACTCTACAGGTGCCTCAGAGATATAGATTCATTCAATACCTGTCCTATGTAACTTTTTCACTTAGCATGTTCTCAAGGTATCATCAATGTTGTAGCGTATGTCAGAAATTTCCTTCCTTTTTAAGGCTGAATAATATTCCATGGTGTGTGTACACACTTTGTTTATCCATTCATCCAATGATGAACACTTGGGTTGCTTCCTTCTATTTTTAGCTGTATGTTATTTTGAAGTCACATACAATAAAGATAAGAGAACCTTACATCATCAGCATTTCTTTTTTTTTTTCCAGCATATATATGTATATTTATTCAGATTTCAACATCAGGTTTTTCTGAATTTAAAACTCATGCTTTTTTCAAATGATACTAGCAGCCTTCAAACTGTGCATAAGAGAACCTCATGGGAGTTGTTGGCCCCAGCACATAAGGATAAGGGGTACTGTTGGTACATTGGTTTTTTTTCTTTTTATTTTTTTATTAATATATAATTACATGAGCAACATTATGGTTACCAGACTTCCCCTATTATCAAGTCCCCACCATATATCCCATAGCAGTCACTGTCCATCAGCACAGTAGGATGTTATAGATTCACTACTAGTCTTCTCTGTGTTATACTGCCTTCCCTGTATCCCCCCAACCCACCCACACCCCCGCTACATTATGTGTGTTTATTATAATAGCCCTTTTTCCCCCTTATCCCTCCATTCCCACCCATCCTCCCCAGTACTTTTCCCTTTGGTAACTGTTAGGCCACTTTTGGGTTCTGTGAGTCTACTGTTGTTTTGTTTCTTCAGTTTTTTCTTTGTTCTTATACTCCACATATGAGTGAAATCATTTGATACTTGTCTTTCTCCAACTGGCTTATTTCACTGAGCATAATACCCTCTAGATCCATCCATGTTGTTGCAAATGGTAGGATTTGTTTTCTTCTTATGGCTGAAAAATATTCCATTGTGTATATGTACCACATCTTCTTAATCCATTCATCTACTGATGGACACTTAGGTTGCTTCCATTTCTTGGCTATTGTAAATAGTGCTGCAATAAACATAGGGGTGCATATGTCTTTTCAAACTGGGCTGCTACATTCTTAGGGTAAATTCCTAGGAGAGGAATTCTTGGGTCAAATGGTATTTCTGTTTTTAGGTTTTTGAGGAACCTCCATACTGCTTTCCATAATGGCTGTACTAATTTACATTCTCACCAGCAGTGTAGGAGGGTTCCCCTTTCTCCACATCCTTGCCAACACTTGTTGTTGTTTGTCTTTTGGATGGCGGCCATCCTAACTGGTGTGAGGTGATATCTCATTGTGGTTTTAATTTGCATTTCTCTGATGATTAGCAATGTGGAGCATCTTTTCATGTGCCTGTTGGCCATCTGAATTTCTTCTTTGGAGAAGTGTCTGTTCAGCTCCTCTGCCCATTTTTTAATTGGCTTATTTGCTTTTTGTTTGTTGAGGTGCATGAGCTCTTTATATAATTTGGATGTCAACCCCTTATCGGATATGTCATTTATGAATATATTCTCCCATACTGTAGAATATCTTTTTGTTCTACTGATGGTGTCCTTTGCTGTACAGAAGCTTTTTAGTTTGATATAGTCCCACTTGTTCATTTTTGCTTTTGTTTCCCTTGCCTCGGGAGATATGTTCATGAAGAAGTTGCTCATGTTTATGTCCAAGAGATTTTTGCCTATATTTTTTTCTAAGAGTTTTATGGTTTCATGACTTACATTCAGGTCTTTGATCTATTCTGAGTTTACTTTTGTGTATGGAGTTAGATAGTAATCCAGTTTCATTCTCTTACATGTAGCCATCATCAGCATTTCTTTAAAAAATAATAATAAGCAGATCACACCTTAACAAATTTAAAAGAATAGAAATTATACAAAGTATGCTCTCAGACCACAATGGAATAAAACTAGAAATTAGTAACAAAAAGATAGCTGGGAAATCCCAAAGTACAATATTTGGAGATTAAATCAAACAAGAAACAAATAAGTCTCCAGAGATATTTCTAACTAAATGAAAATGAAAATACAACGTATCAAAACTTGTAGGATACAGGGAAAGAAGTCAGAAGAAAATTTATAACACTGCATGCAAATATTAGAAAAGAAAAGACTGAAAAGTCAATTATCTAAATTTCTACCTTAGGATACTAGAAAAAGGTGAACAAATTAAATTCAAAGTAAGGACAAGAAAAGAAATAATTGAAATCAGAGCAGAAATAAATGAAAACATGAAATCAATAGAGAAAAAAACCAATGAAAACAAAAGGTGATTTTTTTAAAAGATTGATAAAACTGATAAACCTAGCTAAAGTAACTAAAAAAGGAGACACAAATTACTAATATAAGAAATGAAAGAAGAACCATCAACACTGAATTTATGGATATTGAGAAGATACTAAAGGAATATCATGAATAATTCTATGTCCACAAATTTGATGACCTAGATGAAACAGCCCAATTCCTCGAAAGAGACAATCTTCTAAAATTTATACAAGGAGAAAAGAACAATCTGAATAGGCCCATATTTATTAAGAAAACTGAATTGATAACTGATCACCTTCTAAAACAGAGAACACCAACCCCAAATGGGTTCACTGATGAAATCTACCAAAGATTTAAATCTGAATTCTCTATAATTTCTTCCAGAAAACAGAAGCAGAGGAAATACTTTCTAATTCATTCTATGAGGCCAGAATGACCGTAATCCTCAAACTAGATAAAGACATTAGGATAAAGAAAAACTCTCTCTCATGAACACAAATGAAAAAACCCTGAACAAAATACTAGCAAATAGAATCCATAAATGTACAAAAAGAACCATACACTGTGACAAACTTAATAAAGAACATATATATAAAAATCCTACAGCTATCACACTTAGTGATGAGGAATTAGATGCTTTCCCACAAAGATTAGGAATAAGGCAAGATGTCTACTCTTACCACTCCTATTCAACATGATATTGGAAGTCCTAGCTAATGCAATAAGATAAGGAAATAAAGTGTGCAGATTGGAAATGAAGAAACAAAACTGCCTGTTTGCTGGTGACATGAATACCTATGTAGAAAGTCCCAAAGGAACAAAAAAATTCCTGGAACTAATAAGTTATTATAACAAGGTTGTAGGACTCAAGTCTAATGAAAGTCAACTGCTTTCTCATATTCCAGCAATGAACAATGGGAATTTGAAATTTAAATGCAATACCATTTATATTAGCATAAAAAAAAGGAAAAGATTAGTTATAAACCTAACAACATATATACAAGATATGAATAAAACTTTAAAAGTCTGATGAAAGAAATCAAAGATTATCTAAAGAAATGGAGAACTATTCCAGATATATGAATAGGAAGACTCAGTATTGTCAAGATGTCATCATTTCTTCCCAACTTGATCTACAGATTAAATGAAATACCAATAAAAATTCCAGCAAGATATTTTGTGCATATCCACAAACTAATTCTAAATTTCATATGGAAAGGCAAAGACCCAAAATAGCCAATACACAGTGGAAGAAAAACAAGGTCAGAAGGCTGACACTACTTGACTTACTATAAAGCTAAAGTAATCAAAACAGTGTGGTACTGGCAAAAAAACAAATAGATCTGTAACAGAATAGAGAGCCCAGAAAGAGACCCACACAAAATATAGCCAATTGATCTTTGACAAAGGAGCAAAGGTAATTCAATGGAGAAAGGACAGTCTTTTAAGCAAGTGGTGCTGAAACAAATGGACATTTACAAGCAAAAAAATGAATCTAGACACAGATCTTCCATCTTTCATAAAAATCATCTCAAAATGGATCACTACCCTAAAAGTAAAACACCAAACTATAAAATTCATAGTATATATTAAAAGAGAATA
This sequence comes from Phataginus tricuspis, assembly GCA_029783875.1. NCBI lineage: Eukaryota > Metazoa > Chordata > Mammalia > Pholidota > Manidae > Phataginus > Phataginus tricuspis. The sequence goes on from JAQQAC010015468.1 coordinate 33,044,379, forward strand.
CCTAGGTAACCTTGGGTTTAGCAATGACTTTTCAGTCACGATACCAAAAGCACAATCCATGAAAGAAAGAATTGCTGAACTTAACTTCACTAAAAGTAAAAAGATACTATCTGCAGAAGACACTATGAAGAGAATGAGAAGACAAACCACCAATTGGGAGAAAATTTTTACAAAAGGCACACCTGATAAAGGACTGGTATCCAAAATACACAAAGATCTCTTAACACTCAACAATAAAAAAATAACCCAACTCAAAAAATGAGCAAAAGATCTGAGCAGACACCTCACCAAAGAAAATACACATGGCAAATAAGCATATGAAAAGATACCACACATCACATGTCATTAGGGAACTGCAAACTGAAACAATGCAATACCACTACACACCTATTAGAATAGCCTGAAGTCCAAAACACGGACACCACCAATGCTGGCAAGGATGCACAAAATAAACATACTCTTACTATCTGATCCAGCAATCTCATTCCTTTGTATTTACCCAAATGAACTGAAAACATATACACACAAAAATCGGCACACAGATGTTTACAGCAGTTTTATTCATAATTGCCGAAACTTGGAACAACCAAGATGTCCTTTAGTAGGTAATTAGATAAACAAACTGTGGTACATCCAGATAATGGAGTATTATTCAGCAAAAAAGAGCTATCAAGCCAGCAATAGATATGGAGTAACCTTAAATGCATATTGCTAGGTGAAAGCAGACAATCTGAAAGGCCAAATACTGTATGATTACAACTACATGACATGCTAGAAAACAAAAAATTATGGATACAGTAAAAAGATCAGTGGTTGCCTGGGGCTCAAGGGGAGGGAGGAATGAACCAATGGAACACAGGTGACTTTTAGGGCAGTCAATCTATTCTGTATGATACTATAATGGTGGATACATGTCACTCATATAAATTTGCCAAAATCCATAGAATATACAACCCAAAGAGTAAATCCTAATGTAAGCTGTGGACTTTAATTAATTATAATGTATCAATGCATGGCTCATCAACTGTAACAAATGCAAATGTGAATCATCAGGGAAAAAGGGTGGGGAGGAAGGGAGTGTATGAGAACTACACTTTCTGCTTTAATTTTTCTGTAAATTTTAAATTACTCAAAAAAAGAAATTCTACTAATACACACAAATATTTATTTTAAAGCAACTATTTACATATAAAAACCATGCAGAAACATGGCAGCAATTGTGCAAAGGGCTGTGTGGCTTCTGTAAAGGAAGACTCCTTGATGATCTGAAGGGAGCCTGCTAGGTTAGTTTGGCTTCAGCTTCCTTAGGAGTTCATGACCGACCCTTCCAGGGAAGTCAATAGGGAAGATAAGCCCTGAGATTTTAAAGTAAAGTTTTGATTGCAGGAAAAAACACCTGAAAAGATTTACTCCCAGTAGGAATCCTTCTTATAAGGCTGCACGGGTTAAAATTAGCCATAGGACAGATGTTACTAAGGTTAAAGAATTATTAGCACAAGATGAAGAAATATAACCCAAGTTTCATTTCAAGGAATAATAAATGTGTTACTCCTGACTGTTGAACTAAAGCTGTGAAAAATCTGTCTCCAGAGCCATGTTCACGGGCCACTAGATCCCATCTGGTCTTCTTCAGCAACCACAAACCGAAAGCAAAGGTCAGGTGTAGCTGCAGGTGAAAGGCTGCTTTGATAGTCCTGGCCACTGACCAAAGGCCAAGCATAGTTTATGACAGGGAAAACAAATGCCTTTTCCACACACCTAGCACTAGTCAACCCAAAGCCTCACTGCTGCTTCCTGCAGCCCACCTTGCTTTTCTCTTTGCTTAGAGATGGCAGCTCATAAGCAGAGACAGTTAGGAGTTATATGCCCTTACTCTTATCCTATTTCCCCTGTAAGAACTCTACCCTCAGGACAACCAGACACCTGATGAGGAAAAGTTTCTCCTTTTAGGATTGTTCCAGCTAACAACTAATAGAGGATCAAGAGAGTAAGAACATCACAAGTTTAAAACCTTATATTATGAATAAATAAATATAGGCAGTGATCATTAACAGCTACTAATATCACAAAAAGAAAGACATTCAGACATTATATGTCTCCTGGGAAAAGTGCATACCACCATCTATGAAGTTTCTTGCCAAAAACAAAAAAAAAAAATCAAAACAAACCTCTAGGTCTAATTATAAACTTATAGAAAACACAGGAGACGGAGGAACATAATAAACTTCAGAATGCAATCAATTAAATTCAGAAAGTAGAAAAGTCTATAGGAAAATAACCCGGTGTCTTCGACAAATAAATTAATAGGGGGCCCACTCCTAGGAATTTACCCTAAGAATGCAGCAGCCCAGTTTCAAAAAGACAGATGCACCCCTATGTTTATCGCAGCACTATTTACAATAGCCAAGAAATGGAAGCAACCTAAGTGTCCATCAGTAGATGAATGGATTAAGAAGATGTGGTACATATACACAATGGAATATTATTCAGCCATAAGAAGAAAACAAATCCTACCATTTGCAACAACATGGATGGAGTTAGAGGGTATTATGCTCAGTGAAATAAGCCAAGCCAAAAAAGACAAGTATCAAATGATTTCACTTATATGTGGAGTATAAGAACAAACAAAAAAACTGAAGGAACAAAACAGCAGCAGACTCACAGAACCCAAGAATGGACTAATAGTTACCAAAAGGAAAGGGACTGGGGAAGATGGGTGGGAAGGGAGGGATAAGAGGGTAAAAGGGGTATTACAATTAGCAGACATAAGGTAGCGGGGGCACGGGGAAGGCTGTACAACTCAGAGAAGACAAGTAGTGATTCTATAGCATCTCACTACGCTGATGGACAGTGACTGTAATGGGGTTGGTGGGGGGGACCTGATGAAGGGGGTAGTTTAATCATCATAATATTGCACATGTAATTGTAGGTTAATGATACCAAAATAAATTGTAAATAAAAATAAAAATAAATAAAAAATAAATTAATAGGGGGGAAAACAGATGGGCAGACAAAGCTGTCACTTCACAGACTTAAAAGACATTTCAATCAATAGCAATGCAAAAACCTTATTTGGATTCTGATTTGAATAAACTGTTTAAAAATTATGGGACAATTGGGGAAATATGAACACTGGATATTTGCTGCAAATAAGGAATTATTGTTAATTTGTTTGGGTGTAATTACAGTATTGTGATTATGGTTTCTTTATAGGTCGTTATCTGGAGACACATAGAGAAACAAATATGAAATGATGTGACATTTCTGGAATTTGCTTCAAAATAATGTGGGTGAGAATGGACTGGGCTGTAGATGAAGTACGTTTGGCCACAGACTGGGGAGGGTTGAAGCTGTGTAATGAAGGCCCATTATCATCTCTACTCCTGTATTGTTTATAATTTTCCATAATAATAAGGTCTTAAGAAAGAACTATAGTAACTTCAGATCTCAAATTACCTTGAGAGAGATTTTTCAAGATTGCGGCGTGAGTACGGCGGCAGAAATCTCCTCCCAAAACCATATATATTTTGAAAATACAGCTAATACAACTATTCCTAAAAGAGAGACCAGAAGATACAGGACACCAGCCAGGCTACATCTATATCTCAGCATCTCAAGAAAAGGGTAAGATACAAAGCCGTGACCTGGCAGGACCCGAGCACTCCTCCCTACCCCAGCTCACCAGTGGGAGGAAAAGAATCAAGAGTGGGGAGGAAGTGGAAGCACAGGACTGCTAAATAACCAGCCCTACTAATCTGCACCAGGAGCATAGACACACACTGCATGGTGTACTGGATATTACAGAAACGGGAGAGTAAAATCCGAGACTGAGACTGAGGGCGGGTCCTCACAGCCGGCTCCCGTGGGACAAAAGAAAAGCAGGCACTTTAAAAGTCTTAAAGGAACAAGGGTTTAACAGGTGGAAAAAATCATCCCAGCACACTCAGCCCAGCAGGCTGGGAATCTTAAGGAACTTGAGGCGCCCTAATGCCATGGCATTAAGCAGCCTGCCTTTCATTCCCCCCTGCCAGCACTGCAAGCAAACCAGCTGACCCACCATTGCTGCAGATCAGCTGACCCACCATTGCTGCAGACAAGCTGACCCACCATTGCTTCAGACAAGCTGGGGAGCAGCCCCACCCACAGAAACCACACAGAGTCTTCTTCCAGGGTGCAGCTAACGGGACCAGACCAGAGGCTGCCCCCTGTGCACAGCTGCCCAGCACAGGCAGAGGAAGCTGGTGCAAAGCCCAGAAGACACAAAGGGGTGCTGTTCTCACAGGAGAACACACGCCACTCGTCTGCAACCCCTGCCTGTGCTCCAGGCAATCCCGAGGGCCACCCCACTCACAGCAGCTCAGGTGATTAACCCAGAGACTGCTCCCTGTGTGCGCATAACCGACATAGGTAGCGGAGAAGGGCAACGCAACCATCAAGCAGGAAGGGATTTTGTTCTCCCAGCTGACAAATGCACCACTCACCGGCAATCACATCTATCGCCATGAAAAGGCAGAAGAACCTGATCCACTCCAAAATTACCCAAACACCAGAAAGAGGGCCTGCCGAGATTGACATAACCAATCTTCCTAAAAAAGAATTCAAAATGAAAGTCATACCCATGCTGATAGAGCTGCAGAGAAATATGCAAGACCTAAGGGATGAAGTCTGGAGGGAAATAACAGAAATGAAACAAACAGTGGAAGGACTTAAGAGCAGACTGGATGAGGTGCAAGAGACTGTTAATGGAATAGAAATCAGAGAACAGGAATACAGAGAAGCTGAGGCAGAGAAAGATAAAAGGATCTCTAGGAATGAAAGAATATTAAGAGAACTGTGTGACCAATCCAAACGGAACAATATTCGCATAATAGGGGTACAAGAAGAAGAAGAGAGAGAAAAAGGGATAGAAAGTGTCTTTGAAGAAATAATTGCTGAAAACTTCCCCAAGCTGGGGAAGGAAATAGTATCTCAGACCATAGAAGCCCACAGATATCCCAACACAAGGGACCCTAGGAGGACAATACCAAGAAATACAATAATTAAAATTGCAAAGATCAAAGACAAGGACAGAGTATTAAAGGCAGTCAGAGACAGAAAAAAGATCACCTACAAAGGAAAATCCATCAAGCTATCATCAGACTTCATCAGAAACCTTACAGGCCAGAGAAGAATGGCATGATACATTTAATGCAATGAAACAGAAGGGCCTTGAACCAAGAATACTGTATCCAGCAAGATTACCATTTAAATTTGAAGGAGGGATTAAACAATTCCCAGATAAGCAAAAGTTGAGGGAATTTGCCTCCCACAAACCACCTCTACAGAGTATTTTAAAGGGACTGCTCTAGATGGAAGTGCTCCTAAGGCTAAATAGATGTCACCAGAGAAAATAAAATCACAGCAAAGAAAGCAGACCAACCAAATCTAACTAAAGGCAAAAAAAAAAAAAAAAAACCAGCTATCCACAAAAGCAGTCCAGGGAAACACAAAAGAATACAGAATAAAACACCTAACATAAAAAATGGAGGAGGAAGAATAACAAGGGAGAAAAATAAAGAATCATCAGACTGTGTTTAAAATAGCAAATTAATGAGTTAAAGTTAGACGTTTAGATAGTAAAGAAGATACCCTTGAACCCTTAGCAACCAAGAATCCAAAGCCTGCATGGCAATAAGTACATATCTATTCATAATCACCCTAAATGTAAATGGACTGAATACACAAATCAAAAGTCACTGCACAATAGAATAGATAAAAAGTAATCATCAGAGAAATGCAGATTAAAACCACAATGAGATATTACCTCACACCAGTGAGGATGGCCAACATCCAAAACACAAACAACAACAAATGTTGGCGAGGATGTGGAGAGAGGGGAACCCTCCTACATTGCTGGTGAGAATGCAAATTAGTTCAACCATTGTGGAAAGCAGTATGGAGGTTCCTCAAAAAA
>JAQQAC010015468.1:33055125-33084182 GCA_029783875.1 Phataginus tricuspis
ATAGGGTGGGGGGGCACGGGGGAGACTGTACAGCTCAGAGAAGACAAGTAGTGATTCTCATCTCACTACACTGATGGACAGTGACTGTAATAGGGTTGGTGGGGGGGAACTGATGAAGGGAGTAGTTTAATCATCACAATATTGCTCATGTAATTGTAGGTTAATGATACTAAAATAAAATAAATTGTAAAAAAAAAAAAAGTCTAAAAATTACATCAAAATGTTAACATTAGTTATATATCCTGGTAGTAACAGTATAGGGACTTTTTTTCTTCCTTTGGTTTAGCTGTATTTTCTAGGTTTTTGACAATTAGCATCTATTAGTAATATAACATTTATTTTATATATACACTGACTTTAGAAACAAATATTCTAAGGGACAGAGCAATTTCACCTCATGTAAAGAAAATAAAGGGTGAGTAACTTCAAGGAATTAAGACATCAAAATTTCAAACCTCACCAAAGACCTAACACTTTATTAAAACCAAATTGCCAGAAGTCAACTTTTAAAGCTCCACAACCACAATTCCTAATAAATTCTTAATGTTCACTTTGGCAAAAATTTACAACACTTGATGGTGCTAAAAGTTCTGTTACTTTGACAAAATCAAAACAATGACTACAAGAGGCTAGTAGGGAAAAATGAAAGACCAGCCCCCATTTCCATCCAGAATATGATTGTATGAAGCAGTTTACTGAGGACAGATTTGAAAATAAAGTATTTATTCTACACTGTCTTGAAGGCATTGTTCAGATATAAAACTACTGCAAAAAAGCTTCATTCACCACCTCCAATGACAGAAAAAAGACCACTAACCACAGTTTATTCCCCAAAATATGCCATGCCAACAGAAAGTAAAATTTACTCAAAATATAGAAAGAACAGGACTCTACATTTTTAAATCAACTCTGCATGTATCCTTTTATATGTTTAAAGTGAAAATAAAGTTCTACTTCATATTAGTTTCTCACTAGTTTTCAAGAAAAAGCAACATGTAAACACTGCAAAGTACTTCAAAGATAAAGAGAGAAGAACCAAACCAAAGGTAAAACTTGAAAATTATGGCCCTTTTAAGTCACAATTTTACTTAGAAATTTTTAATTGAAGGCATTCTCAATAATGCCAAGAAGTTTTTAAAATAAAACTTAAGTCAAAATTAGATGGGGTTATTTATGAGAACGTTAAGATGATCAAAGGACAATAAACTATCATTACCCATATTAGAACAACTAAAATAAAAAATAGTGGTAACAGCAAATGCTGGCAAAGATGCAGAGAAACTGGATCTCTCATACACTACTGGTAGGAATGTAATATGGTACAACCACTTAAGAAGAGAGTTGAACAGGTTCTTTTAAAAGTAAATATGTATTTACCTTATGACCCAGCACTTTTGGGCATTTATGTCCCCAAAATGAAACCTATGTTCACATAAAAATGTGTATGTGAACGTTTATAGCAATAAACATTTGTAACAGCCAAAAACTGAAAACCCTTCTGGAATGTCCTTCATTAAACAAACTGTGCTCAATTCACACTATGGAATACTACTCAGCATTAAAAAGGGATGAACTATTAATACATGAAACAATTTGGAGAGATCTCAAAGGAATTACTGTGAGAGGAAAAAGGCCAAAGTAAAATACTGTGTGATTCCATTTGCATAACATTCCCAAAATGACAGACTTAGAGATGGAGAACAAATTACTGGTTGCTTGGGGTAGAGATGAGGGTATGTGTGTGTGAAAATAAAGGGGTGGCACAAGGAAGCTTTGAGGTGATGGTATAGTTCTGTATCTTGATGGTGTTCAAACAAATCTTGACATCATAAAATTACAAAGAACTATACACACTACACAAATGGGTGCATGTAAAACTACTGAAATCTGAATAAGGCTATGGACTGTAACAATGTCAGTTTCCTAGTTTTGATATTAAACTATAGTTATGTAAGATGTTACCACTGCATGAAACTAGGTGAAGGGATCATGGGATCTCTCTGTACTGTTTTTTTCAACTTTCTGTGGGTCTGTATTTCAAAATAAAAAGTATGGAAAAAAATTATATAGGGCCATGCCTGAAAAAGGTTAATATAACAGGTAGAAAAGGTTTAACATAGCATTAGCACCATCATAAAAAGGCTCTCATGAGCACTTTAATTTTACAGAGCACTTTTTAAAAATCAATTTCAAAATACACATTTCTACACTATTCAACCTGTTTCAGCAGAAAGCGTGACTTGAGTCAAAATTACTGAGTTTAGTTACCAGTTACTACATGAAATCTCTTATGCACATGGCAAAATTTTTTTCAGACTTGAAATTCCTCAACTGATTAAAATAAGGAGCCAGAGCATGACATAAATGTCTCCACATTCCATTTTTTCCACAAAATCTTTAACTCACATTTCCATATGGCTCAAAGCCCTTACTTAGTACAAAAGTCTATTGTATCATCAAGTAACTTAGAGGATAGAAATAAAAGTATCACCTGCTGTTTGGGTCTATATTAATGAAAAGTCTTGCTCAAGGTCATCCTTAACTTCAATAAATATTCCCTTAGAAAAAAATAATCACACATCATCTCAAAAATGGTAAAATGAACCTGAAGTCTTTACAGTGTTCTGTAGCGGCTAAGTCATTAACAAATATTCTGAAGGACAGAATGAACACTCTACCGTGGTCCTCTGAATTTCTCAAGCAGGCTCTGAACTGTCCAATCAGCTCTGTAGGAAAGAGCAAAGATAGCAGTCTCAAGACTGCTGGGAAGTGGACCCTTATTTTTCAAATAAGCATCCTCTCTGGCCTATCGCCCCTTCACATTACTCCATACCTATGTGTGTGTAAGTGATTAATAGTCTCTAGTGCCGTGGGTGTGATCTTGAAATAGTTTCCCAGTGTTACTCTAACAGATTCAACAGAAGAGAGAATAGAAAGCTAAGTGAAATCATACAACAGCTTGCTTTTCTATCTTCCACAAAAAAAAGTGGCTTAAATTCTTCTTAGTTTCAGCCAGTATAAGAATACCTAACCACACCAACTGACCAGACTGTTATCAGCCAATGGAGCCCTTGAATCTTTCTTCCATGGACCCTGTTGGATTCCTAACATTAGGATTTAATGGTAGGAGTTTCATGGAAGTAGTTGTAATCATAAGGCCATTTATTACACTAGGACCAGAATGTTCTAAAGCACGCTCCCTCTGCGTGCTTTAGACTTTTCTAATATCCCTTTCCCATCTTTCCTTCCCTGCAACAAACTAAACCTTCGGTGTGAACCCAAGGTAGACTTCAAAGACTCCATCCACTCACTATTTTCTTTTCCCATTCATCAGCTAAACTTAACAGGGGTTTAAAAAGATTCCACACACTGAAATGCCAATGATTCTGACAATGACAGTGTTCACTGGTCACAGACTTTAGGTGGGAAGATGAGCTGCAGCAGGGAAGAAACCTAGTTGAACACAGTATACTAGATTTTGGGAAATTTTCAAATATGAATTACACCAGTATAGAACCTACACTGTAGAAAATCAAATGTCTTCTTGAAAGCACATTTCAGTACCCAAATGGAGCAACAGTCAATAACCTGAAGGTCCAGTTCACTAAAGAATTACTGTGGGCTACATTTGCAAATGCACAGAAATTATACTTGGAATAGGGACTCTAAATTCTTTCACACTCAAACCATGTTAATCTGCTGGGTCACTTTGGAGCCCAGCACTAACCCCAATCCCACTGATCATATTGTGTAGAAATAAGCAGAAAGAGGCCATAATGCCAGCACTGAAGAACAGCGTCTGTATCTTGGACTTACTGTGGTATAGTGTGTAACTTGAGTAAAAGAGGAAAATGCCCCACTGCAGTAGAGCAACAACATCTTAGCCCCCAAATTTCAACTCCCTGCCAGGCAGTACCACCTAAATATTACATCTTTTATTCCAAACCAATAGTCCTAACCCTTATTTTCAATACCACTACCAGGACACTCAATTTCAAAGCTAAAGCATGATTATTAAATCCATGAAGGGAGTCAGAATTCTCACCATCCTTACCTTGTAGGACCTCTCACATTCATTCTTCTTTCCCATTCCCATCATCCCAGTCCAAGAAATTATTTCTTAAACCTACGTTTCCCAACAAGGTCTTCATGATGCCCCACAATCAAATTCATACCTCAAAACATTACTTTGAACAAGTCATCTAAGCCTTGAAAAAATATCTACACATCTGGCAGTGCAGCCAACACAAACCTATCCTCATGAGGTTGGACAAGCTCCAGGTACCTTCCACAGCAAGTTACTGGACACTGAGCTCAAGACCAAGGACTCTGATATCTCCATAAGTTTCCTGTGTTTGCTACTTTTTGTCATCTCTTCTTTCTCCATGATCAACAATTAAATCTCTGAAAAGGGCTTATGGCTTGCTTTCATGGACAACCAGAAGGAGCAAGCGGTCTGCTTCCTATACCATAGCCAGCCTTGGAGGGGAATGCAGTCCAAGAAATAGAATAGTGAAAGTTAATTTTAAAAAGAAAAGTGAACAAACTCCCTAAGTCTCTGGGTACATGGAGAAGAAAGCTGAGATGGTAAATCCAGGAGAGTTTAATTTTGAAAGAGGAATATGAAAACTTCAGGATGTAATCCAAATATCTTACTTTACATTTAAGACATTTCCATCTTAAAAAGTAACCTAATGGATCCAGGAATTCCACTCCTAGGAATTTATCCTAAGAATGCAGCAGCCCAGTTTGAAAAAGACATATGCACCCCTATGTTTATCGTATCACTATTTACAATAGCCAAGAAATGGAAGCAACCTAAGTGTCCATCAGTAGATGAATGGATAAAGAACATGTGGTACATATACATAATGGAATATTATTTAGCCATAAGAAGAAAACAAATCCTACCATTTGCAACAACATGGGTGGAGCTAGAAGGTATTATGCTCAGTGAAATAAACCAGGCAGAGAAAGACAAGTATCAAATGATTTCACTCATCTGTGGAGTATAAGAACAAAGGAAAAACTGAAGGAACAAAACAGCAGCAGACTCACCAAACCCAAGAATGGACGAACGGGTACCAAAGGGAAAGGGACTGGGGAGGATGGGTGGGAAGAGAGGGATAAAGGGAGAAAAGGGGCATTATGATTAGCACATGTAATGCAGCAGCAGGCAACACGGGAAAGGCAGTATTTATAAAGAAGACAAGTAATGATTCTATAGCATCTTACTACGCTGATGGACAGTGACTGTAGTGGGGTATGTGGGGGGACTTGATAATAAGGGGTCTAGTAACCATAATGTTGTTCAAGTGACTGTACATTAACGATACCAAAAAAAAAAAAAGGAAACAACTAGCAACCTCTACCAAAAAGGCAGTTTAAGTTGGTGGTTAAGGACACAGGCCTTTGAGGCTGTGAGCCCGGATGTGAGTCGTGAAATAACAATTAAGTAGCTGGATGAACTATCAATTCATCGGGTGACCTTGGTAAAGATATTCATCTAAACTACAGTTTCTTCATAATATAGTATCTATTTTCATTGGATTATTGAAAGAATTAAAAGCACTAAACCATGAAAAAAAAAAAGAGTAACCTAATGGGTAAGAGGAAACATACACATAAAAGAAAAATTAAACATAAGCAAGCTATACCAAGAGCATGAACCAAACACTTCAAGAGTTCAAAGGAGGAACCAAAAAATTCAAGAACCTACACACTGAAGAAGTCAGTATTTTGAACTGATATTGGAGTGTTCCAGGACTAAGTCAAGTAGTTTGGCTGAAACAAAGAACACAGAGAGAGCAAAGATGTGAGAGAGTGTACATATACAGCTATCCCACAGTTCTCATTCACTATCCATGTACTTTTTTCTCCTCTCCCTACCGGACTGTTAGTTCAGAGGCCAGGGCCCACCACAATTTGTTAACCTATTAGCTAAATGTCAATTATATCCCAAGAACTCAGAATGATGGTCACAGTTCTATTATATTTAATCTCAGAATAGCGTAACATTGAAGTACTCTCTGAACTCAATTTTTTAAATACCTACGTTAAAAATAGCAAAAATTCTGTAAGCGTCAAGAAATAAGGATCCATAAATCAAAGCAAGAATATTTAAACACCCAGACATGCTTACAAAAACACTCTTAGGAACTGCTAAATAAAATTTTTAATTTTTTAATTGCTGATATCCTCTAACAGAGGAGGTAAAAGAATGGAAAGTCTGATGATGTTATAAGCAGTTTTAAAACAGGTTTACAATCAGTTTTTAAACAGTAATCCCTCTGGGAAATGGAAATTCCTCTCCTTAATCCCTTTGAGGGCAATACAATTTTTGGATCAGGAACAAGAACATCTTGCTTCTACCTAAGTTCAAATGTGAGCCTTTTACAGTATCCTAGACATTAAATAGCAAGTAGAAGAGATGACAATTTCTAATCTATCATAAAGAGAGGCAGCCAGCACTTTGGATTTATAATGTATCTTTGCTAGACACATTTACAGAAGCTTCAGTAAAAGGAAATTAGGTAACTTCAAGGTTTTAGTTGACAGTGATTACTTAACTGGAGCCTATTCCTGTGAAATGAAACTACCAGAACCCCTCAGTATCAATTTGCTCGTCACTAAACCACAGGTTTATGCTTTGTCTTGGAAATGCTAACAGGATGGAACTATGAGCCTTTTATTAAAACTGATGACCATGGAGAGCGCCCGTGAAGCTTAGCAAAAGAGGACTCAACCCTAAAAGGTTCCCCTCTGGAAAGTGAGAACAGGTTTGACATGTACCCCACACCAATCTAAAACGTTTGACTGCATTTTCCATAAAAGGTGGGAATTGTAATAGTAGCACACACCAGTACTAGGGCAGACACCAGCTCACTAGAAGCAGATGGAACCCACCAACTCATTTTCCTCAGACCTTCAAAAAGAGGTACACAACTGTCTCTGCTTGTCAAAGCAGGGCAGAGCTGAATGGGTGAATCTAAGAAAAGGTTTCACAAGGGATTACTAATGGTAATTTCATTTGCCTACTGTAGTCCCCAATGTAAAACAGGACCTGAAAAATTAAAAACAATATGAAAGCTCATTCTCCATACTCAAGTGAAACACACACACACACACCGCCCCCCAAATCTTTATTTTACAAAATAAAAGACTATTTTATTCCAGCACAGGGGCTCTTCCAATCCCTGCTTCTGTACATAATTCACCAGGGATCAGATAAGATTCCATTTTGTAATAGTTGAACTTTAAACAGTAAATCATTAGTGGTGCAACATTCACTCATTAGTATAGTTACCCCCTTCAATGGACAGCACTGGCTATCTCTGCCAGAACAACTTTACAGTGAGAAGCTGGGCCAAGGACCATGAACTCCTGGAAAGTTCTATTGGCCTCGGAAGAGTTCACCGTCTCCGACAGCCTAAACTTAGCTGTCACTCAGTTCTTCACTCCCCACAGAAGGAGGCACCGCTAACACAGGAAATTTTACAAAATTAAAAATTAAAAAATGGCCAAAGGGTCAAGAGCAGCCAAAACCTTCCAGGGCTGACATGATTCCTGTTTGGGATTGGGGGAGGGGGAGGAGCTTTCTGGATGTTTCTATTCTTGGAAAGGAAAGCACCTCCAGGTCCGGTCCCATCAAGAAGCAGCGGCAGGAACGTTCTGAGGGAATGAATGATTTGCCTGTGCTACGACCTCATCTTGGGGTAGGAAGACGGGGAGCAAGATGAGGAGGTCTGGAAGGGCGAGTCCGGGGGATGGGAGGAGTGAATGGGTAAGGGGGTCGGGGAAGATGGATGGCTGAAACGGAGAGTGTGGATGACTAAGGAAGGTGAGGGCGCTGTGGGTGGCTGAGGGGATGTCCCGAAAGGACGCGCGCGGCTGAAGGCGAGGGGACCGACGGAGAGTCCTCATCCCCCTGACGAGCGGCGTCGGCCGCGCCTGGGCTTCCCGCTCCCCCGTGTGGGCGTGCGCCGGGCCCGGCCGCCAGGCCACAGGGCCGCACTCACCCCACGACTCCCTGGTTGTAGTTCCTCCGCTTCCACGGGGTCCCGCTGTACACGCCCCCGCCGCCATCGGCGCGGCCGGTCCCCGCGGCGCGCCCTCCGCGGGACTGCAGCAGGCTGTAGTTGAGTCCGTAGGTGCTGGCCTTGTTGTCGCGCTTCCGCTTGTTGCTGCTGCCCGAGGCTGGGTCCGCGGACTCCGCGGCGGGCACGGCGGGGCCCGGGGACGCGGCGGGCGACGGCGACGCGGCAGCGCGACGCGCCCAGGCCGCGGGCTGCTGGTGGTTGTTGTTGTTGTTGTTGGTCTCCAGGGGCAGGAAGTCCCGCTGCTCCGCGGGCTGCGCGAGGCCGCCCAGCAGGCGCTCCCCGGAGCGGTACATGCCGGCCGGGGCCGGGGCCGCGCCGCCGGGGCTGCCGGGGCTGCTTCCGCTCCCGCCGGTGGCCGGGCTGCTACCGCCGCCGCCGCTCGCGCCGCCGCTGCTGTGACAGTGGTGGTTGAAGTAGAGGTTCCTCAGTCCCTGGGTCGTCTCCCAGATCTGCATCCACAGACTGTTGGACGGTCCGAGCTGCTCTGGCTGGAACCAGGCGATCCTCGGATCCATCAAACGGCGGCGGCCGCTGCCCCCGCCCCTCCCGGCCGCCCGCAGGGCCGCCGCCGCCGCCGCGCCTCAGGCGCACGCTCGGCCTCGGCAGCTGCTGCCTCTGCTGCTCCGGGCCCGCCGCGGGCGGCGCGGTCGCGCAGGGAGCCCGGCCGGCGCCGGCGGCGTCGCTCCCGCCCTCGGGGGCTCCGCGGGCCCTCCCCCCTCCCTCCGCCCCTCCGCCCCTCCGCCCCTCCGCCCCTCCGCCGAGCCCCTGTCACCCGAGTCCCCGTGCAAATGGCGGCGGCGGCGGCAGCGGCTCCGAAGAAGGGTAAGAGGCGGCGGCGGCAGCGGCAGCGGCGGCGGCGGCAGGACGCGCCTGCTCCGTAACGTCCTCGCTCCTCCGACCCCGGGGCGGGGCCTCCACCGGCTCCGCCCCGCTCGCTCCGCTCCGCCCCGCCCCGCCCTCCCACGCTCGCCCCTCCCCCGCCGCACTGAGCCGCCCGTAGATCCGGAGGCGGCGCCGTGCGTCACAGAGGCCGCGGCGCGGCCCGTCTGGGATCGTAAACGCCTGGCCCAACCGTCCGAGTGCCGGCTGGGGAGGGGGTAGCACGTACCTGGGCTCCTGGGTGCCCTTGACACGCGCGCCGCCCCGGGTCCTGGTTTCCCTGTCCCTGAGACTAGGTGAGGCCAGAAGGAGGTCGCCGCCAGTTCCGCAGAGAATGGATTAGGGGAGGCACCGCCCAACACGTTATCCCCTCCCCCAACCAGTGGCCTCCGGGACCCCCTAGCTCTGCCGGCTCTGCGGACCCCTCCGGAGGTTTCTGCTCTAAGCGCACCAACAAAGGAAGAAAATTCGCTGTCCCGGGCCCGAGCATGTGCTCTGAGCCCTGCCTGCGCTCAGGCTGCTCTGATACCTCCACGGCCCGGCCTCCCCGCTCCCCCCTGCGCCCGCCCTGCCGCGCCCTGGCCAGGGTTGGGAGCTGCAGACCTTGGTGGAGGATTCCTCGCAACCCACCCCGAGACTGGAGAATCCGGCACCCACCTGCACGGCTGGACGCGCATCCTCGTTGAGTGTGTAAGCCATGGGCTCACAACCACCGTCACACACCCAAAACCCACGTTACACAGACACGCACAGATGCACGGGCAAGGAGACACAAGCTGCTGTTCAGCCTGTAAAGGAACCTCGCTTGCCCTAAGGCGCACCAGCAACCATGAAAAGCCCGGCTTAGTTCAGAATTAACTTTAAGAAAATCCCAGCCCTTTAAAGCCTAAAATGAAATCCATATTGTTGGCATCAGTAGAGATTTTCCGCAGGGTGGTTATTTTCATATCTTCCCAAACCCTGTGGTTAAAAAAAAAGGGGGGGGGGATTTTTAAGAATTTTAAATCGTAAGAGGAAAAAAGAATAAATGAGCACGTTTCTCGTGTGCTCTGTAAGGCTGGTCCAAGGTCCAGAACGAGTCCCTGCTGCCCCATCTTGCCCTTCTATTTTGGGAGTTTAGTATCCTGAAACTTACTTTTCTCGTTGGCGAAGATGAAAAATTACCAAACAATGAAACATTCTAGCTCTTGCTATAAATGCGGAAAACACAGAAACAAAAAAAAAACAGAATTTTGGTTCATTCTATTTGTTATTGGTTTACACAAATCAGGATTAAAAGCTTTCTCTCAATGAAATTGGTTGTATGCTGTGAATTACATAGCCAGGAAAATAAGTAGTGATCGTTTTTACACAATTCACAATGACAAACGAAAATAAAGCATTGTATAAGTATAGGTTTCTTTTGATGACTTCTGATTTGTTTTTAAAAATGAAGCAAATGGAAAGCCATAAAAGGTAAACACTATCTGAAGTTCCCACCATCTAGAAGTAATCACTGTGATGACTTTGTTAAACTCTCTTCCAAAAATCTCTCTGTGCACAAGTATGATCAAAAGTCTTTTATTTTTAATTATTTATTTTAAATGTTATTCAGCCTTTTAAAATATTTTTCAGTTGACCAAGAACACATTAAATGCCATATCTAAGACCAAAAAAAGAGTATGGAAAATCGTAAATAGTACACACCGGAAATTAACATTTGTTATATTTGAGTATTCACTTCTCCAGGCAAACCTTAAGAACTACTAAAATATTGGCAAAAATGATCAAATCAGTTAATATACATAAAAGTACTTTGTAAAATGTAGGCTGAAAGGCAAGACATTATTGTTCTTGTTCACCTGCAGGGAAGGCTGACTGGTTAGCATCCATGTTTTAGGGCATTCATTCAGTTAATCTTGGTTGAATGTTAAAACCCATGCAGAACTGAGCTAATTGCTTTAGAGAAGATAAATAAGCAACCAGGGCCTTTGGCTGCCTTCCATGAACTTATTGTCTGGTTAGCAAGGCAAAAAGAGGTAAATATTAAAGTCAAACTGCAGTTCATTCAATTAACTTCAATATGTCTTGACCAATTATGTACTAGAATCAGGGGATGCAGCAATGAACAAGACTGATGAGATCCCTACCTTCATGGACCTTACATTCTGGTGGGTAAGGCAAGCATGTAAGGTCAGACTGTGGTTAAGCACCATGAAGAAAAAGAAAGCAGGCTGAGGGGATAGTGACATGGTGCTATTTTTAGATGGGCTAATCAAGGAAGACTGCTCTGAGAAAGTGACCCTTGAATAGGGACTTAAATGAGGGTGTGAGCCATGCCCATCTAGGGAATGATCCACCAGGCAGAGAAAATAGCAAGTGCAAAGGTCCTGAGGCAGAAATATACTTTGAGTGCAAGATGATAAGGCAGTGTAATTGAGTGTTGATTGTGTACCATGGTATAGATTCTCAAAATATCTCTCTGGAAGTTTCCACCAAAATCATCCAGCATAAAGTAAAACAGTAGGAAATTTTGTGTACGCAAAACTCTTTTCACTTTCCCCAGTAAATCTGCCGTGTTTTGTCTCAAAATAATCTACCACTGCATCCAGAGAGATAGACTACACTGATTTCAATAATAAATTTTGATTACTCAACCTTTTCATTTTGCTGCTTAGAACAAAAGAACAGACATTTATTACAGTCATCAAAACCATCTGCATTAAGTTGATGAACCAAAAATACAGCTATCACAAACCCAGACATTTTCTACCATAATCTAATGTTCTATCATTCTCGGTATTATTGTTCTTAGAAGGTAAAATGTTGAGTTGATAGTTTCAACTTGAAAGATTTACTGAAACACCAAGAATCTACAGAGTAAAAATTGAGAAATGAGAAGAAAACAAGTTACCCAAGAATCAGGCAAATTTAATATGCCTGTTTCATTGATTTATTAACTTGAATAAAACAGGAGGATTGCACATACACACTACTACATGGTATTATTAATAATTGTCATTATAATTAAATCTTAGTATATGATCATGTTACTCCACTCCAGAGTTAACAAGAACCATGAATAATAGATAGTTATAGTTATTAATATCTTCTGTGTTGAGGTTATGAAGCATTTGCTCCAGGTATTAATAATCTTGGGCTTAGGCCCCATTTACAAATTTTCCCTTTCTTGCACAAAATATACATCATTGTACCACTTTTTTCTCCTTCATGAATGCAAACAGGATTCCAAGTAGGAGAATCTCTTTCAAAGAGGCTTCAAAATATTATGCAGTGTGGCAGCCTGCATCTTGTTCTGGTCAGTCCAAATTTCTTCCATTCCTGTTTTAGGAACAAACTTGCTCAAGTTATGTGCCATTTTAGGATCTTTGGAGTGTGTGTGTGTGTATGCATGTGGGTGTTTAAGAGCTTTATAGTATATATACTATAAAATTACTCACTTTAAGTGTACAATTTAATGATTTTTAGTAAATTTACAGAGTTATGCAACCATCACCACAATCTAATTTTGGAATATTTCTGCCCCTAAAAAGATCTCTAGGGCTCATTTGCAGTCAAATCCTTTTCCCAGCCCCAGCCTCAGGCAACTGCTAATCTACTTTCTATTTGTACTGGTATGCCTTCTCTGGATAATCTCTGTTTTACATGGTATTTCTATAGAATTTGACCATGGTAGCTGCCAAAACCCCTATAGAGAAGGGGTTTGCCTAGCCTAATAAAAATGGAAAAAGAAAAAAAAACACTGCCAAAATGTGGGTGCATTTTCTCATAATTTTGACCAATCAGTAAAAAGTCCAGGCATTTTTCATATTCAAATTTCCACAAGTTTATTAAGGCAGCTCCTTCTACCACCTTTCCTGTTGTAAGGGAAGCAGCACCCTTGGCCATGAGCATGCAAAGCCAGTGATGGTCCCTGGGCAGTCACACTCTAAAGAGAAAACCCAGAAACTCAGCCAAGATCCAACACCCAAATAACTCTGCATTTTACAGGTCTTGTAACTTATCCCTGCAGGGCAGTCTGTGGATGAAGAAGAACCCAGATACGGTGGTCTTGCCTAAGAAGGTACTTACCACAATTGCTTTTGTCAGTGCTCATTGATTAGCTCAAGCAGAGAAATTCCATTTCTAAAGATAAATGTTCTTACTAAAGGTCAAAGACTCACTCCAGAATATTCTCTTACTAGAACCTACATAACTTGAAATGCAGTGCAGACCTTCTCAAAAGAAGTTTTATTTGGTAGGATTAATTTTATGTATCAACTTGACTGGCCATAGGGTGCCCTGATAAAACATTAGTTCTGGGTGTGTCTGTGAGGATGCTTGTGGATGAGTTAGCATTTGAATCAGTGGACTCAGTGAAGTAGATTGCCCTCCCCAATGTGGGTGGGCCTTATCCTATTGGTTGAGAGCATGAATAGAACAAAAGGCAGAAAAGGGAATAACTTGCCCCTTTTTTCCTTCCTTGCTCATTTTTCAGGCCTTCAGACTTGAACTCAATTACGCCATCAGTTTATCTGGGTCTCTAGTTTATAGACTGCATGTCATAGGACTTCTCAGTCTCCATAATTGCATAAGCCAATTCCTCATAATAAATCTTCATATAAATCTCTGTATATAGATATATATTATATACAATAAATCCAAATAAATCATGGATATGTGTGTGTGCATATATATCCTACTGGTTCTCTTTCTCTGGAGAACCCTAATACAGAATATTGGTACCGAGAAGTAGGGGTGCTGCTGTAACAAATACCTAAAAATGCAGAAGTGGCTTTGGAACTCGGTAATGGGTAGAGACTGGAGGAATTCAGAGGTGCCTGATAGAAAAGACCTGCACTGCATGAACAGACCCTTAAAGATAATTCTGATCAGAGCTCAGAAAGAAAAGAACTATAGAGGAAGCCTCACTTTTCTTTGAGAAAACCTAACTAATTGTGAACAGTACGTTGGTAGGAATACGGATGTAAAGGCCATTCTGATGAGGTTTCAGATGGAAATGAGGAACTTATTACTGGGAATTGGAGGAAAGGCGATCTTTGTTCTAAAGTGGCTAAGAACTTGGCTGCATTGCTTTGTGGAAGGTAGAACTTGGCAAGCAATGAAGCTGGATATTTAATTGAAGCAAATGTTAAGGTGTGGCTCAGCTCCTCCTGGCTGCTTATTGTAAAATTCAAGAGGAGAGAAATTACTTAAAAACAGAACTGTTAAGAAAAAGGAAGTAGGACTTAATCATTTGGAAAATTCCCAGCCTATGCCCACTGCAAAAAAAAAGAGAACACTAAGGATATGGCCAACCGACCATTTGGGTCACTGGGAAATGAGTAGGGGTGTGAACCACAGATTAATCAGCCACCCCAGGAGGAAAACTGCCAGTTTGAACTGAAGGAGAAGGAGATGGGAAAAAAGTAAAGGAATGCTATCAGACTTTGTGGATTTTATGAGAACATAGCACTATTTGGCTGAGATAGTGTGCTATTCTTCAAGACAAGGGAACAGTAACCCTAAAGGTGATGCAGAGATCATCAGGGCTGCCTTGGTTTCAGAAGGGTTGGTTGTCTTGCATCAAGGCCAGACAGCCTCCTCCCAGAGCTGTAGGGGCAGGGGTGCCGAGAGCTGTGGGGTGGGGCTTTCTGGAAGAGTCCTGGGGACTAACTCCTGCCTTGTAGAGCTGCAAGGGTAAGTACCCCCACCCTGTGGAGGTGGCCACTGCCCCAGTGAATCAGGGAGGTAGGATTTTTACCCCCATAGGTCCAAAGTGCAGATCATGGTGCCAAAGAAGATTATCCTGGAGTCTTAAGATCTCATGAGTTGCCGTGCTAGGTTTTGGACTTGCTTGGAACTTGTCACCCCTGCTTTCTTCCCTATTTCTCCCTTTTAGAATGGGAAGTTCTGCCCTATGCTTGTTCCGCCATTATAATTTGGAAGCACATAACTTGTCTGGTTTCACAGGTTCACAGCTGGAGAAGAATTGGCCTCAGCATGAATCACACCTTGAATCCCACTCATCCCTGATTTAGATGATATTTAGATGGGACTTTGGACTTTAGACTTTAGAGTTGGTGCTGAAATGAGTTAAGACTTTTAGAATCTAGGAGATGAAATGAGTGTATTTTGCATGAAAGAAGGATGTGAATTTGTGAGGGTCCTGTGGCAGAATGTTACAGATGGAATGTTTATGTCCTCTAAAAATCCCTATGTTGAAACCCTATTCCCCAGTGTGATGGTACAGGAGGAGAGGCCCTTGGGAGGTGATCAGATGAGATCATGAGGGTGGAGCTCTCACGGGTGGGACTGAAGCCCTTATGAGAGTCATGAGAGAGCTTGCCTCCTCTCTCTGCTCTCCACCATATGAGGACACAGTGAGAAGCCAGCAGTTTGCCACCTAGAAGAGGGTCCTCACCAGAATGTGACCATGCCGAAACTCTGACCTTGGACTTCCAGCGTCCAGAACCATGAGAAATAAATGTATGTTTTTATGAGCCACCCAGGCTATGGTATTCTGTTATAGCAGCCTGAACTAAGGTCCTTGGTCAGGAAAGAAGTTTCCAAAGCACCTGTGGAAAATCCAATTTTATTATAGTTCTTGTTCTACTTTAAGAATCACCTTCTGCTTTATGCTTATCAGACAAGTATGATCTTCCTCC
Organism: Phataginus tricuspis; assembly: GCA_029783875.1. Taxonomy (NCBI): domain Eukaryota; kingdom Metazoa; phylum Chordata; class Mammalia; order Pholidota; family Manidae; genus Phataginus; species Phataginus tricuspis. Next base: position 33,070,751 of record JAQQAC010015468.1, read on the forward strand.
CAATAAAACTGTTCCTCCTACATGCAGACAACCCTCAGACCTTGCCTATTTTACCTCCAGAACACATCTCAAAACCATTTACTTCCCTCTACTCTCACCCTATCCACTGAGCCTTGACCATCACACTTCTTGCTGAGGCGACCACAATACCTTTCCTGTTGCAGGTCTCAGAGTGTCCACACTTTAATTCCCTAAATCCAACATCTCACAGTACCCAGAGTGAACTTCTAAAAGCACAAACTTGACTCTTTGAACTGTATAATAAAATCAAACTCTAGATTTCTTCTGCCAAAACCCATTCTTCTCATTATCTTATGTATCCTCACCCTTAACATTTCTCTTGCCCTCCCACTGCAGACCCACTGCACCACCGTCAATGCCGCAGCCTCTGCCTTCAAACCACAGCCACTTACTTCCCAGGAAACACACCAGCCCTACTTGGGGGCAAGCCGCCATTGTTTCTTGTTGAGATTATTAAAACAGCCTACAAACTGTTCTCTTTGCTTCCACCAACGCCTCCCTTCAGTCTGTTCTCACCCCAGGAGCAATGGGATCCTTTGCAAAGGTAAGCCAAACAGTCTTTCTCCCCTGCCCTATATTTTCCCATAGCTCTGCACCTACTCAGAGATCCTTGCATCCCCAAGGCCCTGCCTGATCTGACCCCATGCTGTCTCTGGCCTCATGCCCTATTACCTGAGCCCTATACTCCAGCAACATGGGAGCATGCTCACAAGGTAGGACCCGTGCACTTTCTGTCTTACGCTGGAACCCACTCAGCTGTCTGTGCGGGTCCCACACTTCTATACTTGAGGTGTCTGCTCCAGTGGAAGGCCCCTGAGAGGCCTTTCCTGACTGCCCCCTTCTGCAACAACAATCGCCCATTTCTGTACCATTTATCCAGCTTTATTGTGCTGCTTTACACTTATTTACAGCACCTCGCATTTATTTGTCTGTTCCTTTGTTTTCTGTCTTCCCCCACTATAATGTAAGCTCCATGGCAGCAGGGGCAGTCTGCTTTGTGGCAGACTGATGCTAAGAGGGCTCCCCATGATCCCCACTTTCTGGTGTTCACATCTTTGTGTGATTCCCTTCCCTTCAGTGTGGGTGGGACCTGTGATTTGTTTCTAACCAGTAGTCTATGGCAGAGTGATGGGATGTCATTGCCACGATGATGTTTCATAACATAAGGCTCCATCCTGCTAGCAGACTCGCTCTCACTCTCCTGCTGGCCTTGGAGAAGCGAGCTGCCATTTGTGAACTGCCTCAGGGCAGCCTCCAGGAATGAAGGCCTCTGACCAACAGCTGGGAAAAAAGTGAATCACCACTCTAATCACCACAAGGCAATGACTTCTACCAACAACTGGAGTGAACTGAGAAGCAGATTCTTCTCTAATCGAGCCTCCAGATGAGAGCACAGCCCTGCTGACACCATGGTTGCAGCCTGGCAACAACCTGAAGCAGAGAACACAGCTAAGTAGTGCCCAGACTCCTGGCACACTGAAACAGAGGTAATAAATGTCTGTTGTTTTAAGCTACTAAATTTGTGGTAACTTGTTACTTAGCAATAAAAAACTGATATAGTTCATTGCTCTATCCCATGTACTTAGAACAGGATCCATCATATACTAGATGGCCAGTAAATATTTGCTGATGAATACATTCTTAAGGAAAAGCAAAACGGAGCAGACAAAATGGACAGCAGTGTTATAATATGCTGCTACTCATGTGTGTGTGTCTATGTGTACATCTGCATGGATGTTGGCTGTTTCTAGAAAGGTATGCAGGAAACTGACAGAAGTCTGGGGATGGAAAATAGAAATTCATGAAGGAGGAAGACTTTCACATCACTTTATATCCTTTTGAAGTGTTTGAGAAAATTTTTACTCTATGGATATTTCACTTAAACACATACACATAACACACACACACAACAGAATAAAATAGCCCCCATGACTTCAAATTTTAATGGTTTCCATAGTAAAATCATTTCTTCAGCACTTACTGCTCTGCCCTTCCAATCCAAGCAACACATCGTCTATTATTCATTTCCACCTGATTCTCCTCCAGGATGTTTTGTGGCACAAAAGAATTGCTGCAGACAGAAATATATTTTGAACTTGTACACCATGCTTTGACTGCCTTACAAAGAAACAGAAAGGCAAATTTTGTTCGTAGACATGTTTGAGGCAAGCCACAAGGGCCTTTTCTAAGGTAAAATGCAAGACCACGGGTGCCAAGCTTTTCCCTTATTGTTATCGTGTATCAATGCTGCAAGTCATTTTTTTTTTCAAGTCATTTCATTCAAGGAAAATCTGAATAACTCAAGTTACAGAGTTACCCTGGAGTTTTGGGATGGTCTAGTAGGCTTTGAAAAGTGCAGTCAAAATAGTGGGGACCAATTTCCATATTTGTTTGGTAGAGGTGGAAAAAAGCCAACTGGAAATTTGTAGGTTGAGAACAGACAGACAGCACCCCTTACCTAGCAAGGAAAACCGAGTTGGAGAGTACAGCATAGAGCTCTGAAAGCCACATACCATGTGTCATGACTAGAAGCAGCTAGGGTTACCCCATAAAAAAAATTCATGTGACATCATGCTAGTGGAAGAGTGTCAAATTTAGCCCCTGTTTTGAAACTAGCCTATATAACAAATTGAAGATACACTGAAAGTCATTTCTCTGAGAGCTCTGGAGAATATTTGAGACACAGTTACTCACTCTCATTAATTAGTGAGGGACTATGACCACAGCAATACAAAGTTATTGACCTTGTTCAAAGTTCTAAAACTGGACCTGAAAACACACAATCATGATAAATGTTCAATGATTAATCAACATCTGTGAATTAATGGCAAAAAACCAGTGAGTTGCAAGATATCATTTCTGTCTAGCTTCTTAAAATCATAATTTGTTTTGTGTAAGTGTGTATGTGTATGGGTGTGTAAAGTATTACAATTTCTCACAAGTGACACTAAGGCTGCATCAGCTTGATTATTCAGTCTGTTCAAGCCACACATCTTGCCAATGTGGCTACAGTGTCATGACTTTGAACCCTATGAAAGTCAAAAGCTGTACTTAACCTCTTGACCAAAATAACACCCTTCACAAGAAACATTTAGATAATTAATTGGTGTCTTTGCCATTGATTCATTAATTCATACATATACCCATTCACTCATTCCATCAACATTTAACACTGGCATACAAAGAGCCATAAGTCAGGGACCTTGTTCACAGTCCAATGATCCATGGTTAAGTGTGTGTTTTTCCCAGTCAGTATATGTCATTGTAGCTAAATCCTTTCTCAGTTGGCTGGAATGCATGCACCTGGGGGATGTCTAACTTGAATGGGGCACCTGGGAGCCCCTGGAGCACAGTGACCTGGTGGGACATCCTCGGACTCTCAAGTGGTGAGGAGGAAAGAGGAACAATCAGGAAGAATCCAACTCAACATATTTCAAAGAACAAAAATTGCACATCCCTTCCATCCCTACTTCTAAGTGTGCTCTGGACACATGTAATAACCCTTCTGTTCTAAAACTGTTTAAATCCATTTCACATTGTGAGTAGGCTGAGGTAATTTGACTCTAGAGGGAGATAATGTTGAGCTATAATATTATGTGAACTATACATTTTCTCAAATCACTCTGAATTAAGTATCTTACTATTCAATATGAGAAGCCTCCAAATTATGGTTTCTTGCCTTTATTTTTTTATAGACATTTTGGCACATGAAATATGAAAGAACCAAGAAGAAATGGACAGTGAATAAAAAAGTTACTTGACAAAAAGGCACTCTATAGTATGGGAGAATATATTCATAAACGATTCATCTGATAAGGGGTTGACATCTAAAATATATAAAGAACTCATATACCTCAATACCAAAAAAAACCCCAAACATAAAACCTGATTAAAAAATGGGTGGAGAACCTGAACAGATACTCCTCCAAAGAAGAAATACAGATGGGCAACAGGCACATGAAAAGATGCTCCACATTGCTAATGATCAGGGAAACGCAAATCAAAACCACAATGAGATATCACCTCACACCAATCAGAATGTCCACCGTCCAAAACACAAGAAATAACAAGTGTTGGTGAGGATGTGGAGAAATGGTAAACCTCCTACACTGTTGGTGGGAATATAAATGGGTACAGCCACTGTGGAAAGGACGTTCTTCAAAAACCTAAAAATACTATTTGACTGAGTAATTCCAGTCCTAGGAATTTACCCGAAGAAAACAAAATCCCTGATTAGAAAAGATATATGTTCATGACCAAGTGGGATTTAGTCCAAGGATGCAAGGATGATACAATATTGGTAAATCCATCAATATCATACACCACGTTAACAAAAAGGACAAAAAAACACATGATCATCTCAATAGATGCTGAAAAAGCACAACTTAAAATTCAACATCCTTTCATGATAAAAACTCTCAACAAAATGGGTATAAGGGGGTATGTGCCTCAACATACTAAATGCCATATACAAGAAAACCTTAGCCAACATTGTACTTAATAGTGAGAAGCTGAGTAGAACAGTGAGATCCTCTAAGATCAGAAGCAAAACAAGGATGCCCACTCACCCCACTTTTATTCAACATAGTACTGGAGGTCCTAGTCACAGCAATCAGACAACACAAAGAAATAAAACACATTCAAATAGGTAAGGAAGAAGTTAAACTGTCTCTATTTGCAGATGACATGATACTATACATAGAAAACCCTAAAGAATCTACCAAAAATCTACTAGAACTAATAACTGAATTTAGCACAGTTGCAGGATACAAAATTAATACACAGAAATCTGTTGCATTCCTATATGCTATCAATGAACTAGCAGAAAGAGAAATCAAGAAAACAATTCCATTTACAATTGCATCAAAAGAATAAAATACCTAGGAATAAACCTAACCAAGGAGGTGAAAGACCTATACTCTGAAAACTACAAGACACTCATGAGAGAAATTAAAGAAGACACCAAAAAATGGAAATCTATCCTGTGCTCATGGATAGGAAGAATTAACATTGTCAAAATGGTCATCCTGCCCAAAGCAATTTACAGATTCAATGTAATCCCTATCAAATACCAACAGCATTCTTCAATGAACTGAAACTAATAGTTCTAAAATCCATATGAAACCGCAAAAGAACCCAAATAGCCAAAGCAATCCTGAGAAACAAGAACAAAGCTGGGAGGATTATGCTCCCTGACTTCAAGTTCTACTACAAAGCTACGGTAATCAAAATAATTTGGTATTGGCACAAGAAAAGGCCCAAAGGTCAATGGAACACAATAGGTCCACATATAAATCCACACATATATGGTTAATTAATATATGATAAAGGAGCCAAAAATATATAATGGGGAAAAGACAGCCTCTTCAACAACTGGTGTTGGGAAAACAGGACAGCTACATGTAAGAGAATGAAACTGGATTATTGTCTACCTTGATACACAAAAGTAAACTCAAAATGGATCAAAGACCTGAATGTAAGTCATGAAACAATAAAATTCTTAGAAGAAAACATAAGCAAAAATCTCTTGAATGTAAATATGAGAAACTTTTTGCTGAATACATCTCCTTGGGCAAGGGAAACAAAATAAAAATGAACAAGTGGGACTACATCATGCTAAAAAGATTCTGTACAGCACAGGACACCATCAGCAAAACAAAAAGGTCTCCAACACTATGGGAGAATATATTCATAAACAATTTGTCTGATAAGGTTAACATCCAAAATGTGCTAAGAATTCATGCCTCAACACCCAAAAAACAAATAACCTGATTAAAAAATGGGTGGAGAACCTGAACAGACACTTCTCCAAAGAAGAAATCAGATGGCCAACAGGCATATGAAAAATGCTCCACATCCCTAATCATCAGGGAAATGCAAATTAAAACCACAATGAGATATCACCTCACACCAGTTAGAATGACCACTATCCAAAAGACAAGAAACAACAAATGCTGGTGAGGATGTGTAGAAATAGGAACCCTCCCACACGATTGGTGGGAATGCAAATTGGTGCAACTGCTTTGGAAAGCAGTATGGAGGTTCCTAAAAAAACTAAAAACAAATACCACTTGACCCAGTAACTCCACTCCTAGGAATTTACCTGAAAAAACAAAATCCCTGATTCAAAAAGATATATGCACACCTATGTTTATCACCACACTATTTGCAATAGCCAAGATATGGAAGCAGCCTAGAAGTCCAGAAATAGATTAATGAATAAAGATGATATGGTACATATACACAATGGAATATTATTCAACCGTAAAGAGAAAAGAACTCCTGCCGTTTACAACAACACAGATGGATCTAGAGGGTGTTATGCTCAGTGAAATAAGCCAGGTGGAGACAGACAAAAACCATATGACTTCACTTGTGGAATATAAAAACAAAGCAAAACAGGAGGAAGAAAACATTAGTGGACTCATAGACACTGAGAAGTGACTAGTGGTTACCAAGGGGGAGTGGTTGGGAAATGTGGGTGGGGAGGGTGAGGGGGGTTAAGGGGTGCAAAAATTATCAATCATAATATAAGTTGGTCATGGGGATAGTAGTATAGCATGGAGTATATAGTCAGTGATTCTGGAACATCTTCCTATGTTGACAGATAGTAACTGCACTAGTGGGGGTAAGGATTTAATAATATGGGTAACAGCTGAACCACTGTGTTGTATATTTGAAACCAATGTGAGATTGTATATCAGTGATACTTCAATTTTTTTTAAAGAGGAATGTAAAAAGAAAAAAAAGTTACTTGAAATGTTCCTGAATAGTCGGACAAGCTTTCATGAAATGTCGTATAGTGGACTTTCAGGGGTGAAGAGGGGGGATAAAGAATTCACTCATTAAAAGTCACACACACATGCCTTCCTAGGGTGGAAACTGTGGCAAGGCAGCTGTTCAGGCATTAAGAAGATTTCATAGTTCCTTTTTCATCCAGGAGTTTTCTCTAGATCCACCTGAGGTGGAGGAGGGTGCCTAAGAGGAGAGGAAGGAGAAGAGAATTGTTATTGGGGCATCAGCTCTCTGTCAGGCAGGGTCAACCCTCTGCACAGCTCCAGGGGCCACCGTTCACTGGCAGCTACAGTTGCGTGTGAACGGTGCCCAAGCTGTGCTGTTTAGGGGCCAGGCCTTGCCTTGTTTGGTCTCATTGCATTCTTGCCTCTGTGGGTCATGTGATCATCTCCCCACTGTACAGGTGGGGATAAGAGGCTCACACCCTACAGCTTATACGCAGGGGGAGAGAGGCAGCATTTGAACCCAGATACTGCCTAAAGTGCAAGTGGTGTGTTCAAAACCATGCAGAGGTAGATGGACGCAGGGTCAAGCCTGGGGGAGAGTGAAAAAACAAAAAGTCACACACACGTTTTGAAAAATATCAACTTTAAACATACATTAAAATTACAATACATAAAAATCTATTAGTGTGGGAATTCAAGATGGTGGAGTGAGAGGTGAGACAGAGAGTTCCTCCCAAAACCAGAAACAGTACAAAAATATAGTTAATTAATACAACTAACCTTAAAACAGCACCAGGAAAGAAGGCCAAACCAGACTACAAACAGACCTCACAAACAGAGCAGACCTCATGAAACAGGGTAACGTAGGAAAGCCTTAATCTGGCGGGAACCAAGCCCTTCCTCCACCTCAGCTCAACGATGGGAGGAAGAGATAAGGAGATGGGGAGGAGATGGAAGCCTGGAAGTGCTGGACACCTACCCCTGGACATCTCCTTTGTGAGCAGAATCCTATACTGTGTGGTGCTCTGGACGCTGGGGGGCTTGGACAGGTGCTTGAGAAATTGACTTTCCAGCCATTTGTGGAGGACGGGATCCACACCTGACTGTTCTGTGTCAGAGGAAAGGCAGGCAGTCTGAGAGGCTTCCTAGCAGCAAGAGGGCTGCTGAAGGGCCGGGGTCTGCTCAGAGCTTGCTGTGCGGGAGAAGGGACAATTGGACAAGGTTGTCTGGGGGCGCTCTGCCCAGCTGGTTGGGAACTTTGGGGAGCTTCAGGTGCTCCATCTCCCTGGCTGCCTACTCAGCTCTGAGGCCCCCCACTGTGACACACAGCCTGCCGAGCTTTCCTACTGGCCTGCAGGCACCTGCTCGCAAACCCGCAGTCACAGTGCAGGTGTCAGGCCAGCCAGAGGGAGGTCCCGCCCACAACAGCTAGAGACGCAAAGCACAGAGGTTTACACGTGTGTGCTTGGCCCACTGCCTCTGACACTGGAGACAGGCACTGCAGGCGGGAATCAGGAAACAGATCTTTCCTCCCCCCAGGCACCAGCTCACTCCCCTACAACCCCCAACCTCACTTTAGGGGCTGGGCAGCTCCAGAGACTGGAGTTTCTGCACACTAGTGGGCACCACACAGAAATATGAAGTCAAAAGAACATGGTTCAGACCAAAATATCACAAACCCCAGAAAGAGGGCCAAATGAAACCAAACTCACCAATCATCCTGAAAGAGTTCAAAATAAAAATTATAAACATGCTTATGGAGGTACAGAAAAATATTCAAGAACTCAGGAATGAATTTAAGTTAGAAGTTCAATCATTAAGAAATTCCATATCTGAAATGAAACATAGAATTAAAGGATTTAAAAGCAGGTTAGATGTAGTAGAAGAGGTAAATGGAATAGAAATTAGAGAAGAGGAATACAAAGAAGCTGAGGCACAGAAAGAAAATAGGATCTTTAAGAATGAAAGAATATTGAGAGAACTGTGCCAATCCAAATGCAACAATATTCACATTTATAGGGACTCCAGAAGAAGAAGAGAAAGAGTATAGGAAGTGTCATTGAGAAGGTAATTGCTGAAAACTACCCCAATCTGGGGAAGGAGATAGTCTCTCAAGCCATGGAGGTGCACAGATCTCCCAACACCAGGGACCCAAGGGAGCAACATCAAGACATATAATAATTAAAATGGCAAAGATCAAGGATAAACACAGACTTTTAAAAGCAGCTAGAGAGAGAAAAAAGATCACCTACAAAGGAAAACCCATCAGGCTATCATCAGACTTCTCAACAGAAACCTTACAGGCCAGAAGAGAATGGCATGATGTATTTAATGCAGTGAAGCCAAAGGGCCTTGAACCAAGAATACTCTACCCAGCAAGGTTATCATTTAAATTTGAAGGAGGGATTAAACAATTTTCAGATAAGCAAAAGCTGAGAGAATTTACCTCCCACAAACCACCTCTACAGTGCATTTTGGAGGGACTCCTATAGATGGAAGTATTCCTAAGGCTAAATAGATGTCACCCAAAGGAAGACAAAGAGTACAGAATATGATTCATAACATACAAAGAATGGAGGAGGAAGAAAAACAAGGAAAAGAAAAAAGAACCTTTAGGTTGTGTTTGTAATAGTATATAAAGCAAGTTAAATTAGACTGTTAGATAGTAAGGGAATTTCCCTTGAACCTTCTGTAACCATGAATCTAAAACCTGCAATGGCAATAAGTACATACCTATTGATAGTCACCCGAAATGTAAATGGTCTGAATGCAACAATCAAAAGACATAGAGTTACTGAATGGATAAAAAAACAAGACCCATCTATATGCTGCCTACAAGAAAATCACTTCAAACCCAAAGACATACACAGACTGAAAGTAAAGGGATGGAAAAAGATATTTCATGCAACTAATAGTGAGAAAAAAGCAGGAGTTGCAGTACTTGTATCAGACAAAATAGACTTCAAAACAAAGAAAGTCACAAGAGACAAAGAAGGACATTACATAATGATAAAGGGGTCAGTCCAACAAGAGGATATGACTATTACAAATAACTGTGCACCCAACACGGGATCACCTGCATATGTGCAACAAATACTAACAGAATTAAAGGGGGAAATAGAACGCAATGCATTCATTTTAGGAGCTTTCAACACACCATTCACTGCAAAGGACAGATCAACCAAACAGAAAATAAGTAAAGAGACAGAGGCACTGAACAACATATTAGAACAGATGGACCTAACGCACATCTACACAACACTCCATCCAAAAGCAACAGGATACACATTCTTCTCAAGTGTACATGGAACATTTTCAAAAATAGATCATATATTAGGCCACAAAAAGAACCTCAGTAAATTCAAAAAGACTGAAATTGTACCAACCAGCTTCTCAGATAACAAAGGTACGAAACTAGAAATAAATTACTCAAAGAAAATGAAAAAGCCCACAAACACATGGAGGTTTAAGAACATGCTCTAAATGATCAATGGATCAATGACCAAAAAAACCCAGAGATCAAGCAATATATGGAGACAAATGACAACAATAATTCACCACCGCAAAATCTGTGGGATGCAGTGAGGGCCGTGCTAAGAGGGAAATGTATTGCAATACAGGCCTATGTCAGGAAAGAACAGTCCCATATGAACAACCTAAACTCACAATTAATGAAACTAGAAAAGGAACAACAAATGAGGCCCAAAGTCAGTAGAAGGAGGAACATAATAAAGAGTAAGCAGAAATAAATAAAACTGAGAAGAATAAAGCAATAGAAAGAATCAATGAAAGCAGGAGCTGGTTCTTCGAGAAAATAAACAAAATAGATAAACCCATAGCCAAAATTATCAAGAAAAAAAGAGTCTACACACATAAACAGAATCAAAAATGAGAAAGAAAAAATCACTACAGACACCACAGAAATACAAAGAATTATGAGAGAATACTATGAAAAATTATATGGTAACAACCTGTATAACCTAGAAAAAATGGACAACTTTCTAGAAAAATACAACCTTCCAAGGCTGACCCAAGAAGAAATAGAAAATTTGAATAGGCCAATTACTAGCAAAGAAATTGAACTGGTAATCAAAAAACTGCCTAAGAACAAAACCCGTGAACCAAATGGTTTCACTGCTTAATTTTATCAAACATTTAGTGCAGACCTACTACCCATCCTCATTAAAGTTTTCCAAAAAGTAGAAGAGGAGGGCATACTCTCAAACTCATTCTATGAGATCAACATCACTCTAATACCAAAACTAGGCAAAGACAACACAAAAAAAGAAAATTACAGACCAATATCCCTGATGAACATAGATGCAAAAATACACAACAAATATTAGTAAACCAGAGGGTTCCAGGAAAATGGTGAGTGAACGGAGCGGCAGAATTTTCCTCCCAACATTATATTTATCCACGAAAACACAGCAAATGCAACTGTTCCTAAAAGAGAGACCAGAACACACAGGAAAGTGTACACCATGCAGCGACACCTAAGAGGACTCGGCAGCTGGCAAGGCGGTCATAAAGAGCCCAGCTGACATATATGACAACTACCTACAACCAATTCTATAGTCATGAGAAGACAGAAGAATATGATACAGACAAAGCTTCAGACACACACAACCTCTGAGAGAGAACCTGAAGGAATGAACATGCACAGTCTTCCTGAAAAAGAATTCAGAATAAAAGTCATAGCCATGCTGACAGATCTACAGAAAAATGTGCAAGAGATGAGGGAGGAAGTGAGGGAAGTGAGGAAAGACAATGCAGAAATGAGACAAGCCATCGACGGGCTCAACAGCAGATTGAATCAGGTTCAAGACACGATCAAGGAATTACAAGACAGGGAACAGGAATACAAAGAAGCTGAGGCAGAGAGAGATAAAAGGATCTCTAAGAATGAAAGAATATTAAGAGAACTGTGTGACCAATCCAAACGGAGCAATATTCACATTATATGAGTACCAGAGAAAGAAGAGAGAGAAAAAGGGATAGAAAGAGTCTTTGAAGAAATAATTGCTGAAAACTTTTCCACGCTGGGGAAGGAAATAGTCTCGCAGTCCATGGAAGCCCACAGATCTCCCAACACAAGGGACCCAAGGAAGACTACACCAAGACACATAATAATTCAGATGGCAAAGATCAAAGATAAAGACAGAGTATTAAAGGCAGCTAGAGAGAGAAAAAAGATCACCTACAAAGGAAAACCCATCAGACTATCATCAGACTTCTCAACAGAAACCTTACAGGCCAGAAGAGAATGGCATGATATATTTAACGTAATGAAACAGAAGGACCTCGAACCAAGAATATTGTATCCAGCACGATTATCATTTAAATATGACGGAGGGATTAAACAATTTCCAGACAAAGGAAAGTTGAGAGAGTTTGCCTCTCATAAACCACCACTACAGGCTATCTTAAATGGACTGCTCTAGAGGGAAGCACGCCTAAGGCTAAAAAGATGTCACCAGAGAAAATAAAATCATAGGAAAGAAAGCAGACCATCCAAATACTAACTAAAGGCAAAGAATAAAACACCTAATATATAAAGAAAGGAGGAGGAAGAATAGGAAGGGAGAGATAAAGAAACACCAGACAGCATTCACAATAACTTCACAAGAAAGTTAAGTTAGATTCTTAGATTGTAAAGAAGCAACCCTCGAACCTTTGGTAACCACGAATCTAAAGCCTGCAATGGCAATAAGTACATATCTATCAAGAATCACCCTAAATGTAAACGAACTGAATGCACCAATCAAAAGACACAGAGTAACAGAGTGGATAAAAAAGCAAGACCCATCTATATGCTGCTTACAAGAGACTCACCTCAAACCCAAAGATATACACAGACTAAAAGTGAAGGGATGGAAAAAGATATTTCATGCAGACAACAAAGAGAAAAAAGCAGGTGTTGCAGTACTTGTGTCAGACAAAATAGACTTCAAAACGAAGAAAGTAGCAAGAGATAAAGTAGGACATTACATAATGATAAAGGGGTCAGTCCAGCAAGAAGATATAACCATTATAAATATATATGCACCCAACACAGGAGCAACAACATATGTGAAACCAATACTAACAGAATTGAAGGAGGAAATAGACAGCAATGCATTCATTTTAGGAGATTTCAACACACCACTCACTCCAAAGGATAGATCAACCAGGCAGAGGATAAGTAAAGATACAGAGGCACTGAACAACACACTAGAACAGATGGACCTAACAGACATCTACAGAACTCTGCACCCAAAAGCAACAGGATACACATTCTTCTCAAGTGCACATGGAACATATTCTAGAATAGACCACATACTAGGCCACAAAAAGAACCTCAGTAAATTCAAAAATATTGAAATCCTACCAACCAACTTCTCAGATCACAAAGCTATAAAACTAGAAATAAATTTCAGAAAGAAATCAAAAAGGCTCACAAATACATGGAGACGTAACAACATTCTCCTAATGAATCAATGGGTTAATGACCAAATCAAAACAGAAATCAAAGAATATATGGAGACTAATAACAACAACAACACAAAGCCACAACTTCTGTGAGATGCAGCAAAGGCAGTATATGAGGAAAGTATATTGCAATCCAGGCCTATTTAAAGAAGGAAGAACATTCCCAAATGAACAGTCTAAAGACACAATTATTGAAATTG
>JAQQAC010015468.1:33089341-33125588 GCA_029783875.1 Phataginus tricuspis
TGCAGGATACAAAATTAATACACAGAAATCTGTTGCATTCCTATACACTAACAATGAACTAGCAGAAAGAAAAATCAGAAAAACAATTCCAGTCACAATCTCATCCAAACGAATAAAATACCTAGGAATAAACCTAACCAAGGAAGTGAAAGACCTATACCCTGAAAACTACAAGACACTCTTAAGAGAAATTAAAGAGGATACTAATAAATGGAAATTCATCCCATGCTCTTGGGTAGGAAGAATTAATATTGTCAAAAAGGCCATCCTGCCTAAAGCAATCTACAGATTCAATGCAATCCCTATCAAAATACAAATAGCATTCTTCAAAGAAGTAGAACAAATAGTTCTAAAATTCATATGGAACCACAAAAGACCCAGAAAAGCCAAAGCAATCCTGAAAAGGAAGAATAAAGCAGGGGAAATTATGCTCCCTGACTTCAAGCTCTACTACAAAGCTACAGTACTCAAGACAATTTGGTACTGGCACAAGAACAGACCCATAGACCAGTGGAACAGAATAGAGAGCCCAGATATAAACCCAAGCATATATGGTCAATTGATATACGATAAAGGAGCCATGGATATACAATGGGGAAATGACAGCCTCTTCAACAGCTGGTGTTGGCAAAACTGGACAGCTACATGTAAGAGAATGAAACTCGATTACTGTCTAACCTCATACACAAAAGTAAACTCAAAATGGATCGAAGACCTAAATGTACGTCATGAAATGATAAAACTCTTATAAAAAATATAGGCAAAAATCTCTTGGACATAAACATGAGGAAGTTCTTCATAAACATATCTCCCTGGCAAGGGAAACAAAAGCCACAATGAACGAATGGGACTATATCCAACTAAAAAGCTTCTGTACAGCAAAGAATACCATCAGTAGAACAAAAAGACATCCTACACTATGGGAGAATATATTCATAAATGACGTATCTGATAAGGGGTTGACATCCAAATTACATAAAGAGCTCACACCCCTCAGCAACCAAAAAGCAAATAAGCCAATTAAAAAATGGGTAGAGAAGCTGAACCGACACTCCTCCAAAGAAGAAATTCAGATGGCCAACAGGCACATGAAAAGATGCTCCATCACTGTCATCAGAGAAATGCAAATTAAAACCACAGTGAGATATCACCTCAGACCAGTTAGGATGGCCAACATCCAAAACACAAACAACAGCAAATGCTGGTGAGGATGTGGAGAAAAGGGAACCCTCCTACCCTGCTGGTGGGAATGTAAATTTGTTCAACCGTTGTGGAAAGCAGTATGGAGGTTCCTCAAAAACCTCAAAATTGAAATACCATTTGACCCAGGAATCCCACTCCTAGGTATTTACCCTAAGAATGCAGCAGCCCAGTTTGAAAAAGACATATTCACCCCTATGTTTATCGCAGCACTATTTACAATAGCCAAGAAATGGAAGCAACCTAAGTGCCCATTAGTAGATGAATGGATTAAGAAGATGTGGTACATATACACAATGGAATATTATTCAGCCATAAGAAGAAAACAAATCCTACCATTTGCAACTACATGGATGGAGCTGGAGGATATATGCTCAGTGAAATAAGCCAGGCGGAGAAAGACAAGTATCAAATGATTTCACTCGTCTGTGCAGTATAAGAACAAAGGAAAAACTGAAGGAACAAAACAGCAGCAGACTCACAGAACCCAAGAATGGACTAACAGTTACCAAAGGGAAAGGGACTGGGGAAGATGGGTGGGAAGGGAGGGATAAAGGGGAAAAGGGCTATTGCAATTAGCACACATAATGTAGCGGGGGTGGGGTGGGGTGGGGGATACGGGGAAGGCAGTATAACACAGAGAAGACAAGTAGTGATTCTATAACATCCTACTACGCTGATGGACAGTGACTGCAATGGGTTATGTGGTGGGGACTTGATAATAGGGGGAGTCTAGTAATCATAATGTTGCTTATGTAATTGTATATTAATAATAGCAAAAAAGAAAGTGGTGAGAGTGGAAATCCTTTCCATGTTTCTGATCTTGGACAGAAACAATTCAGTCTTTCACCCTTAAGTATGATGTCAGCTGTAGGTTTTTGAAGATGTTCTTTAAAAGATTTAAACCGTCTGTTTCTAATCCTCGTTTGCTAAGATGTTAGATTTTTGTGAGAAGTTTTTTCTGCATCTATTAAGATGATCACATGGTTTCCACTTTCATCTTGTGGAAACAATAGTAAATGTGAGTCAACTGGTTAAACCCTAATGAACTTTTTATTCCATTTAAAAAACCCAGTGAGAGGAGAGGCTAACTCCCTTTTGTGGCTGAAAGATGGCTCCAGTAGTGCTGCTTTTCCACTGAAACTGTTGCAATATATTTTTTGATTGACATATTGGAGGAAAATCTAGACTTAAACACAACCATTCCCTTCTCCTTATAAGTGGTAGAAATAGGAAGAGTTGTTTGGCCCAAACCTGGCTGTTGATATACCAAGATGCAGCCGAGTGGCTGCATGCTGACCGATGGTAGCTCCTCTTCTTGGGCACAGTCGGGGATTACATTTCCCAGCCTTGGCTATGCTGTTAGTTAGGTGGAGGACTAGTTTTGGCCAATGGATAGACTGTGGGCAGAAACAATGTTTGCCCCCTTAGAGCCAGGTCCTAACATTTCATGTGAGCCCCTTATGTCACTCTCATGCACCCAACCACGAGGCTGAAAGAAAAGGACTCCAAGATGGTGGGAGCAGGCAAAGAAGGATATTAGGTCCCCAGCTCACATGAAACTGTGACGTGAGTGGGAAATACATCTTTCGTTGAGCCACTTGGGTACTGAGATTGGTATAGCTTATAACATTAATCACCATGACTGGAACAGAGGGGAATCCCGCTGTGGGGCTTCCGGCACGCCTGTGCAGCTTACAAAGAGGCCCGATGAAGAGAAAGTCCCTTTCTGGCTCTGGACAGTGACGTATCCAGCCATCTTCCGACACAAAAGGGAGCCAACCTGTGTAGTAAAGAAGGCAGAGCACAAATGTGGAAAGAAACTGGAGACTTGATAATGTCAAAGAGCTGCTGTGTTAACCACCTTCTCACTGGATTTTACGCAAGATATTAGTTCGTTACAACTTAAGACCGTGGGTTCACATTTTCTGGTGTTTGCATTCAAACACGTCTTAGCTGATACAGTAGCAAATCGAAAATCAGTTTTACGCCAGTCTGTTCCTCTTCTAGTTTTCCATTTTGGTAAATGGCGACACCATCCAAAAAGTTATGTCAGTCAGAAACCTGAGTCAACCTTGACACTTCCCTGTATCTCGCTACGGTCCCCTTTCTGTCTGATCCATTCCCCCTGCGGTCGAATTCTTCTATTTCATCAGCACCACACTGATCAGAACCAACACCATCTATCCTCTAAACTACCTAGTAACCTCCCTACTGTTCCACCTGCTTTTCCTCTGGCTCACCTCTATCTTTTCTCCACTCTGTAGCCAAGGTAGAGATTTTCAAAATTTAAGTCTGGTCATGTCATCTCTCTTCTCCCTCTATCCTTCCCTGATAAAAAAAAAATACTTTAAGGACTTCGTTTTCTCATTGCTTTTATGATAAAGATGTAACATCTCACAAAGCCTTGGAGGTCTGACCTGCCCCACTGGTCACACCTTGCAATGAAATCCCACCACCCTGGAGCTTCTATTGGCCTCCTCATTCTTTTTTTTTTATATATATACAATTTTTTAATTAAGATATTATTGATATACACTCTTATGAAGGTTTCACATGAAAAATCTGGTTACTATATTCACCCTTATTATCGTGTCCCCCCCATACCCCATTGCAGTCACTGTCCCTCAGTGTAGTAAGATGCCACAGAGTCACTACTTGTCTTCTCTGTACTGCACTGTCTTCCCCATGATCCCCCCGACACCATGTGTGCCAATCATAATACCCCTCAATCCCCTTCTCCCACCCTCCCCACCCGCCCTCCCACACCCCACCCCTTTGGTAACCACTAGTTCCTTCTTGGAGTCTCTGAGTCTGCTGCTATTTTGTTCCTTCAGTTTTTCTCCGTTGTTATACTCCACAAATGAGGGAAATCATTTGGTACTTGTCTTTCTCCGCCTGGCTTATTTCATTGAGCATAATACCCTCTAGCTCCATCCATGTTGTTGCAAATGGTAGGATTTGTTTCTTCCTTATGGCTTAATAGTATTTCATTGTGTATAAGAACTACATCTTTCTTCATTCATCTACTGATAGACACTTAGGTTGCTTCCATATCTTGGCTATTGTAAAAAATGCTGCAATAAACATAGGGGTGCATATGTCTTTTTGAACCTGAGAACTTGTATTCTTTGCGGAAATTCCTAGGAGTGGAATTGCCAGGTCAGGTGGTGTTTCTATTTTTAGTTTTTTGAGAAACCTCCGTATTGCTTTCCACAATGGTTGAACTAGCTTACATTCCCACCACCAGTGTAGGAGGGTTCCCCTTTCTCCACATCCTCGCCAGCATTTGTTGTTCTGAGTCTTTTGGATGCTGGCCATCCTAACTGGTGTGAGGTGATATCTCATTGTGGTTTTAATTTGCATTTCCTTGATAATTAGCAATGTGGAGCATCTTTTCATGTGCCTGTTGACCCTCTGAAATTTCTTCTTTGTAGAATTGTCTGTTCATATCCTCCGCCTATTTTTTAACCAGGTTATTTACTTTTTGTTGTTGAGGCATGTGAGTTCTTTATATATTTTGGATGTATATTTTGGATGTTAACTCCTTGTCAGATGTCATTTACAAATATATTCTCCCATACTGTAGGATGCCTTTTTGTCCTACTGATGCGTCCTTTGCTGCACGGAAGTTTAGCTTGATGTGATCCCATTTTGTTTCCCTTGCCTGAGGAGATGCGTTCAAGAAGAAAGTTGGTCATGTTTATATTTAGGAGATTTTGGCCTATGTTTTCTTCTAAGAGTTTGATGGTTTCATGACTTACATTCAGGTCTTTGATCCATTTTGAGTTTACTTTTGTGTATGAGGTTAGACAGTAGTCCAGTTTCATTCTCTTACATGTAGCAGTCCAGTTTTGCCAACACCAGCTGTTGAAGAGGCTGTCATTTCCCCACTGTATGTCGATGGCTCCTTTATCGTATATTAATTGACCATATATGTTTGAGTTTATATCTGGACTCTCTAGTCTGTTCTATTGGTCTATGGGTCTGTTCTTATGCCAGTACCAAATTGTCTTGATTACTGTGGCTTTGAAGTAGAGCTTGAAGTCAGGGAGTGTAATCCCCCCAACTTTATTCTCCTTCTCCGGATTGCTTTGGCTATTCAGGGTCTTTTGTGGTTCCATATGAATTTTAGAACTATTTGCTTTAGCTTGTTGAAGAATGCTGTTTGTATTTTGATAGAGATTTCATTGAATCTGTAGATTGCTAGTGGCCTCCTAATTCTTGACTCATTCTCTCTGGCCCCAGGATCTTTGCACATGCTATTCTCTCTTCCTGGAACAAACTATTCTCCTTGCTTCTTCACTTAGCCTATTGCTTCGATCACTTCTCCAGGGAAATCTTTCATTAATCTCACTGACTAGGTCATATCTCCCTTTTGGCCTCATTGCTATGAGGTACCTTCTCTTTGTGGCCCTCATCACTTTTGTGATTTTATACTGATTGTATCTGTCTTCTACTAAGCTCATAAGCCCTGTAAAGACAAGGACCATGTCTATTTTACTTACCTTGGTGTCGTCATTATCTAGCAGAGTGCCTATCACACATTTAGGAGCCTGAATAAATATGACCAAGAATGAAGGAAGGGTATTTATATGGTACAAGATGCAATGCGTGTTGAGAACACTGACTCCTAATCTTGTCTGGAGGGTTGAAGTTTTCCTATGAAATTGCTATTCAAGCTGAGTTTTAAAGGATGAATAGGAGGTAACTAGATGAAGTGGGAAAAGAAGCCAGGTAGTGGGTATGCATATGAATGTGACATGAAGGAGCATAGCGCTTTCAAATAACTGAATAAAGGACAGAGTGACTGAAGCTTAGAGAATAGAGTGGAGAGCAGAGCAGAGAGACTAGAGGGTCTAGTAGCACCAGAAGATACAGGGGGTTATGGGAAGGATGACCATATAATTTAATGTCTAAACTGAAGCACCTGTATTTTCAGCCTTTGGGAAAATTATTTTCCTGAGTTTTTATTTTGATATATTTTCAAACTTAATGAAAAGTTGCAAGAATAGCTCAGATAAGTCCCATACCCTTTACCCAATTTGCTAATTGTTTACTTTTTGCCCCATTTGCTTTATTATTCTTTTTCTCTGTCTTTACATGCAGGTATTTTTTCTGAATCATTTAAGAGTAACTCAGAGACAACATGCCCCTTTACTCCTAAACACTTCAATGTGCACTTCCTAAGAACAAGAACATTCTCTTTCATAAACAGTGACCAAATCAAGAAATTTAACATTGATAAAATACTATTATTTACTCTACATTACAAATTCAACTCAGTCAGTTGTCTCAAATATATCCATCATAGCTGTTTCTATCCTGATCCTGGATCCAATTGCATCTCACATTGTTTCATTAGGTTATTTTAATCTTAATCCAGGGTCCTTTTGACAGTCAAATAGAGTGCTGTTAATAACTGTGCTGGGCTAACAGGTGTATCTGGACTCTATCAGGCAAACCTGGACATGTGGTCATGCTACTTGAAGGTTATGGAAAGGCTTTTCTTAAAACTTTATCTTGTGGCTAATGAAAAACACCAAAGTGTTAGAGCATCATAAAAACAAAGACGCAATTTGAGTTAGTTCATGTCTCAAAAAGACAACTCTATTCAATTGTGGAGGAAAAATGAAATGGGAGTAATATTGAATAAAACAAATAAATCTTGGATGAATAAAGAAATCATTGTCAAATAGCTGCATCAGGAAATGCTCAGAATCCTTTTCGATTTAAAGCTTGAAGAGTGACCAATACAATACAAAATTGCAATTCTCAACCTGATGCCTATGCATAATTGAAAAATCCATGAAGTCTAAGCTCTGATGCGGAAGGAAGGTATATATGTGCATATGGCGCTTTAAGAATATGTCCACCCTTCCTTTCAATTGTTTTCAAGCGGTGGAACTTAATTCCCCTTCACCTGAATGTCAAAAGGACTTAGTGATTCAAAACAAACAGAAAGTGGTAGAAGGGATGCTGTGTTACTTCTGAAAGTAGGTTATAAAGGACACCACAACTTTTTCTCTCTTGGAATACCAACTCTGGCGGTAGTTAGTTGCTGTGTCATAATGACATGCAGAGCCAGGAACTGAGGCCTCCTGCCAACAGCCAAGTGAATGAGCCACCTTGGAAGGAATCTTCTTATTCCAGATAAGCCATTAGTTGACTGCAGCCCTGGCTGACATCTTTACTGCAATCTTGTAAGACCCTGAGGCAGAACCACCCAGTTAAGCTGCACCTGAATTCCTGACCCACAGAAATGGAGAGAATAAAATTTGTTGTTCTAAGCTACTGTGGTTGGGGTAATTTGTTACACAATAGATAAATAATGTAGTGCATTTATCTGAGGAGTCTATGATTTTCATCAGATTCTCAGTAAAATTAATGACCCGTAAAAGATTAAGAATTACTACTGTAAGACAAGTACTAGATTTCTAAAAATCTTCAGTACTCATCCTATAGTTTTTATGGTTTTATTTTTCATGCAAACTTGGGATTAGGTCCAACAAACGAGAAGATTCAGTTCTCCAAACCACTGGGAGACGCAAAAGAATGTTTAAAAAATATCGTCTTAAGACAAGGCCAAGGAAAGCAAACCTCACCCCAACTTACTAAGCTAAACTCTAAAGGAGTATCTAGTGGAAATGAAGTAATTTGTCATTTTGAAGAAGAAAGGCCCACTCTAAGACCTAACCATGATTCTGACATGACAATATATCCATGAATTGTTGTTAAAGAAAAAAGCCAAGTTGTGGCACATTATGTTCCATTATAGAAACAATGTATGCATGTATGTATAGATGGATTTGTTTAGAAGTTCTAGAAGGATACTCTTATCAATCAGGGTTTTTCCTGCTGCCAGTAGCAAAAACTGGTCATGGCTGTTGAAAAATAAGTTTATTGTAAAATTCTAGGGTAGTTCACAAATTGAGGAGAGGGCAGAAGGATTAGGTTCTATTAGTGCAGACAGAGGTCACAGGGGATCCAGTGCAGCCATAGGAATGGGCTAATAAGCTGCCCCAGAAAAGAGGACACCATTGTGGCCACAGGCCTCTTACTGTGCTATGAGTTTTTCAACCAGTTCTTGACATGCTTTGGTTTCACAACATTCTGAGTCCTCGGGCAGAATCACACTAGAACCAAAATGTTTTTGGTAATAGAAATCTACCAGTATCATAGTCTACTTAAGATCTAACTACTAAAGTAGTTAACAGGACAGAGATGATGACAGACTTTCTTTCAATGGGGACAGATTATATGGACTAGATATGTATTATAAATCCATTTTTTATAAAAGTAAAATGGCAAAGAAGGGAGTCTTCCACACATAAAAAAGAATGTTTTAAAATAACAGATAGTCCAATTTTACTATTGTTGCTGAAGATAAGAGAATTTCTGGATATGGAGAAATGAGTTATAAAATTGCTCATGTCTTATATATTGGTTAAATACAATCAAGTATTGGTCCATGCAATTTCAAAAAGACAGGAAGCAAGTCTACAGCACAACTGGGTAAACAGGAATGCTGAAGCAGTAAGGACCTTTCCCTATCTTGACAACCCAAAGGTATTTCTTTGAAAGACTAAATAAAGGCAAAAAATAAAACTGCAAATAAAGGAATGTAATCATAGGACTGGTATTTGAAAATCATTTTAACATAAAATGAGTTTCCATCTTAAAAGCAAGAAAAAAAGATGACATGCAAAATAGTGATTTTTCTTTCGTTGGGCAGACATGCCATGGCAGGATGAACACTTAAAATATCTCTTAACACAAAAGGATCTCACATGAGTTCATATTTCAGCACTTAAAGTAGTGTATATTTCTAGTAGACTATTCTGGACAATCTACAAAAAATGTATTTTAGAGTAGATTGTTCTTTCCTACAGTCATACAGGGAAAAAAAACTATAGTTTCTATTCTACTATGCCTTGAGTAATATTTGCATGCGGTACTGAGCTATTATGTAAACAGAGCTGTAAAGTATATTTAAACTTTTTCCATCTTCCCTCTGTTTGAGTAGCAAAATTAAATGATAGCAATATAGGCCCAACTATTAATGCCTCAGAGTCTAATAAAAGTTTTTGATGGCACATTTTCAATGTGATAACTCACCTTTTACTGTTCTGCATTCAAGTATTCAAGTATGATTCTGAATTCTCAAACTGCCTTAGAACTTAATAAAATAGAAAAATCATTAACACTTACTCTACTCATTCAACAAATATTTACCAAAAGCCTGCTATGTACCAGGTCCGGTCCTATAATATTTTGCATGTTTACAGGCTGGAAAGTGTGGGAAAGATGACAGAATTGGAAATTTTATCCTCCTTAAAAAAATTATATTCTATAAATATTTGAAGCAGGGAGAATTCTGAAACTTTTCTTCATTGGAAGAATCTGTCTCTTAAAACCAAAATGAACTATCACCTTATACCTTGTTAGAATCACTATTATCAAAAAGACAAGAGAGTCCACACATCCATTCAAGATGGCGGCATGAGAGGTGAGACGGGGAGCTCCTCCCAAAACCACAAACAGTACAAAAATATAATTAATCAATACAACTAACCTTAAAACAGCAACAAGAAAGAAGGCTGAACCAGACTGCATACACACCTCATGAACAGAGCAGACCTCACAACAGAGGGTAATGTACGAAAGCCTTAATCCAGCGGGACCCAAGCCCTTCCCCCACCCAGCTCACCTGCGGGAGGAAGAGAAACGGAGCGGGGGAGGGGGTGAAAGCCTGGGACTGCTGAACACGCAGCCCTGGAGATCTGCTTTGTGAGCAGAATCCTATACTGTGTGGTGCTCTGGACATTGGGGAGCTGGGACAGGCAGAGTGCTTGAGAAATTGACATTCCGGCTGTTAGTGGAGGAGGAGATTCACACCCAGCCGCTCTGTGTCAGAGGAAGGGTGGGCGGTCTGATAGGCTTCCTAGCAGCGAGAGGGCAGCTGAAGGGGCGGGGTTTGCATGGAGCTTGCTGTGCGGGAGAAGGGACAGTTGGACAAGGTTGACTGGGCACGCTCTGCCCAGCTGGTTGGGAACTTTGAGGAGGTTCAGGTGCTCCATCTCCCTGGCTGCCTACTCAGCTCCGAGGCCCCCCACTGTGACACACAGCCTGCCGAGCTTTCCTACCGGCCTGCAAGCACCTGCTCGCAAACCCACAGTCACTGCACAGGTGTCAGGCCAGCCAGAGGGAGGCCCCACCTACAACAGCTAGAGATGCAAAGCACAGAAGATTACCCGTGTGTGCTTGGCCCCCTGCCTCTGACACTGCAGACAGGCGCTGCAGGCGGGAATCAGGAAACAGATCTTTCTTCCCTCCAGGCACCAGCTCGCTCCCCTACAACCCCCAACCTCACTTTAGGGGCTGGACAGCTCCAGAGACTGGAGTTTCTGCACACTAGTGGGCACCACACAGAAATATGAAGTCAAAAGAACATGGTTCAGACCAAAATATCACAAACCCCAGAAAGAGGGCCAAATGAAACCGAACTCACCAATCATCCTGAAAGAGTTCAAAATAAAAATTATAAACATGCTTATGGAGGTACAGAAAAATATTCAAGAACTCAGGAATTAATTTAAGGTGGAGATTCAATCATTAAGAAATTCCATATCTGAAACAAAACATATAATTAAGGACTTAAAAGCAGATTAGATGTAGTAGAAGAGATGGTAAATGGAACAGAAATTATAGAAGAGGAATACAAAGAAGCTGAGGCACAGAAAGAAAATAGGATCTCTAAGAATGAAAGAATATTGAGAGAGCTGTGCCAATCCAAATGCAACAATATTCACATTATAGGGATTCCAGAAGAAGAAGAGAGAGAAAAAGGGATAGAAAGTGTCATTGAGAAGGTAATTGCTGAAAACTACCCCAATTTGGGGGAGGAGATAGTCTCTCACGCCATGGAGGTGCACAGATCTCCCAACACCAGGGACCCAAGGGAGCAACATTAAGACATATAATAATTAAAATGGCAAAGATCAAGGATAAACACAGACTTTTAAAGCAGCTAGAGAGAGAAAAATGATCACATGCAAAGGAAAACCCATCAGGCTATCATCAGACTTCTCAACAGAAACCTTACAGCCCAGAAGGGAGTGGCATGATGTATTTAATGCAGTGAAGCCGAAGGGCCTTGAACCAAGAATACTCTGCCCAGCAAGGTTATCATTTAAATTTGAAGAGGGGATTAAACAATTTTCAGATAAGCAAAAGCCGAGAGAATTTACCACCCACAAACTACCTCTACAGTGTATTTTGGAGGACTCCTATAGATGGAAGTATTCCTAAGGCTAAACAGATGTCACACAAGAGAAGACAAAGAGTACAGAATATGATTCATAACATACAAAAAATGGAGGAGGAAGAAAAAGGAGGGGAAAAAAAACCTTTAGGTTGTGTTTGTAATAGTATACAAAGTAAGTTAAATTAGACTGTTAGATAGTAAGGGAATTTCCCTTGAACCTTCTGTAACCACAAATCTAAAACCTGCAATGGCAATAAGTACAGACCTATCGATAGTCACCCTAAATGGAAATGGTCTGAATGCACCAATCAAAAGACACAGTTATTGAATGGATAAAAAAACAAGACCCATCTATATGCTGCCTACAAGAGACTCACTTCAAACCCAAAGACATACACAGACTGAAAGTAAAGGGATGGAAAAAGATATTTCGTGCAACTAATAGTGAGAAAAAAGCAGGAGTTGCAGTACTTGTATCAGACAAAATAGACTTCAAAACAAAGAAAGTCACAAGAGACAAAGGACATTACATAATGATAAAAAGGTCAGTCCAACAAGGGGATATAACTATTACAAATAACTATGCACCCAACGCAGGATAACCTGCATATGTGCAACAAATACTAACAGAATTAAAGGGGGAACTAGAACGCAATGCATTCATTTTAGGAGCCTTGAACACACCACTCACTCCAAAGGACAGATCAACCAGACAGAAAATAAGTAAAGAGACAGAGGCACTGAACAGCATATTAGAACAGATGGACCTAACTGACATCTACAGACCACTCCATCCAAAAGCAACAGATACACATTCTTCTCAAGTGCACATGGAACATTTTCAAGAATAGATCAGATATTAGGCCACAAAAAGAACCTCAGTAAATTCAAAAAGATTGAAATTGTACCAACCAGCTTCTCAGATCACCAAGGTATGAAACCAGAAATAAATTACACAAAAAAAATGAAAAAACCCACGAACACATGGAGGCTTAATAACATGCTCCTAAATGATCAATGGATCAATGACCAAATAAAAATAGAGATCAAATAATATATGGAGACAAATGACAACAATAATTCAAGACCCCAAAATCTGTGGGACGCAGTGAAGGCCATGCTAAGAGGGAAATATATTGGAATACAGGCCTACCTCAGGAAAGAAGTACAATCCCAAATGAACAGTCTAAACTCACAGTTAATGAAACTGGAAAAGGAAGAACAAATGAGGCCCAAAGTCAGTAGAAGGAGGGACATAATAAAGATTAAAGCAGAAATAAATAAAATTGAGAAGAATAAAACAATAGAAAGAATCAATGAAAGCAGGAGCTGGTTCTTTGAGAAAATAAACAAAATAGATAAACCCATAGCCAGAATTATCAAGAAAAAAAGAGCCTACACACATAAACAGAATCAAAAATGAGAAAGAAAAAATCACTACAGACACCACAGAAATACAAAGAATTATGAGAGAATACTATGAAAACTTATATGGTAACAACCTGGATAACCTAGAAGAAATGGACAATTTTCTAGAAAAATACAACCTTCCAAGGCTGACCCAGGAAGAAACAGAAAATCTGAATAGACCAATTACTAGCAAATAAATTGAATTGGTAATCAAAAAAGTGCATAAGAACAAATTGCCTGGACCAGATGGTCAGAAGGTTTCACTGCTGAATTTTATTAAACATTTAGTGAAGACCTACAACCCATCCTCATTAAAGTTTTCCAAAAAATAGAAGAGGAGGGAATACTCCGAAACTCATTCTATGAAGCCAACATTCCTCTAATACCAAAACCAGGCAAAGACACCACAAAAAAAGAAAATTACAGACCAATATCCCCAATGAACATAGATGCAAAAATACTCAACAAAATATTAGTAAACCAAATTCAAAAATACATCAAAAAGATCATCCATCATGATCAAGTAGGATTCATCCCAGGGATGAAAGGATGGTACAACATTCGAAAATCCATCTACATCATCCACAACATCAACAAAAAGAAGGACAAAAACCACATAATCATCTCCATAGATGCTGAAAAAGCATTCGACGAAATTCAACATTCATTCATGATAAAAACACTCTCAACAAAATGGGTATAGAGGGCAAGTACCTCAACATAATAAAGGCCATATATGACAAACCCACAGCCAACATTATACTTAACAGCGAGAAGCTGAAAGCTTTTCCTTTAAGATCGGGAACAAGACAAGGATGCCCACTCTCCCCACTATTATTCAACATGGTTCTGGAGGCCCTAGGCACAGCAATCAGAGAACACAAAGAAATAAAAGGCATCCAGAATGGCAACGAAGAACTCAAACTGTCCCTGTTTGCAGATGACATGATATTGTACATAAAAAACCCTAAAGAATCCACTCCAAAACTACTAGATCTAATATCTGAATTCAGCAAAGTTGCAGGATACAAAATTAATACACAGAAATCTGTTGGATTCCTATACACTAACGATGAACTAACAGAAAGAGAAATCGGAAAAACAATTCCATTCACAATCTCATCCAAACGAATAAAATACCTAGGAATAAACCTAACCAAGGAAGTGAAAGACCTATACCCTGAAAACTACAAGACACTCTTAAGAGAAATTAAAGAAGACACTAATAAATGGAAATTCATCCCATGCTCTTGGGTAGGAAGAATTAATATTGTCAAAATGGCCATTCTGCCTAAAGCAATCTACAGATTCAATGCAATCCCTATCAAAATACAAATAGCATTCTTCAATGAACTAGAGAAAATAGTTCTAAAATTCATATGGAACCACAGAAGACCCCAAATACCCAAAGCAATCCTGAGAAGGAAGAATAAAGCAGGGGAGATTACGCTCCCTGACTTCAAGCTCTACTACAAAGCTACAGTAATCAAGACAATTTGGTACTGGCACAAGAACAGACCCATAGACCAGTGGAACAGAATAGAGAGTCCAGATATAAACCCAAGCATATATGGTCAATTAATATATGATAAAGGAGCCATGGATATACAATGGGGAAATGACAGCCTCTTCAACAGCTGGTATTGGCAAAACTGGACAGCTACATGTAAGAGAATGAAACTGGATTACTGTCTAACCCCATATACCAAAGTAAACTCAAAATGGATCAAAGAATTGAATGTAAGTCATGAAACTGTAAAACTCTTATAAAAAAATATAGGCAAAAATCTTTTGGACATAAACATGAGCAACTTCTTCATTAACATATCCCCCGGGGCAAGGGAAACAAAAGCAAAAATGAACAAGTGCGACTATATGAAACTAAAAAGCTTCTGTACAGCAAAGGACACCATCAATAGAACAAAAAGACATCCTACAGTATGGGAAAATATATTCATAAATGACATATTCAATAAGGGGTTGACATCCAAATTATATAAAGAGCTCACGCCCCTCAACAAACAAAAGGGCAGAGGACCTAAATAGACACTTCTCCAAAGAAGAAATTCAGATGGCCAACAGGCACATGTAAAGATGCTCCACATCCACTAGTCATCAGAGAAATGCAGATTAAAACCACAATGAGATATCACCTCACACCAGTTAGGATTGCCGCCATCCAAAAGACAAACAATAAATGTTGGTGAGGATGTGGAGAAAGGGGAACACCTCCTATACTGCTGGTGGGAATGCAAATTATTTCAACCATTGTGGAAAGCAGTATGGAGGTTCCTCAAAAAACTCAAAATAGAAATACCATTTGACCCAGGAATTCCACTCCTAGGAATTTACCCTAAGAATGCCTCAGCCCAGTTTGAAAAAGGCACATGCACCCATATGTTTATCACAGCAGTACTTACAATAGCCAAGAAATGGAAGCAACCTAAGTGTCCAACAGTAGATGAATGGATAAAGAAGATGTGGTATATATATATACAACATAATATTATTGAGCCATAAGAAGAAAATAAATCCTACCATTTGCAACAACATAGATGGAGCTTAGAGGGTGTTATGCTCAGTGAAATAAGCCAGGCGGAGAAAGACA
This sequence comes from Phataginus tricuspis, assembly GCA_029783875.1. Classification (NCBI taxonomy): domain Eukaryota; kingdom Metazoa; phylum Chordata; class Mammalia; order Pholidota; family Manidae; genus Phataginus; species Phataginus tricuspis. The sequence goes on from JAQQAC010015468.1 coordinate 33,104,827, forward strand.
AGTATCAAATGATTTCACTCGTCTGTGCAGTATAAGAAAGAAAAAACTGAAGGAACAAAACAGCAGGAGACTCACAGAACCAAGAATGGACTAACAGTTACCAAAGGGAAGTGGACTCGGGAAGATGGGTGGGAAGGGAGGGATAAGGTGGAAAAGGGGCTATTACAATTAGCACACATAATGTAGTGGGGGTTGGGGTGGGATGGGGTGGGGGGATACAGGGAAGGCAGTATAACACAGAGAAGACAAGTAGTGATTCTATAACATCCTACTATGCTGATGGACAGTGACTGCAATGGGGTATGTGGTAGGGACTTGACAATAGGGGGAGTCTAGTAACCATAATGTTGCTCATGTAATTGTGTATTAATAATAAGAACAACAACAAAAAGACAAGAGATAACAAGTGTGGGGAGGACGTGGAGAAAAGGGAACCCTTGTACACTTTGGTAGGAATGTAAACAGTTGCAACTACCATGGAAAACAGTATGAAGGTTCCTCAAAAATTTTTAAGTTAGAAATACCATATGATCCAGCAATTCCACTTTTGGGTATTTGTCCAAAGGAAATGAAACCACTCTCTCAAAAAGGTATATGTACCCACACATTCACTTCACCACTATTTAAGGTAGCTAAGACATGGAAATAACCAACTGTCCACCGAAAGATGAATGGATAAAGAAAACATAGCATTTACACACAATGGAATATTATTCAGCCACGAATAGGGAGAAATTTTGCTATTTGTGACAACATGGATGGCACTATGCTAAGTGAAATTAAGTCAGATAAAGAGAAATATTGTATGATTTCACTTATATGTGGAATCTAAAAAAAAACCAAGCTCAAGATCCACAGAACAGAGTGGTGGTTGCTGAGGCCGAGGGTGGGAAAAATGGATGAAGGCAATCAAAATGTACAAACTTTCAGGTAAAAGACAAATAGGTCCCAGGGATGTAAGGTACAGTGTGGTGATTGTAGTTAATACTGTATTGTATATCTGAAAGTTGCTGAGAGAGAAAATCCTAATGGTGTGAATGTAAATTAGTACAACCACTGTGGAAAGCAGTATGGACGTTCCTCAAAAAACTAAAAATAGAAATACCCTCCCTTTGCCCCAGCTGTCACCCTATTACTTCAAGGCTATTGGGAGTCAGGTGGGAGATTCCTACTTTAGGTCTTGCCTTTAATATACATATACAGTCAAAGCAATACCCTTTAGCAAGCAAACATCTAGGAATAGGTCATCACGTATTTTTAAAAAGATTTTGTATGACATAAGACTTTCAACTAAAAAGTTATTTATTAAAAAAATACTTTCTCCCAGTTCTGATTCCATATCAAATTAAACAAGGAGTGACGTCACAAAGCAGCAACTGATCAGATCCACTTGAATAGAGGAGGACAGGGACCTCATTATCTCATTAGTATACCAACTCATTTACTTCTTCACAAAAGGTAAACATAATGTATATACTCGAAACCAAACAATTTTATAAAGTTTGTCTTCATATTTTAAAGATACAGCTTATATAAAATGATACAGGCTTATTAAAAGAGAATCCAAGCAATGTTTTGGATTTTCCATTTTTGCAAAATTCAAGGAAAACATGATTGTTTGGAAATTTTGCATTGTTCACGAAGAATCACCTGAGATTCCTTTGTGTTTCCACTCTTCCTATATCTAGAGATTAAAACATGCTGCAAACATCATTTAGAAAGCACCAGAAATGCCACACAGATCCCAGTTCTTTAACTTTCTAAAAAGGTGTTTCTGACAGGTTTTCAAGTTTTTATGAACTTCAAATTAATGTACAGAATATAGGCATTAAAAAATGACTTTCAGAGACATATATTCCAAGTAGGCCCTTCAGTACGCTTCAGCATTGAACACTGGGGCAGAAATCCGTCTCTTCAATCGTTCAAGTAATCAATTTTTTCTCAACGGTTTCTTGGTAAGCAACAAACCTTCTCAAATTCATCTTCACGTTATCGAGAACACACAGCTGATCTGAAGTGTATTTACTTCTCCCTTCCTTTCGTATCTGCAAAAAAAAAAATCACATGTGATTTGGTATATATTAATAATTCCTTTAAATAAGAAAGCATTTAATTTGGGGGTGTATTTATTTTCAGAACAAACAGCTGCTAAAATTTGGTGAAACATTTTCACTTATAAGGTAATGGAATACAGTACATAGGCCATCAAGATATATTAAGACTGTGTACCGTATAATGAATTACAAAAATGACTGAATTGTAGACTTTACAAAAATGAGTTTTATAGTATGTGAACTATACCTCACCTCTAGTCCAGAGCAGTGGTCTCAGATTTTAGAGTACAACAGCGTCATCTAGGAAGGCCTGTTAAAAACAGTGGTGGGACTATCCCGCTCCTTATTCTCAGTAGATGTGGAGTTGGGCCCAACGATCTGCATTTCTAGCAAGTTACCAGATGGTGCTGCTGACACAGGGGAGTCACTGCTCTAGAGAAATTCTTTGGTAAAATGCTGTGTTTAAATGCAGTTTGAGGCTAAATATATACCAAACAGCCTTTAATGCAACTGTGGCTTTATTCACAAAGGTGTTTCATAGCAAAAACTACAGGCTGCCCTTCTGGCTGACAAAGAAATTTCATTAAGGCTTTATACCTTTGAGAAAAGAAAACCATTTAATTAAATATCATTACCATAGCAATACATATTAAGTAGGACAATCAATTACAACCACAGACCTTCCAGGGTTAGGAGCTGTTTCCCTGGTTCTCAGTTTACATAAGTCCTCTCTAAGCATTTTTCCTGTAGAGTTTGATGACTCCTAACTACATCTGCTTGCCTTGTAGCTGCAAGGAGATAGGGGATTTTTGCTCCTTACTTTACAAACTCCTTTTTCAGAAGTCTAAAGGGTCTGTAATCTTTAAGAACAATGTAGACACCCTCCATGTACTGCTATAGAAATATCTCTAGGAGATAATGTTAAGCAAAAACACACAAAGTACATGACTATGAATATATCATGTACCTTTTAGATAACAAAGGGGAAAAAATACTAATTGCTTACCTATGAGGCAGAGAATAGATGACAAGAAAACCTTTTACTGCTTAAAAAAGACAAACACTGGGGAGATGGGGGATGGGTGGGCAAAATGGGTGAAGGTTGCCAAAAGGTACAAACTTGCTGTTATAAAGTGAGTAAGTCCTGGGGCTGTGATGCACAGCATGGTGCCTAGTTAACACTGCATTCTATATTTGAAAGTTACTAAGAGAGTAGATCTGAACAGTTCTCATCACAAGAAAAAAATAATTTTTAACTGTGTGTGGCCACAGATGTTAATTTATTGTGATCACCTCATAATATATATATCAAATTATTGCACACCTAAAACTAATATAATGCTATGTCAATTACATCTAAAAGAAAACAAACTATGTGCTTAAGAGTAAATTGTTCAATCCACTCTCCACCGGCCCCACCAATGAAATCCCCTAAATGTTAGCCACATTTTAAAATGTAAGATGCCAAAACATGAAAATGTTAAAAATAAAGTGATATTAATGTTCTTAAACCAACACTGACTTCAGATAAAACAACGACATGGAATGTGCATGGCGTGTGTTGGTATTTTTGTTTTCTTCTGGAAAAAAACCCTACTTTTTATGCCTTAAATTTTTTTCAGAAAATTTAAATTTCTAGACACACAGTCATATTCACCTAAAAACTTATGGCAGCATTCTCTCCATGAGAATGGAATTCTGCATTAGATGCTGTTAGACAGATGAAATACATACTGGAAAGCAACAAAAACAAGCAGTTTTTCATTGAAACTTCTATTCTCTTGAAAAAGATTTAAAAGCAAATGTTTAATTTAAAATCTGAAAGTAAAAACTACAAATAATTTTATTTCTCAAAATGACATAATTTACAAATGGAGATTTAAATAGGAGAATAGTAAACTCACGGACATGTGACGTAAGACTGTTTTTGAAATTCCTGGTTGCTTTTCGCCCTGCCACAAAAATCTTTGAAAAAATTTTTTGACTCAGAGTTAGCTTTGATGCTCCTGATGAAACAAGCAATAAATAAAAGGGAAGATGTAGGTAGCTACATTCTCCAATACAGATCGGCCTCGAGTGTGCCTTTTTTTCAGAGCACCAAAAGGAAATATTCCTAACAATGAAATCAACCTGTAATGCATTATGTAATATAAAATAAATTTAAACTGTATAGGAAAGCAGTTTGTAGGCTAGACTGTAGTGCTTATACAGAAGCACTGTTAACATTACTAAACTGCTATGGAAAGAGGAACTTGTCAACATCATTTTGGCTCAAGTCACAATGATTCAACAGAAAAGGGTGACTGGGCTCTGACACAGCCAGCCATCATAACACGGGACTGGGTGTAAAGTACTCTATGGACCACTGAGACTGCAGGGAGGGAATACACCCTCTTCCCATAGAATGTTGAGACTTTTTAAATAAAACGGCTACATACCTTCGTTTTGAAGACCGGCTGGAATTCTCTCAGAGCAGATAACAATTTAATTTGAACTGAGGCCCTTTCAGCTTCTTTACCGTCTGCAAAAACATCAAAGAGGGCATCCAAAGCTTCTCCCACTACTATAAGGGAGGGATCTTTGGTGGCAACCTCAAGCAGAAAGCATCCAATGGTCTGGAGACAACAAAACACACTGCTATCATCCAAGAGTAGAATTTCCAAAATAAGTACTTAATTTAAGAGTGGCAACAATTCATGCATAATATTCTATATAAAAATACCAGGGAAAATTAAAACTCTTATTTAAAAAGACTTAACATATACAAATAAATATACCAAGTATAATATAAACATGATAAACATATTAGAGTTTGTATTTCTAAATAAAATGAATTAAGACCCACAAATGACATGAAAGATTAATTTTGGAAATTATTAAATTTTCCTATCTCCCTCAGAAAGACTTTTCCCATGGTGTCAAATGCATATAAATACTGTCTGTAACAAAAACAAAAACAAAAATATGCTTTTTAAGTTATAGGAAAACCATTAAGACAATTTAAAAAATAAAAATCTCATTTTCCTTCACTGTAATGATTTTTAACATCTACCTATATTTTCAGTTAGCAAGCTAATGAACAGAACAGAATCTGCAAAGAATTGTTCAAGAATAAACTTGTTTTATCTTGGCTGTTCTGCTTTACTCTTTACGTCTTAAGGTTGATGTGCACATCCGGTACTAGGGGTTGAGGGTGGAAATGCTAAGAACACCCAAGTCCAACCTCCAGCTCCACAACAAAAAACAGGGTGACTCTTGAACAGTGAGTCTATTAAACCCTCTGCGCCTTAAACTTTATCATCTGAATTGAAGTGGCCTAGATAACTCTAAGACAGTACTTAGATTTAATATCCAAGATACATGAAGCACACAGCATCACCTTTCAAGGATTCTTATTAAAAAGATTAATGTGAACCAAACCTAGCCTTTGTATCTATAGCTTCCAGTTTGTGGGAAATACAAAGAGTAAAGGAAGAAGCTTAACACCACAAGGAAGCCATCAGACAAATCCAGAAGGTCGGACACCATGAGATGACCGACCAGGGGCTGAGGAAGAGCTGTGTACATATGTACAGAAGTGGTGGCTGGTGCTGGGGAGAACTGTTCCAGATTAAGACAGGCTTAGAGGACCCCAAACTCAACATAACATGTAGGCTTGACTTAGATTCTAGTTTAACAAATTATCTGCAAATAGATATTTTGGGAACAACTGGAAAAATCTGAATATGGACCTGGTGTTAGACATATTAAGAAATGACTGTTAACTGAATAAAGAAGGGTAATAAAGTTATAGAAGAAACTCTATTTTTAAGACATGCTTACTGAACCAATAGGGGCAAAATACCATGATGTCTTCAATTTACTTTAACATACCCAGCAAAGAAACTATATTTAGTACCTATGAAAGAATACTAATAATTGTTAAAATATGCTTGATGGGTATACAAGATTTACTGTGCTTTCTCTGTAATTTTCTTCATGCTTAGAAATGCCACTACATAAAGACATTAAAAAATCTTACGTCTGAGAAAAACTTGCTGTTCCTCTAAACGGACCTTGGAAATTATACTTTTAAAGGAAAGTGGTTATATATATACACATGCATTTGTATATGTGTACACAAACACAGCCACGTAGCCATACTCTCTCTCATGTGTCTATATATCAAAAATCCCTGGAATGATACAGTTACTCTTCTCCTATTTCTAATGATTTAACATTTTAGGTCGGAAGCATACTGTTTTACCTTAAGAGTTTCAAATGTACCATCTTCTTTGCCTAGGACACTTCCGGTAATTCCTAAAATACTAACAACATTTACTCTAACACTGGCATTACTACTGTGAACGCCTGCCTTACACAGTGTCATCAGCTGATCCGGAGTCATGCACTGCTGAAAGAGAAGAAGACAGCATGTTGAACTTGACCAATTTCAATAGCATGTATAACAGGATTGACAGCAATCTCTTCTATAGGCTCTGTGACTCTCAATGACATAAACTGTTTAGCAGAGAAGTTATTACACATTCTAATTACTCCTAAATATAGTGGGTAGTTCTCAATCAAGATGAGGCCTATGCAAGTCCCTGTCATTATTCAATCTATCATAGGTGTAAGCCTATAAAAAGGGATTCAGTTCCTATTAGTTTCATTTGAAGAAGATTTTCAGATGTACACAGACTAAAGAGACTCTAGTTTTTTAACAGTGATCAATGTTTTGAAATGTAAATAGGATCATGTAGCTTTATTAAAAATTGGCTGAATCTATACAAAGTAAGAACTTACCTTGAGGTGTGCTAATGTAAATTATTATTAAGGATTTAATAATAAATAATTATTATTAAGGATTACAAAAACCATTAAATTACATAGTGGTAATTTTCATTTTAAGTTAATTTGAATACATACATGGATAAAAGTATCATAAAAGTTGTGCTGCCAGGCTATCTCCTGTAAGAAGCAACACAGTGTGGTGATTAAGGGCTTGGGATTTGTAATCTGACACCCTGAGTTCAAATCCTAGCTCCACGACTTACTGATTGGCAATCCAGCACAAGGTACTTACCCCACTAAATTTCCATTTTCTTACTATTAACACTGGGACAAAAATCCTCACACAGAGTTGCTATAAGGATTAATTAATGCATGTAAAGCATTCACTAAATATTAGCTCTTGTTATATATAAAAATACTAAACAATTCTAAATCATCAAACTAATTTCAGAATCATTTGCAATGCTTCTGCCAAATTTAAAGGTAACTTAGTATGCCCAGGTTTCTAGGAAATTCTCTAATGAAAAAAATTCCACAAACTATGGGATTTTTCATGCTAGGACAAGGCTGTTTATGCTTCATTACCACCAGCATGACTCACAAACTTAAGTTGCCCAACGCATACAAACCTATAAGGTAAAGAATTAGGCAGGGAAGAAGGACAGTTCATTCCAGTCTTAGTGCTGTCACTCAGCGAATTTAGTCCTTGGTTTCCTCTCCTTATAAAGCATTAGAGAACAAGGTCCCTCTAGTTCCAAAATTCTATGCTCATGCCCAGTACACAGCCAACCCAAGAATTTATGATCTTAATATATATCGATGACTTACCATTAACTGAGCATGAGCTCAAGGAATTTTCCTTAAACATCTGACTAACCCAGTAGTTACTGCTGGATATCATGGAAAATCAATAAAAATACTTTATATTCCTATAGGCCACGCCATATGGGATTTTCTGATACCCTCAAGAGCTGTAGGGCAGGCCAGGCATTATTACCATTTCCATTTCATAGAAATTGAGGCTCAAAAGTTATGTTCTTGAAAAAAATTCTCAAATATATAAAGAAAATAAATTTCAAGTAAATATACTATATTTAATAGAAGATCCCAGAGACATTCCCATTAAACTCTGGAATGAGATGAAGTTTGGGAAGCACTGCTCTACAGGTATGGCCATGGAACGTTTATGGAAGAAAGACAAGACTATTAGAGAAAAGGAGGGCCAAGAACGAGGACAGGTCACTGCCAAGAGCATCGCTGTGAGTACTGAAATTACCTAGAATTATGACAGGCCGAATGAAAGGTGACAGGGCCCCACAGCAGGAATCTTCAAGGAATGAGGTGCCCATGAGGATGGCAGATGACAGTAGCCAAGAGAAGTAGGTGGCATGGTCTAATGACATGTTGGTAAAAACTGGAGGATTTTAGAAAGGAAGGATCAAAGGATGGTTCAGAATAGTGATTCTCAAACTTTTATGCGTATGACAGTCACCAGGGGAACTCGTTAAAACATGGGTTGCTGGTTCCGTCCCCAGAGTTTCTGCTGCAGTAGACTGGAGCCTGGGATTTGCCCCTATTTACAAAGAAGAAAACGTCTACCACCCCAATAGCAAAACTGGCAAAAAACAGGAACAGTCACAGGAAAGAAATGCAAAGCCCCTTAAAACATGAAAACACGTCCAACTCCTCATAACAAGAGAAATGTAAGTTAAAATTGAGATATAATTTCTCATCTGTCAGACTGGTAAAAATCCAACATTTTGACAGTATATTATGGTATATTTGCTGGTGAGACTCTAGAAAAACAGGCACTCTCAAACACTGCTGGTAGAGATTCAAATGGCTCAAACTAAGGGGGGGACTATAGCCATACCTAGCAAAATTACAACTCCATCTATTCTCCGGCCCAGTAAGCCCACTTCTAGGAATCCATCCCAAAGACACAATAGTAAAAACACAAAATAACACGTGTAAAAAGGCTATCCATTGCAGTTCTATTTGTAATAGCAAAAGGCTGGAAACTAAAATGTCCATCAATAGCAGACAGGCTGAATACACATGGAATATTTACACAATGGAATAATGGAATATGAAGATGTAAAAATGAAATTGGAAAGATATCTATATACTAAAGAAATGACTAAAAGATGACTAAAAGAAAAGAAAAGTGCAGAGGCCCTAGTTTTAAGAAAAGGGGTGAAATACAAATACATAAATACTTGCTTATTAAAAAAAAAAAGAATAGAATAATAAATAAAAAACCAAAGAATGATTATCAGTAGAAAGGAAAGAACACAGGCACAAGGTTAAAAGCTTGACCTCTCTGAATATGACCTTTTTTTTCCGGTAAAATATACATAACATATAACTTATCACTTTAATCATTTTTAAGTTATATAGTTCAGTGGTGGAAGTACATTTACACTGTTGTACAACCATACATCACCACCAATTCTCTTTAGAATGTTTCTATCATCCCATATAGAAACTCTGTACCCAGTAAATAATGTCTCCCTACTCCCTTTTCCCCCAACCCCTGGGGGCCAATGTTCTACTTTCTGTCTCTATGAATTTACCTACTCTAGATACCTCATAAGTAGAATCAGACAGTACATCTGGTTTATTTCACTTAGAATAATGTCCATGACCATGACAACATGGTCTTCCATGTTGTAGCGTGTGTCCAAATTTTCTTCTTTTTCAAAGCTGAATAATATTCCAATGCATGAATATACCACATTTTTCTCTGAATGTATCTTGTTTCAGTTCTAACTCGAAACTTTGTAAATATTTTATATAATTAAAAAATATTAAAGCAAAAAAAAATCTCTTAAAAAAAGCTGAAACAATGGAAGCTAACTTTTTAATAAGCCGCAAAAAGAATTTTCTAAACAATTTAAAAACACAATAGTTTAAATGTATAGTCCTAGAGGGATTTTTCCTAAGGACAAAAAGAATCAGGAAGAAACCTTACACTGCATTCAACAGGGATATTGTTCATAAAAACAGCATGGTTATTTTGAAACTATTAAGTATGGGCAAAGCAAGTAATAAGTTCAATGTCACTAAGCAGCAAAATTTCCAGCACAAATAAGATACAATTATATAATCAAAAGTAAAAACACTCTACACTTTTTATTTAAACTGGAAGTATTGGTATGAAATTATGAATTATTTTTCTCTTCCTAAAAAATATTAATTCCTAGATATTCCACTAAAATGTCTAAAAGCAGTAACAACACAGCAACAAGCATTCCAAAATTCAATTTCCCACCAAAGAAGTCAGGACTTCTGGAGAAGTAACTGATTTCAGGCTTTAAGCAGGACAAGTACAAGATGAGCCGGGGCATCTTCTTTTGCCTAGAAGCCATCAAATCTACGAAGCCAATGTCAAGAGACTCCTATCATCTAAGATGGAACAATTTTTGCATAAAAAAATAATCATAATGAAATGAAATACAAATACATTAAAAACAATGAATTCATAATAATACTTTAAAAAATGTTATTGGTCGAAGATGGCAGCGTGAGAAGTGAGACAGAAACCTCCTCTCCAAAACTACATATAATATGAAAATATAGCAAATATATCTAATCCTGAAAGAGTAACAGGAAAGAAGGCTGTGGCAGACTGCCTACAGCTGGGGAAAACAACAGACCTCAAGGAAAAGGGTAAAGTACCAAAGCTGTGATATGGAGGGACCCAAGCCCTTCCCCCACCTCAGCTCACCAGAGGGAGGAAGATAAATGGAACGGGGAGGGGGTGGAGGCCTAGGACTGCTGAACACCAGGTCCTGGAGATTTGCTCTAGGAGCACGAACCTACATTGCATGGTGCTCTGGAGGTTAGTGGGGTTGGAAAACTAAGACAGGCGGAATACTTGGAGAAATTGAGATTCTAGCCGCTTGTAGAAAACATATATCCACAATCAGCCACTCTGGGATAAAAGAAAGGTGGACAGTCTGAGAGACTTCCTAATAGCGAGAGGGCTGCTAAAAGGGCAAGGATTGCACAGGGCTTGCTGCTGAGGAGAAAGGACAGGTAGTCAAAATTGTCAGGGCGCACTCTGCCCAACAGGCTGGAAACTTTCAGGAGCTTCAGGCACTCCAGCCCCCTGGCTGGCTTTGCAGCTACAAGGCCCCCACCGCACTACGCAGCCTGCTGCGCCTTCCTCCCAGCAGGCACCAGCTCACAAATTGGCTGCCCCTGCCATTGTGCCAGGACAGCTAGAGGGCGGGCCCACCTAGAGAAGGTACAAGTGCCAAGCATAGAGACTTCTCCCAGCACACTTGGCCCACTGGCCCTGGCAGTGGAGGCAGGAACTGCAGCCGGGAAGCAAGAAAGAGCTTTTTACCCTGACAGGCACCAGCACTGCTTGCCTGCAAAAGCCACCATTACTCTATGGGCTGAGCAGCTCCAGAGAGTACAACTCTGAGCACTAAAGGGTGCAACCTATAAATATGAAATGTCAAAGGAACCTGGTTCAAACAAAAATCCCACAAACACCAGAAAGAGGGCCTAGTGAAACTGAACTCATCAACCTTCCTGAAAGAGATTTCAAAATAAAAAACATAAACATGCTCACGGAGCTACAGAAAATATTCAAGAACTCAGTGAGGAATTAAGAAATGAGATACAAACGTTGAAGAATTCAGTATCTGGAAATATACAATGGAAGGACTTAAAAGCAAATTAGATGAAGTAGAGATGGTAAATGAAATAGAAACCAGAGAACAGGAATACAAAGAAGCTGAGGCAGCGAGAGAAAAAAAGGATCTCTAGAAATTAAAGAATATTGAGAGAACTGTGTGACCAATCCAAATGAAAGAATATTTGTATTATAGGGGTACCAGAAGAAGAAGAGAGAGAAAAAGGGATAGAAAGTATCACTGAGGAGGTAATTGCTGAAAACTTCCCCAATCTGGGGAAGAAGATAGTCTCTCAGGCCATGGAGGTGCTCAGATCTCCCAACACAAGGGACCCAAGGAAGACAACACCTAGACATATAATAATTAAAATGGCAAAGATCAAGGATAAGAACAGACTATTAAAAGCAACCAGAGAGAGAAAAAAGATCACATACAAAGGAAAGCCCATCAGGCTATCATCAGAATTCTCAGCAGAAACCTTACAGGCCAGAAGGGAGTGGCATGATATATTTAATGCAATGAGGCAGAAGGGCCTCAAAGAATACGCCATCCGGCAAGATTATCATTTAAATTTGAAGGAGGAATTAAACAATTTCCAGATAAGCAAAAGCTGAGAGAATTGACCTCTCATAAACTGTCTCGGCAGTGTATTTTGGAAGGATTGCAATAGATGGTGTTCCTAAAGTTAGCTCTCACCAGAGGTAATAAAAAGGGATAGACAAAGAGTACAGAATATGATACCCAATATGTAAAGAATGGAGGAGGAAGAAAAAGGAGGAAGAAAAAAAAAGAACCTTAAATTGTGTTTGTAATAGCATATTAAGTGAGTTAAATTAGACTCTTAGATAGTAAGGAAGTTAACCGTGAACCTTTGCTAACCACGAATCTAAAGCCTACAATGCCAATAAGTACATACCTATCGATAATCACCCTAAATGTAAATAGACTGAATGCACCAATCAAAAGACAGAGTCACTGAATGGATAAAAAAACAAGATCCATTTATATGTTGCCTTCAAGAGACTCACTTTAAACCCAAAGACATACACACACTAAAAGTGAAGGGATGGAAAAACATATTTCATGCAACTAATAGGGAGAAAAAAGCAGGAGTTGCAGTACTTATATCAGACAAAATAGACTTCAAAACAAAGAAAGTCACAGAGAAAAAGAAGGACATTACATAATGATAAAAGGGTCAATCCAAGAAGATATTATCATTATAAATATCTATGCACCCAACACAGGAACACCTACATATGTGAAACAAATACTAACAGAATTAAAAGGAGAAATAGAATGCAATGCATTCATTCTAGGAGACTTCAACACCCCACTCACTCTGAAGGACAGATCAACCAGACAGAAAATAAGTAAGGAGACAGAGGCACTGAACAACACAATAGAACAGACGGACCTAACAGACATCTACAGAACTCTACATCCAAAAGCAGCAGATTACACATTCTTCTCAAGTGCACATGGAACATTTTCAACAATAGATCATATACTAGGCCACAAGAAGAGCCTCGGTAAATTCATAGAGATTGAAATTGTACAAACCAGTTTCTCAGACCAAAATGGTATGAAACTAGAAATAAATTATGCAAAGAAAATGAAAAACCCACAAACACATGGAGGCTTCACAACATGCTACTAAATAACCAATGGATCGATGACCAAATAAAAACAGAGATCAAGCAATATATGGAGAAAAATGACAATAATTCAACACCACAAAATCTGTGAGATGCAGTGAAGGCCATGTTAAGAGGAAAGTATACTGCAATACACACCTATGTCAGGAAAGAAGAACAATCCCATATTAGCAGTCTAAACTCACAAATAATGAAACTAGAAAAAGAACAAATGAGGCCCACAGTCAGTAGAAGGAGGGACATAATAAAGATTAGAGCAGATATAAATAAAATAGAGAAGAATAAAACAATAGAAAGAATCAATGAAAGCAGGAGCTGGTTCTTTCAGAAAATAAACAAAATAGATATACCCCTAGCCAGACTTATCAAGAAAAAAAGAGAGTCTACTCACATAAACAGAATCAGAAAAGAGAAAGGAAAAATCACTACGGACACCACAGAAATACAAAGAATTATGAGAGAATACTATGAAAAATTATATGGTAGCAAACTGGATAACCTAGAAGAAATGGAACACTTTCTAGAAAAATACAACCTTCCAAGGCTGACCCAAAAAGAAACAGAAAATCTGAACAGAGCAATTACCAGCAACGAAATTAAACTGGTAGTCAAAAAACTACCTAAGAACAAAACGTCTGGACCAGATGGCTTCAACACTGAATTTTATCAAACATTTAGGGAAGACCTAATACCCATCCTCCTTAAAGTTTTCCAAAGAGTAGAAGCAGAGGGAATACTTCCAAACTCATTCTGAGAGGCCAGCATCACTCTAATACCAAAACTAGGCAAAGATACCATAAAAAAAGAAAATTACAGACCAATATCCCTGATGAACATAGATGCAAAAGTACTCAACAAAATATTAGCAAACTGAATTCAAAAATATATCAAAAGGATCATCCATCATGATCAAGTAGGATTTATTCCAGGGTTGCAAGGATGGTACAACATCATCCACCACATCAACAAAAAGAAGGACAAAAACTACACAATCATCTCCATAGATGCTGAAAAAGCATTTGACAAAATTCAACATCCATTCATGATAAAAACTCTCAACAAAATGGGTATAGAAGGCAAGTACCTCAACATCATAAAGGCCATATATGACAAACCCACAGCTAACATTATCCTTAACAGCAAGAAGCTGAAAGCTTTTCCTTTAAGATTGGGAACAAGACAAAGAGGCCCACTCTCCCCACTTCAATTCAACATAGTTCTAGAGGTCCTAGCCATAGCAATCAGACAACAAAAAGAAATAAAAGGCATCCAGATTGGCAAGGAATATGTCAAACTGTCCCTGTTTGCAGATGACATGATATTGTACATAAAAAATCCTAAAGAATCCACTCCAAAACTACTAGATATAATGTCTGAATTCAGCAAAGTTGCGGGATACAAAATTAATATGCAGAAATAGGTGGCACTCCTATACACTAACAATGAACTAGCAGAGAGAGAAATCAAGAAAACAATTCCATTCACAATTGCATCCAAAAGAATAAAATACCTAGGAATAAAACTAATGAAGGAAGTGAAAGACCTATACTCTGAAAACTATAAGACACTCATGAGAGAAATTAAAGAAGATACCAATAAATAGAAACACATCCTATGCTCATAAATAGGAAGAATTAATATTGTCAAAATGGCCATCCTGCCTAAAGCAATCTACAGATTCAAAGCAATTCCTATCAAAATACCAACAGCATTCTTCAATAAACTAGAGAAAATCATTCTAAAATTCATATGGAACCACAAAAGACCCCGAACAGCCAAAGCAATTCTGAGAAGGAAGAATAAAGATGGGGGGACTATGCCCCCCAACTTCAAGCTCTACTACAAAGCCACAGTAATCAAGACAATTTGGTACTGGCACAAGAACAGACCCATAGACCAATGGAACAGATTGGAGAGCCCTGATATAAACCCAACCATATATGGTCAATTAATATATGATAAAGGAGCCATGGACATTACAATGGGGAAATGACAGCCTCTTCAACAGCTGGTGTTGGCAAAACTGGACAGCTACATGCAAGAGAATGAAACTGGATTACTGTTTAATTCCATACAGAAAAGTAAACTCGAAATGGATCAAGGTCCTCAATGTAAGTCAGGAAACCATAAAACTCTTAGAAGACAACATAGGCAAAAATCTGAATATAAGCATGAGTGACTTCTTCCTGAATGCATCTCCTCGAGCAAGGGAAACAAAAGCAAAAATGAACTCATGGGACTACATCAAACTAAAAAGTTTCTGTATGGCAAAGCACACCATCAACAGAACAAAAAAGCATCCTACAGTATGGGAGAATATATTTGTAAATGACATATCCAACAAGGGGTTAACATCCAAAATATATAAAGAACTTACATGCCTCAATACCCAAAAAGCAAATAACCCGATTAAAAAATAGGCAGAGGATATGAAGAGACAGTTCTCCAAAGAAGAAATTCGGATGGCCAACAGACACATGAAAAGATGCTCCATGTCACTAATCATCAGAGAAATGCAAATTAAAACCACAATGAGATATCACCTCACACAAGTAAGGATGGCCAGTGTGGAAAAGACTAAGAACAACAAATGCTGGCGAGGATGTGGAGAAAAGGGAACCCTCCTACACTGCTGGTGGGAATGTAAGCTAGTTCAACCATTGTGGAAAGCAATATGGAAGTTCCTCAAAAAACTAAAACTAGAAATACCATTTGACCTGGGAATTTCACTCCTAGGAATACACCCAAAGAAAACAAGTTCTCAGATTCAAAAAAACATACGCACCCCTATGTTTATCACAGCACTATTTATAATAGCCAAGATATGGAAGCAAGGTAAGTGTCCGTCAGTAGATGAATGGATAAAGAAGATGTGGTACATATACACAATGGAATACTATTCAACCATAAGAAACAAAGAAATCCTACCATTTGCAACAACATGGATGGAGCTAGAGGGTATTATGCTAAGTGAAGTAAGTCAGGCGGAGAAAGACAAGTACCAAATGATTTCCCTCATTTGTGGAGTATAACAATGAAGCAACAGTGAAGGAACAAACCAGCAACAGACTCACAGACTCCAAGAGGGGACTAGTGGTTACCAAAGGGGAGGGGTGGGGATGGAGCGGGAAGCGGATTGAGGGGTATTATGATTGGCACACATGGTGTAGGGTATATCATGGGGAAGAGAGTGTAGCACAGAGAAGGCAAGTAGTGACTCTGTGGCATCTTACTACACTGATGGACAGTGACTGCAATGGGGTATGGGGTGGACACAATAATATGGGTGTAGGGAATAACCATATTGTTTTTTCATGTGAAACCTTTGTAAGACTGTATATCAGTAATACCTTAATAAAAAAATAAAATTAAAAAAAAGAACTCATATGCCTCAACACCCAAAAAGCAAATAACCCTATTAAAAAAGGGTGGAGGATCTGAACTGACACTTATCCAAAGAAGAAATTTAGATGGCCAACAGGCACATGAAAAAATGCTCCACATCGCTAATTATCAGGGAAGTGTAAATTAAAACTACAGTGAGATATCACCTCACACCAGTGAGGATGGCCAACATCGAAAAGACTAGGAACAACAAATGCTGGCAAGGATGAGGAGAAAGGGGAACTGTCCTACACTTCTGGTGGGAATGTAAATTAGTTCAACCATTGTGGAAAGCAATATGGAGGTTCCTCAAAAAACAAAAAATAAGGAAATACCATTTGATGCAGGAATTCCACTCCTAGGAATTTACCCGAAGAAACAAGTTCTCGGATTCAAAAAGACACATGCACCCCTATGTTTATCACAGCACTATTTATAATAGCCTAATTGGAAGCAACCTAAGTGTTCATCAGTAGATGAATGGATAAAGAAGATGTGGTGCATATACACAATGGAATATTATTCAGCCATAAGAAGAAAACAAATCCTACCATTTGCAACAACATGGATGGAGCTAGAGGGTATTATGCTCAGTGAAATAAGCCAGGCAGAGAAAGACAAGTACCAAATGATTTCCCTCATTTGTGGAGTGTAAGAATGAAGTAAAACTGAAGGAAGAAACAGCAGTAGACTCACAGACTCTAAGAAGGGACTAGTGGTTACCCAAGGGGAGGGGTGGGGGGGATACATGGGGAGGGAGGGAGAAGGGGATTGAGGGGTATTATGATTGGTGAACATGGTGTGTGGGGAGTCACAGGGACGACAGTGTAGCACAGAGAAGACAAGTGGCATCCTACTACACTGATGGACAGTGACTTGAATGGGGCATCGGGGCAACTTTGTAATAGGGGTGAATGTAGTAACGACAATGTTTTTCATGTGAAATCTTCATCGGAATGTATATCAATGATAGCTTAATAAAAAAAAGTCATTGGTCACATTTGCAGACCACCAAGACATCAATCATTATTCTGGAAAAAAGGTAGGAGAGACTCATACACTTATCCTACTTTTTTTGGTATGAATTTTATTTCTAAGGTTCCAAATAACAGATGAAACAGAAAGTTCTTATTTATAGAAGAAACACAGCTAATAAATGTAAAAGGAATGATGCAATCCCTTATGAAATTATGGATCTAGCCAATAATAATTACTGGTTTGCTACAACCATTAAGCGAATTCACTGATTAATCTTAACATCACTACTTTGCAATAATACACAACTTGTGATATTAAAGTAGAAAATATGTACATATAGCACTATTGATTAGTCTTGCCAAAAAATGTGATCCTGATTGAATCTAATTTAGGCTCTAGATCCAGCTCCCAGTTTATAGGAAATATGGGAGATGGAGGGACAGGCTAAACAATACCATGGTGGTAAGCCAGCCAAACCTGAGAATGGGAAATATTCTACAGGACAAATGACAGCTGCTTCAATGAATAAACAGTATGGGGGAAGGGCGGGAGGTAGAGGAAATGTTATAGATTAAGAAATTGAACAATCCGTGAATGCTAAAAACTGAACTGCACACTTTAAATGGGTAAATTGTACGGTAAAATAATTAAATCTCATTAAAGTGGTTTGAAAAAAAAATATTTAAGAGGCCAAAATATCAGCTGAAAGCAATGTGTGAATTTTGCTTAGATTCTGATGTGAACAAACCAACTAACTGAAAAAGACATTTTTATGGCCATCAGGGAAAATTGAACTCAGACTGCAGATCAAAATGATAATTAAGAAATGTCTGTTAATTTGGGGGCCTGGAGTAATGGTACTGTGGTTCAGTTTAAAAAGTTCATTTTCTGTCACAAACACATAATGAAACATGTAATAAAGTATTTATGGATGAAATGAGATGATTTGCTTTAAACTACTTCAGGAAGCAAAAGTAAGAAAGTAGGGAAGATGAACAATACAAGAATGACACATGCTGACAACCTGCTGACCCTTGGTGATGGTGCACACAGGCTCATTATACTGTTAATGCTGCTTTTAGGAATGTTTGAAAATTCCTTTAATAAAAAGAACAAAGTAAGAGCGATAATGCACTCATCACAGAGGTGCAGATGGATCACTGCGGGAGGTCAGGAGGGCATCCCTGAAAATTTCCATAATAAAATGTAAAAAAAAAAAGACAAATGGCATTCAGAGAAACTATTTCAACAGATATGTCAAATAGTCATATCACAGATTGGTAAAGAAGAAGTCAAATTGTCACTATTTGCAGATGACATGATACTGTACATAAAAAACCCTAAAGACTCCACTCCAAAACTACTAGAACTAATATCTGAATTCATCAAAGTTGCAGGATACAAAATTAACACACAGAAATCTGTGGCTTTCCTATACACTAACGATGAACTAACAGAAAGAGAAATCAGAAAAACAATTCCATTCACAATTGCATCCAAAAGAATAAAATACCTAGGAATAAACCTAACCAAGGAAGTGAAAGACCTGTACTCTGAAAACTACAAGACACTCCTAAGAGAAATTAAAGAGGACACTAACAAATGGAAATGCATCCCATGCTCTTGGCTAGGAAGAATAAATATTGTCAAAATGGCTATACTACCTAAAGCAATCTACAGATTCAACGCAATCCCTATCAAACTACCAACAGCTTTCTTCAATGAACTGGAACAAATAATTCTAAAATTCATATGGAACCACAAAAGACCCCGAATAGCCAAAACAATCCTGAGAAGGAAGTATCAAACAGGGGGAATTACGCTCCCTGACTTCAAGCTCTACTACAAAGCCACAGTAATCAAGACAATTTGGTATTGGCACAAAAACAGACCCACAGACCAGTGGAACAGAATAGAAAATCCAAATATTAACCCAAACATTTACAGTCAATTAATATTTGATAAAGGAGCCTTGGATATACAATGGGGAGATGACAGCCTCTTCAGCAGCTGGTGTTGGAAAAACTGGACAGCTACATGTAAGAGAATGAAACTGGACTACTGTCTAACCCCATACACAAAGGTAAACTCAAGGTGGATCAAAGACCTGAATGTAAGTCATGAAACCATACAATTCTTAGAAAAAAAACATAGACAAAAATCTCTTGGACATAAACATGAACGACTTCTTCATGAACATATCTCCCCAGGCAAGGGAAACAAAAGCAAAAACGAACAAGTGGGACTATATCAAGCTGAAAATCTTCTGTACAGCAAAGGACACCATCAGTAGAACAAAAAGACATCCTACACTATGGGAGAATATATTAATAAATGACATATCTGATAAGGGGTTGACATCCAAAATATATAAAGAACTCACACACCTTAACAAACAAAAAGCAAATAATCCAATTAAGAAATGGGCACAGGACATGAATAGACACTTCTCTAAAGAAGAAATTCAGATGGCCAACAGGCACATGAAAAGATGCTCCACATCGCTAATCATCTGAGAAATGCAGATTAAAACCACAATGAGATATCACCTCACCCCAGTGAGGATGGCCAACATCCAAAACACAAACAACAACAAATGTTGGCGAGGATGTGGAGAAAAGGGAACCCTCCTACACTGCTGGTGGGAATGCAAATTAGTTCAACCATTGTGGAAAGCAGTATGGAGGTTCCTCAAAAAACTCAAAATAGAAATACCATTTGACCCAGGAATTCCACTCCTGGGAATTTACCCTAAGACTACAGCAGCCCAGTTTGAAAAAGACATATGCACCCCTATGTTTATCGCAGCACTATTTAAAATAGCCAAGAAATAGAAGCAACCTAAGTGTCCATCTGTAGATGAATGGATAAAGAAGATGTGGTACATATACACAATGGAATATTCAGCCATAAGAAGAAAAACAAATCCTACCGTTTGCAACAAAATGGATGGAGCTAGAGGGTATTATGCTCAGTGAAATAAGCCAGGCCGAAAAAGACAAGTATCAAATGATTTCACTCATATGTGGAGTATAAGAAAAAAGAAAAAAACTGAAGGAACAAAACAGCAGCAGACTCACAGAACCCAAGAATGGACTAATAGTTACCAAAGGGAAAGGGACTGGGGAAGATGGGTGGGAAGCGAGGGATAAGGGGGTAAAAGGGGCATTACGATTAGCAGATGTAATGTTGGGGGGGCTTGGGGAAGGCTATACAACTCAGAGAAGACAAGTAGTGATTCTATAGCATCTCACTATGCTGATGGG
>JAQQAC010015468.1:33130588-33198341 GCA_029783875.1 Phataginus tricuspis
AGGACATGAATAGACACTTCTCTAAAGAAGAAATTCAGATGGCCAACAGGCACATGAAAAGATGCTCCACATCGCTAATCATCTGAGAAATGCAGATTAAAACCACAATGAGATATCACCTCACCCCAGTGAGGATGGCCAACATCCAAAACACAAACAACAACAAATGTTGGCGAGGATGTGGAGAAAAGGGAACCCTCCTACACTGCTGGTGGGAATGCAAATTAGTTCAACCATTGTGGAAAGCAGTATGGAGGTTCCTCAAAAAACTCAAAATAGAAATACCATTTGACCCAGGAATTCCACTCCTGGGAATTTACCCTAAGACTACAGCAGCCCAGTTTGAAAAAGACATATGCACCCCTATGTTTATCGCAGCACTATTTAAAATAGCCAAGAAATAGAAGCAACCTAAGTGTCCATCTGTAGATGAATGGATAAAGAAGATGTGGTACATATACACAATGGAATATTCAGCCATAAGAAGAAAAACAAATCCTACCGTTTGCAACAAAATGGATGGAGCTAGAGGGTATTATGCTCAGTGAAATAAGCCAGGCCGAAAAAGACAAGTATCAAATGATTTCACTCATATGTGGAGTATAAGAAAAAAGAAAAAAACTGAAGGAACAAAACAGCAGCAGACTCACAGAACCCAAGAATGGACTAATAGTTACCAAAGGGAAAGGGACTGGGGAAGATGGGTGGGAAGGGGGTAGTTTAATAACCATAATATTGCACATGTAATTGTAGATTAATGATACCAAAATAGATTATAAAAAATAAAAAATAAAACCACACACAAAAAAATAGTCATATCAATAAAAATTTCTGTGTGTGTTGGTGGTAGTAGCAGGAAGAAGGAGAATATTTTACTTTTTATTATAAACGCTTTTGTTTTCATTTTAGAAGGATCATGCATTAGTCTTGTAATAAGTACTTTAAAAATGG
Organism: Phataginus tricuspis; assembly: GCA_029783875.1. Classification (NCBI taxonomy): domain Eukaryota; kingdom Metazoa; phylum Chordata; class Mammalia; order Pholidota; family Manidae; genus Phataginus; species Phataginus tricuspis. The sequence goes on from JAQQAC010015468.1 coordinate 33,131,540, forward strand.
TTACGGAATGAATTTTTTTCCCATAATATATAATTTTTCCTAGTTTCACTTAAAAATTTTTTAAATCTTACCTGAGATATATTTTTGGAGGCCATTGTTTGCAAAAGGGCCCTCAGGGCACCACTTATGGCTTCCAGAAAGTCAACATGCTTAGCAAAATCTAAAATATAAAAGTGAAATATAAATTTGCCTTTCTCTAGACAAGTTATTTTGTAGAAAAAGAAACAGAATCAAAACAAAGCATGTCAATGTTAATATATGCTATTACAGGAAAAGCACCTTTGATACTTGAACTAAAACTTCCAGCTCACAGTCCCGTGAAGTGTTCACTCGCGTCTGACGGATGACCATGAGTGTAATAATCACAAAGGAGTGCTGCACAGACAGCCCTGGATGTCCAGATGTTGGATTTCCATTTAACTTGCACTGTAATGCGTGCTAAACCTGAGCTAGCTGGGCTGAATTCTGCTTTCAGATTGCCCTGCTGGTGCAGGACAAACCTCGGATGCAGCCATCTCCCAAATCAGAGTGATCCCTGCCAATCCTAACCACAGTCTTGCCCAGACTGCTGCTTAACGTTTTCAGTGGCTTCTATTGTTTTAACTGACCCAATTTCCCCTTCCCACTCCTGCTCATTTTTACTCTCATAGGCCCCTCTTCACACAGAACCAACAGAACAAGAGCAATAAATAATCACGCTAACCCAGTCACACAGAAGGGTGAGGATCACCCAGGCGAGTCTGGCTCCCTAACGCCTTTGATGGGAATGGAAAGCAACTGAACTATGGCAGATTATAGTTTCCAAAAATAGTCACAACGGTATTTCCAGTTCTGCATGATCTTCTAGAACCTAGCCACTTCCCACAAGGATGTTTAATCTATTTTCCCTCCCCTTGAATCTGGGTGGAACTTTTTAACTTTTTCAACCAACAGAACACTTGACATGACTTCTCCCTGACTCACATGTATTTACTTTCTTCTCTCTCTCAACTCTTGCCCTAGGAACCCAGCCACAATGTTATGAGGAAGCCCAGGTCACACAAAGAGGTCGCTTGTGGGTGTTCTGGCAGACAGTCCCCACACCAGCTATCAGACATGTGAATGAACAAGACTTTAGACAATTCTGGCTCCTCGTTTTCCAGCAAAGGCTAGGGTTTCTCGACTTCATGGGCGCTTCAGTCCAGATAATTCTTTGTTGTGTGTGTGGGGTCCTCGTGCACTGTGGGATATTTAGCAGCATCCTGGCCTCTACACTGTGGATACCAGAAGAGACCCCAAGTTGTAGCAAAAAAAAAAATGCCCCCAGACATTGCCAAATATCCCGAGGGGCAAAACTGCCCCTGGTTAAGAACCACTGGCCTAAACACGGCAGAGATGAGACAAACCATCTCCACTGTGCCCTGCTTAAATTCCTGAATTACAGAAACCATGAGAAATAACACATGATTATTGTTGTTCTAAGCCATAAAGCTTTGGGGTGATTTGTTATATAGCAATAGATACCTTGGCTTTCTGCCCCATGGTGCCTGGGGCCCTATAAAGATTCTGATGTCCCTTTAGGGGCTGCCGGCAAAAGAGCAAGGCAGCTTCTGCACCACTTTGAATCAAGGTTTATTGTATTTTTGGCTCACTCATTTTTAGATGTGTGTTATGTACAGAAGCAGGGAATTCCTGTAAGTATCAAAGAGCAGACACTAGGATAGCTTTAAGAGCAACAGACTTGGGAAGGAACCCTGCCTTTGACATTATATGACCTCTCATGTTACCACCAGCAAGGCCTGTCCACACTACCCTGCCTAATGTGGCAACTCACACCATTCTGCTTTTTTTTCTTCCTAGCCGAAATTACATTAAAATTATATTTATATGAGAATACAAGCTCCATGAACGTGCTGGCCTTGCCCGTCTTGTTCACACCTGTATGCTCCAGACCTAGAACAGTTCATAGCACAAAGTAAGTGTTCAATAAATGTGTGCTTAAAGAAGGAATGGCCCTGAAAGAGTTCCTCAACTGCTCTAAACCTTGGCTTCCACATCAGGAAAGTAGAATAATAATGCCCAGTTCGTAAAACCTAGTACCTAACAGGCACTCAAAAACTGATACATAGCTATTATTATTAAGCTACAAAAGGTCACCATCCTAGTTCTGTAAAGTAAGTTATATATATATTGGATTACAGACAGATACAAGTATAGCCCTAGAAATTCATTAACTGCAAAAAAATAACTAAACCATGTAATGAAGAACTAAATACAAACTAGGACACATCTCAGAATCTATTTTTTTCTGTCCTCCACTCTTAGGAAAATAATCATTACCTTAGATTCAAAACCCTAATCTAAACAGTAGGTACTGTTATATACTATGTGTAATTCATACTTCCCCTAAATTAAGAAAAACATTTGGGCAATTTTGATTTAATTCACATTTCTAGTCATTTACCCAATGTTGGGAAAGGAATTTCAAATCACCTTGTCTTTCCAACAAATTCTCAGTAAAAGGCCAACATACATGGCATTGTCAAAGAAATTAAGTAAATGCCAAAAAAAGTTAAGAGGTGATTCAAAATCTTTCCCTTAACAATTCTGTACACTATTTAAGAATTTGTAGCATGCCTAAATGTAGGTAAATAATCAGCTCACAAGTAATCAAGCAGCAAATTATATTTAGTTAAACTTTTTACTGATTTTTAAACTATCTGCTTCCCAAAATCTAGGAAAGCAGGGTATCTTAACTGATTTTAGAACCCATCTAATGGAGCAAATGACTGACTGACCCAATTTGAAAATACAACATTGCTAAAAATTTCTTGATGTTTTGAAGGTCAACAGCTTTTAATGAAGGCAACAAAGACATTAACATTTTGAAAGCAAGGACCAGATTCTACTAAAAACTTTCTCCTTTTATCTCTACTGTCAGCCACAAACATAACATAGATATATATCATAAATTTTATAATCATTCAGAGCCACACTTTAGCATTAGATTTAAAACAATTTAGATAGAGCTCTCTGATCCTCACACATTTTAACTCACAGGCAGTACAGTAACACAAAATGTTAGAAAAATTCGGTCCCATTCACCCAATTCTCCAATAGCAATTCACACTATCCATATAGAACACATAGGATTACATTATTTAATAAATCTCAAATGTTTTAGAAGGACTATTAGACTATCATCTCTAAATATAAGTGATCATCCTTTATCAAAAATTTCATTCTGGTAAGAAAAGGTTATGTCAACAATAGCATCGAAATTGGAATCTATTTAAAATCACAATGTTTAGGTATATTTTCCCATAATTCAGAAACTTCCCATTATTTCTCCAAAGCTCATCTTGGTCTGGTTTTCCTGTGATCTTTCCCAGGTAATAAATGTGCAAGCATTAGTGACCACAAATAGCAAGCTGAACTGGAAGACATACATCTAGGTATTTTCTGTATAGCATACAGAATGTGTGCATTTACTTCAAGTGAAATAAATTCTTCATACCGGTTAGGGATGGGGCTTGTGGAATCTTGACAGAACTCTCACTGAGAAATGGCCCAGAACCAAGAGATGGCAGCTTGCTGAACTAGGGCAGAGAGCGTTCCCTCAAGTTAGGCAGGCCCTGCAAGCAGTAGACGCTTAGGTAGGTCCTGCTCACCTGGGGGCCTGAATATGGATGCCCCTCTTTGGCTCTGAATCCTGCAGGGGACACCTGGGAATAGGTGGTTGGGAGTGGGTATGAGCAATAGCAGCCCCTCCCTTTCCCCAAGGGATATGCTGCTGGGCTGATGGGAGCCAGAATGCCAGCAAAAGTCAGATAAAAATTCCCCTACCCTCCATGCCATCCAGATCTCTTTCAGGTTCATAGGCCCAGAGAGAAATACAAAGCTACAGTCATCATCTGGCCAGCTCACACTGACAAGCCACCTCTTTTCTCCCGAGCTTGCCCAGGCTTGGAACGGGAACAGGGCTAGTATCGCTCACATCCTCTTGCAGGCGTGGCTAGGCATGGTTTTCCTGGGATCATACCAGCTAGAGATGTACGGCCTGAGACCACTTAAAACAACACCTGTTAACTGACAAATGTTTAAAGGTTGGTAGAGACAGAACAGTAACAAAATGTGAGTTTCTGAACATTTACTTAATTTTTAAAAAATTATCTAGAACTTTAAATTTATGTGCCATTATACACACAGCACCTCTTATGAAGTTGGTAGAGTACAAATCTAAAGTACAAGTCTAAAGAACTGGGACCAACTGTTGAATGAATGTTTATACAGAAACTTGTAGTCCAAAGCAACCATATTTTCATCTTTTAAGAGTTTCAGCTCTTGGACTTAATGTTGAGACTAGAATAGGAAATGTCATCAAACAGTTTTCAATGAAATATATGATTAATACAGTGGAATTATATCTTATTTGGTGGTTAGGTTCTAAACGCAGAAAGCAGGTACTGTGTACCTTCAAGTTTACCCTCAAAAGATCTCTGAGGACACTTTGAACTTGAAGAGCTGAGAGAGTGGCAGATTCATCTATTAATACTCTCACTCCAGATGCTTGCTGGGTAATGTGAAGAATTCTTTCTATATGAAATGCTGCTTTTTCCTCTCTCTCAGTCTTTTTCTGTTTGTTTGAACTCCTATAGTTTAATGGCCAAGTTAAATGAGATACAAGACTCTGGAGACACACAAGGGCTCTACATTGTATAGTGTTCATTCTGGAAAGGCAGTCAAAGAATGCTGTTTCTCTAAGTTACTCAACAGCATTCAGGATTAACATTTAACCTAAGCTTCAGGTTCTGACTGGGAATATCTGTAACTTTCCACTTTACAAGTCTGCCATGAATTATGAAAATTTGTTAGAAGGGCATGTATTAAACCCTATATGGATAGGTTACTTAAAAAGAATAGTTAGCTACATGTAGTATTCTCTCGAGGTTTCTGCGTATCAATGAAATTAACCCATATCAGAGATGTGTAACTTAGAGATTCAGCTTTTAACCATGCAAAGGTGTCTAAAAAAAGAAAGGTGTAGGACTGTGTGTATGGTAGTCTACCATTTGCCTTAAGAACACACATACATACTTTTGTACAGAAATCTCTCTGGAAGAATACACAAGAAACCTCTAACAGTGACTGACTGTGGGAGAGGAATGGGGTGGAGCGAGAAGAGGAGGGAGGCTTTCCACTTTACACATCCTCTAATAACTTGTGAATTCTGTAATACATATATGTACTACCCAATCAAATGTAAGTTGAGTGGTTTTATATTTAAAAAGAAAAATAAAGAATAGAGAATTACTGAAGTCTTAATGAGGCCTAATATTTTTACTTGTGAGTCAGCCTTCATTGGCCTGACATAACTGGATGCAAGCACTTTAATAAAAAAGAAAAATATAACCCAGAGACCTACCTGCATACCTTGTTTTGACTCTCTACCAGTGGAAACTATAAACATATGACTGTTAGTGATTGGAAAGATTTCTACAGACAATAATCTGCATGACAAAGTCCAAGTTCCTGGCCCTTCACAAGTTCACTCCATCTAGTGGTCATTTACAGTAAGGCCTAAATATTTACCTGGCTGAGAAAAGAGCAGCTGTGAGAGATGCTGTGCAAGTGTCTGAAGGGCTGTAGGTCCTCCCAAATGGTCCATATCCAGGAGAGATACAAGACTCTGGAGACACACGAGGGCTCTACATTGTATAGTGTTCATTCTGGAAAGGCAGTGAAATTATCCAATAGCATTCAGGATTAACATTTAACTTCAGGTTCTGACTGGGAATATCTGTAAGGAGGTCTAGGGCAGGTAGCAAAGAATCCTAGGTGAACTATTAATCTACTAAATCAAATTGCTTGAACATTCAAGGTCTCTGCGGCATCACGCATTTATGAGTCATAAGAAATCTGCATCAGAAAAATTTCTATGGATGGCAGCATCTTTAAAATTATTATTTTTTAAATTTTGGTATCATTAATATACACTTACATGAGCAACACTGTGGTTACTAGGCTCTCCCCATCAAGTCCCCCCCACATACCCCATTACAGTCACTGTCCATCAGCGTAGTAAGATGCTATAGAGTCATTACTTGTCTTCTCTGTGCTACGCTGCCTTCCCCATGCCTCCCCCTACATTATGTGTGTTAATCGTAATGCCCCTTTTTCCCCTTATCCCTCCCTTCCCACCCACCCTCCCCACTCCCTTTCCCTTTGGTAACTGTTAGTCCATTCTTGGGTTCTGTGAGTCTGCTGCTGTTTTGTTCCTTCAGTTTTTTCTTTGTTCTTATACTCCACAGATGAGTGAAATCATTTGATACTTGTCTTTTTCGGCTTGGCTTATTTCACTGAGCATAATACCCTCTAGCTCCATCCATGCTGTTGCAAATGGTAGGATTTGTTTTATGGCTGAATAGTATTCCATTGTGTATATGTACCACCTCTTCTTTAGCCATTCATCTACTGATGGACACTTAGGTTGCTTCCATTTTTTGGCTATTGTAAATAGTGCTGTGATAAACATAGGGGTGCATATGTCTTTTTCAAACTGGGCTGCTTCATTCTTAGGGTAAATTCCTAGAGTGGAATTCCTGGGTCAAATGGTATTTCTATTTTTAGGTTTTTGAGGAACCTCCATACTGCTTTCCACAATAGTTGAACTAATAAAATTACTTTTAATTGTTAAATACTATATACATAAAGTGCTCAAAGCATATACAGAGCTTTACAAATAGTTCATAAAGCAAACGCCCATGTACCTAGGAAAGAAAGAAACGTGGCTAGCACCCTCACACCCTACCTCCCTGATCCCTAAAGGTCACCACTATCTACATTTTTACAGTAAACATTTCCTTGCTTCCCTTTATAGCTTTATCACATGTATGCATCCCTGAACAAAGTAGTCTATTACTTGTTTTTAGAACTTCATAAAAATTACATCACAGTGAGTATATTCTTTGTGCCTTGCTTTCTTGCTCAATGTTGTTAGTTTCATCCATGTTGGAGCAGTTCTAGTTCAAAATCTTCTTATTGCTGTATGTATTCTACTTCATGATTATGTCAAAATTTATCCGTTCCTCCGCTGATGGACCCTGAAGTTGTTTACAGGTTGGGGAAACTGTGAACCACATTGCTATGTACATTCTCATGTCTTATAGTGCACATATGCACACATTTCTCTAGGGAATATACACAGGAATAGAACTCTTGAATCGGGGGGAGGGGGGTTGGTGTCAGCATCTTTTATTTATGGTCCATCATTTCATATAATAACATACAGACAAATTATTTTGAAAATAGAAAAGTTCTTACTTTCTAATCAAAGGTTTCCAAGTGGGGGTCCTAGAACATATGTCAACTGCAGTGATGTTTGGAAAGGCAGTTTTCTCAAAAATCTAGGTTTAAAAAAGGGGCAGTAAAGCAAAGGTTAAAGAGTAGAGTCATATTGCACATAATCCCTTTATAAAATCCCCACATATTACTTCTAAGTGAAATAGTTAGGTTTGATAAAGATACTTTCCAGCCTACTTCCAGGACTGTTAATTTTGTTTTGTTTTCCAGACCTTAACAATTACCTACAATCTGAAAGTGTGACACTTCTTTTGCATACAGAAGAACAGCTTTCTTAAGCCTTTCCCATGCTCCATGAGCACAGACTGAAACAGATTACCTTCTTTGGGATGAGGTAGTTGGTGAGAGCAGTGTGAATCTCATGGGAAAGGCAAAGGGGAGATAGCAGCTGCCCACTGCACTCACTGAAGGAATTCTCCATAAATGCATCACTTTCATCACTGCTGGATAGCTCTTCCCACTCATCATCAGAGGGATCTGGGAAGAGTGCAAATCACACATAACTGAATATTTTAAAAGTCCTCATGAAAGCTGCCCTGTCAGTCCAGGGGAGAATGTTTGAACGTAAACTGGCAGTGACGAACCTTCACTGCAGCACATGTTGACGATGATCTCCAGAGCAGTCTGCTGAGCCATCAGGAATGCTACAGTCTCTCTCAGTTCCTTGTCAGTGGGCTAAAAAATAAACATCAAACCAACTCTCAACTTATAGGAAAATATTTTCACCTGAATTTCCTTAGTTAAAGGCTACTGGATGTTTTTGCACTTGGACAAAGCATATGGGGGGTGGGGTAGGCAGAAGAGAAGTCATAAAGTGATGGAAGTATAAACAAGCATTACGATTACTCTTGGCACTGTGGAGCACGCTACTGTAACTGAGTTTCCATCTGTCTGCGTGGCTAATCTCTAAGTGTTAGCTGAAGAGATAAATATTCAGGAATCCTGAACTGAATTCACCCTGAAACTTAATCTAATGTGTTAGTAAGTAACTCAGCATACTAAGATTAAAACAAGAGTTCATTTCAGACACTAGGCACTTAGACACAATGAACCGGCTTCAAATGCTTAGATGTCTACTTGGAAAGGACTGCACTAACGAGAACTATTAACAAGCCCTTTTATGACCAACAGAGCTTGGCTAAGAAATAGATAGGCTTGCTTCCTGGCTTTCTTTGAGGTTGTAAAGTATTTCTTTAAGACTGAAGAAAGGAGAACTTTTCTCTTTGGATGTAAGTAACATGAACTTACCAATTAACATTGTTAAAATTGGTTGTATACATTTACATAACCTTAATTCTCAAGTCACCTACAGAAAGTGAAATAGGTACACTGATATTCTAAAATAATGCATAAGCTAAAAATAATGCATATTTTATTGTCTGAATGTTACTCAATTTCAAGTTTTCTAATGCCTTTTTAATGGCTATACAAAATTCCATTGGATGGATACCCTGACATTTATTGAACATTTCACTAGTGTGGAATACTTTAGATTACTTGGATGTTTTATTTCTTCAGATTTACTGGGTCAGTTGTTAAAAACACAACTACAGATCCTGTGACAAATTCCAATTTTCCTTTCCAAAATGTCCACACTCATTTATAATCCTCCAATAACTTCCTTGTGCAACAATTAACTGTAATTTCTAACCACGTTCTTAAAAAAAATTATAATTTAATAAGATATAGTTTAGGAATCCCTGTATTTGTATTCCTTTTACTGCTGGCAAGAATGTATGTAAAAATTATTCCTATTTGTTTTGTGTGTATGATAGTCAACTAAAAAAACCTTTCTTAGACTCAAAGCTAAATAAGACAAGTTGTTCCTGGGCTCTCATCTACCTAAAATGTGTCAAGATTTGGCTTAGAAGAATTCAGAAATGAAGTTCCACTTCCTTATATAACTCCTGCTCAGAACATTTCCCTGCTTCTTATTGTTATCAAACTGATATAAAGAACGAATCTAGCTGAAATGTAACAACCTTTGAGATTTGCTTCAAAATTGTCATTAGTTGAAAGGGGAGAGTGGGTTGGGAAACAGATGAAATAAAACAGACACTGATTTGATAATTGATAACCACAGAAGCTGGGTAAGGAGTACTCTCCTTCAGCATATGTTAAAACAACAACTTGAGTTAGTTCTTTCACATTTGTGGTTATACTTTAAGTTAAATGATGCAATGAAAGGTTTTGATTCTAAAGGACTCCTGCCCAAGCCACTGGGAATGAGAAGGACCAGAGCTGACTATGAATTTGAATTGCTGGCACATATCGGCATAATGCCCAGCACCCTGCTGGCATTTACACACTGGTGGACTGAGCAGCATGTTAATCATCCAGTCTACTCAGTTATGTTAATAGACTTTAAAAAGCAAGCTTTTGTTATGAAAACACTTCATTTTATAAGCAGCAAAATTCTATTTTTAAGTAATACTTAGGAAAGAAATCTCTAAATATCAGTTAAATATTGATACTTTTTAAACAGTGGCACTTAATCTTGGAAGACTTGGATCTCAGTCCCCACTTATTCCCTTTAGAAGCCCCCTGGAAGCAAGGCTGGAGATGGGAAATTACTCAGGAGTTCCGCTCTCCCACTCCCAGCAAGGGTCTTCAGACATTTCAGGGTCCCTGACAGTTCAGCTGTAATTTCAACTTCTACTCTGACAGGAATTAGGAGTGGTAAAACAGAGTATTCATGCACCAGGCAGGATAAAGTCAGGGCAATGTCAACAGCTGCAGAAGAGTCCCCAAGTCCCGATCTGTCACCTGCTATGTTCCACACATGGCTATGAAACCATGTACATCCCAGATCTATCCATTGTCCTTCCAGTGACAACCGGAGAGGTAATGTTGTCAGGCTTCTTCATAAGCACTCCTTTGGGAGGAGGAGGTGCACAGCTATGCCTTTGTCTATCTTGCTTTCCTGATTTTAAATTCTACTCAACTCTGACTCAGATGCACAATGAGACAAGGAATAAATTTGGGGTTCAAATATGTGTACCCTTGCACCAAAAGGGGGGTGCTATGATTTTTAAGCCATTTTATGATTTGCAAGCAACTCAAGAGCAAGATGGCCTTCTCATTTTTGTATTCACCCCAGCACATAATATAATTGCTCTGCATCTAACTAACAGCTGTTCACAGGGGTCTGGAAAATAGTTCTAACTACAACATTTTGATGTCTTTAAAACATCACCAATTCATACTTTACAAGGCTTTGTGAATGAAAGAAAACAATATACAGTAGTTCCCTCTCACCCACAGGGGATAGCTTCCAAGGCCCCCTGTGGATGCCTGAAACTGTAGATAGGTATGTATATACCTATGACATTTAATTCATAAATTAGGCATTGTAAGAGATAACAATAATAAAGTAGAACAATTATAATATACTGTAGTAAAAGATATGTGGATGTGGTCTTTTTCTTGAAATATCTTACTGCACTGTACTCACTCATCTTGTCATGTTGTGAGATGATAAAATAAATGCCTGTGTGATGAGATGAAAGTGAGGCAGATGACGCAGGCACTGTGACATAGTAGCGTGAGGCTACCGCTGACCCTCTGACCAAACATCAGGAGGAGGGTCATCAGCTTCTGGACTGAAGTGGACTGTGGTGACTGAAACTGTGGACAAGGGGGACTACTGTACTGTTATGTATGTTAACAGCATTCTTCCAGTTCTGGCGTGGTCATTTTCTTCAGAAGGACTTCAGCAGCCTCTTCACAAGTCTTCCTGCCTCCAGGCTCCTTAAACAACATTAACCTGTGTCACCATGTTGTTTCTAACACCAGCCTTTAAGGCAGCCCAGTTCTATCCAAAAAAGCACTCTTTAGGTCTCTTCCTTCCTCTCCCATCTGGGTTGAGGCTGGTATGCCTACTCTGTGGAAACCACTCCTTCAGAAATCTGTGCACAGTCCTATCACTGTTCTAAGGACAGGCATTATAATAAATTTTGATTATGTGTCTGCCCTCCCAAGATGGAAAAGGTCCCTGAAGACAGGACAACTGTCTTAATCATCTTTCACCAGCATCCGGCACAGTGCAGGAGCACAGAAAATGTGCACCTCACGGAATAAAGCCCAACTCACTGTCCTTTTCTTCCCAACTACTTGGCCCTCCTCCTGAGCAGAAATGTTTTCCCACATTATGGCCTCATCTCTGCTGACCGGCTCAGCTGAAATGTTTCCTGCACCCAAGACTGCTCACCCTAACCCCAATGTCCCACTTCTCTAGCACAAGTGTGTCACAGCCATGCAGTCTGCAAAAACTAGGAAACACCATTGAGTCTTACAAGCACCCAACCTTCTCTGCTCAGAAGTAGTGGGTAAATGAAGGTCCGGCTTGCTACTTTGGTTTGGTTAAATACTAAAATAAAAGACATGAGAATGCAAGGGACAATCTAGCAAAGTAAGATAATCTGGGAGACAGTGTGTAACTGCAGTGGGAAGATCCAACTTACGAAGATGGCTGTATGTTTCTGAAGTGGTGCAAAAGTACTGGTCTATCCCATCTTTGAAATCTTCTGTATATAAAAGTTCCATTTTAAACAGATTCTTTTCCCTTTTGGAAGTAGATTTCTAATGGTATACTGAGTTAATGGGAAAACATGACTGATTTTTACCAAAAATTCACTTTATAATTAATTTTGCTCTAATATTTTCCCACAAAGCTTAGGATATTTTTTTAAAGAAAATAGCCATATTAATCCAATTTGAAAGCATCGATCTGACTTACTGGAAGTAAATCTGACATGAAGGTTTTCCTTCTGACTTTTCTTTTATGAGGAATTTCTTCCATTTCATCATCTTCAATCAAATCATCCCTATTCACATTGTCCAATATTTCCTCAGTCTCTGCAGCAGTTTTTAACCTTTGAGTTTCAGTCTCCTTCATTTTAATAACTGTTTCACCAGCATCCATTTCCAAGACTTCAGATAAGATCTTTAGTATGGCATTTATGATTTCTGCTTGACTCTTGGATGGAATAATGTCCTTTAGATTCCAAATTGTGCCTGTGGAAAAAAATTAGAGTAAGGACAAAGGAATCACCTGTGAAATCTTTTATTTAATATTGTTCCCACAAGATTGGTTTTAGGTGTAATTTCAAAAAAATCTCGACCCCACTGCTTTTGTTCAGTTTCTAGTAAATGTCAAAAAACTTTGCACAAAGGCAGCTCCCTTTATTACAATCCTTCACAATCATCTCCCTTGCTTGGCACTCCATGACTTTCTCTGATACACAGCAAAAGACCAAGAGGACAATGACCAACTTTCCTTAAAATGACAAGTTAAGTTCCTTATTTTCTTCGGTCCTAACCTGAGCTTCTTTCCTCTGTAGCTTCTTATATATTCCAAGAGTGGATGGAATGTACTAAAATTCCAAGGTCTCCTAGACAAGCTAGAGAGCAGGTCCTTGGTTTTATGTCTATCAAAACAGAACAGCAGCTACCATTAAATATTTACACTCATTAAAAAAAAAAACAGTGACTACTAAAATAAAAATACTGAATAATTACCTGGAAGAATTGAAAGCAGAGATTCAAAGAGGTATTTGTATACCCATATTCAGGGTAGTATTATTCAATAGCTAAAAGGCGGAAGGAACCCAGGTGGTGTCCATGCGTGAAGGAATGGATAAACAAAATGGGCTATACACATACACTGGAATATTATTCAGCCTTAAAAGGGAAGTAAATTCTGACATATGCTACAACATGGATGAACTTCAAGGACATTACACTAACTGAAATAAACCAGTCACAAAAAGACAGATGCTGCATGGTTCAACTTAGATGAGGCACCTAGAGTAATTAAATTCATACAGACAGAAAGTAGAATGGTGATTGCCAAGGGCTGGGAAGAGGGAGAAGTGGAAAGTTGTTTGATGGGTACAGAGTTCCAGTTTTGCAAAGTGAAAAGAGTTTTGGAAATTGGTTGCACAATGGTGTGAATGTACTTAACACTACTGAAATGTACTCTTAAAAATGCTTAAGATGGCAAATTTTATGAGTATTTTACCACTTTAAAAAAAAACCCTCTCAAGATAAATTACCTCTGCAAGGCTAAAGGGAAGAGGAAATAAAGAAAGAAACAGTATAAATTACCTACTACTCAACAGATGATCAGATTATTTCTTAGTTTTGTATTTAGACATTTTGGAGAGAAAAAAGCCTGGGGTAATGAACATACAGAGAAGTGAGTGGTCATTTTTGGATTCCCACTGTCAATTTCTGAACTCACTGGTTCATAAATAAGAAGGGATTGTGACAATAGAATTTCCTTTATCAGACAACAGTAGTTTGTTAAATTGAAAATAAATCTATTTTAGAAGGCTTTGCAATTATGCACAACCACTTGAATTAAGGATTTCCATTTAAACATTAAAAATTTCAGAACAAACATAAGCATGGAAGGGCCTGATGTGGTGAAATAAGAGAATGATTGGGGACTTCCGGAAATATGGCGTCGTGAACGGACCAGCAGAAAAATTCCTCCCAACATTATATTTATTCAAGAAAATACAGCAAATACAATATCCCTAAAAGAGAGACCAGAATACACAGGAAAGTGCACAGCGTACAGCTACACCAGTGAGAACTTGGCAGCCGGTGAGGCAGACGGGATACGGAGCAGCGATCCGGTGGGACCGAGCGCTCCCCGCCCCCAGAGCTCCGGCGGCCAGACACTCCGGACAGAGGCACCTGGCGAGGCAGGACGGAAACGCGATCCAGCGAGACCCGAGCGCCCCTCCACCCCAGCACTCCGGCGGGAGTCCCGGCAAGGCGGGTAAGGTACGGAGCCGCGACCCTGGAGGGACCGAGCGCTCCAGCGGGAGGAAAGGATTCAGAGCCGGGAGGGAGTGGAAGTCTGCACTGGGAGCGCCGACACACAGCCTGCGGTGTAGCGGAGATAGGAGAGACAGAGGGCACAGGGTCCCAGCCAGGAACGTGCAAGTTGCCCGTGGCAGGCTCCGGGAGGGAAAAAGAAAGGAGAAAAAAGGGAAGAAAAGCGCGCGCTCTACCTCAGCGGTCTTAAAGAGACAGGAGCTCAGTAGAGGGGCCGGATAGCCCCGCAAACTGAGCCCAGCACGCTGGGAGTCCTGGGGAGCTTTGGACCCCTTGGCTGGCGACTGGGAAAGGGTGCCTGCCATTGAGACCCCCACGGAGATCAACAGCTTACCATTCGGTCCCAACCCAGCCAGAACTATAGAGTGGCGCTGGAATAGTGGAGCAACAGTGCCACCTACAGCACTCGCGCGGAACCCACTCAGAGTGGCTTTTTTTGTTGTTGTTGTTATTGTTTTTTCTCCCCTTTCTTTTCCTTTTTTTCTTTCCCTCTCTTTCAACAGCCTCCCATTCATTCTCACCCGGCCACAGCTTTAAAGGGCCGTGTGGAGCAACGTGGCCGCGGCTCTGGAATAGTGGAGCAATAGCGCCACCTACAACATTCACACAGAAACCAACCCCGGTGGGCGTTTTGGTGTTTTTTTTTGTTTCTTTTTTGTTTTTTGTTTTTTGTTTGTTTCTGTTTTTGTTTTTGTTGTTGTTGTTTTCTTTTACGTGTTGCTGCCTTTTCTTTTTCTTTCTTTTCTTTTCCTTTCTCTCTCTCTCCTTTTACTTTTTTATTAGTAGTAGAAATTTCTTTTTTTTCTTTTCTCTCCTTTTTTATCTCTCCTTGCTACCAACAACCAATTCTATAGTCATGAGAAGACAGAAGAATATGATACAGACAAAGCTTCAGACAAACACCACCCCAGAAAAAGAAGCGGAAGGAATAGACATGCACAGTCTTCCAGAAAAAGAATTCAGAATAAAAGTCATAGCCATGCTGACGGATCTACAGAAAAATGTGCAAGAGCTGAGGGAGGAAGTGAGGGAAGTGAGGAAAGATAATGCAGAAATGAGACAAGCCATCGACGGGCTCAACAGCAGATTGAATCAGTTTCAAGACATGATCAAGGAATTACAAGACAGGGACCAGGAATACAAAGAAGCTGAGGCAGAGAGAGATAAAAGGATCTCTAAGAATGAAAGAATATTAAGAGAACTGTGTGACCAATACAAATGGAGCAATATTCGCATTATAGGAGTACCAGAGGAAGAAGAGAGAGAAAAAGGGATAGAAAGTGTCTTTGAAGAAATAATTGCTGAAAACTTCCCCACGTTGGGGAAGGAAATAGTCTCACAGTCCACGGAAGCCCACAGATCTCCCAACACAAGGGACCCAAAGAAGACAACACCAAGACACATAATAATCAAGATGGCAAAGATCAAAGACAAGGACAGAGTATTAAAGGCAGCTAGAGAGAGAAAAAAGATCACCTACAAAGGAAAACCCATCAGACTGTCATCAGACTTCTCAACAGAAACCTTACAGGCCAGAAGAGAATGGCATGATATATTTAATGTAATGAAACAGAAGGGCTTCGAACCAAGAATATTGTATCCAGCACGATTATCATTTAAATATGACAGAGGGATTAAACAATTTCAAGACAAAAGAAAGTTGAGAGAGTTTGCCACCCATAAACCACCACTACAGGATATCTTAAACGGACTGCTCTAGAGGGAAACACCCCTAAGGCTAAAAAGATGTCACCAGAGAAAATAAAAGCATAGCAAAGAGAATGATTGAATTTTGGCCCCTATCTCTGCCCATTATGAGCTACTAAAAGAACACTCTATCATATATGGCTAAATTTTACCTGCCACCAGTGTCTTTAATAGCATGTATTCCATGGTATTGGCAGGAGACAGCATTGCTGATTCCAGCACATGCAATGCTGGGGCACTGAAAGATTTCAGTAGCTCTGGGTTATCTTCTGTCACAGTCTGCAAACAATAGGCTGTAAAGACAAAAATTAAATATTCAGAAACAAATGAATTCTGCTAGGATAACTTATAGCAATGTAATTCGTCAGAAAACATTTGCATCCTTACAACTTCTTCAGACTAGCTTTGTAGGATATATATGCTTTTCCTCAAGGATGGTACATATAAATGAGGCTTCCCAAACTATCAGTGCTATAAAAGATCTTTTTCTTCTCTCTTTATTTCCAATTCTTCACAAAAGCATATTTTTATAAAATACAATTTAAAAGGCTCTTAAATGTTGTGACATGAAATTACTACAAACATTTATCATTTATAGAGGCTTATCCTTAATTTCTGTACTCATCACAGACCAGTAGCAAAGTCTGTGGATCAAACAGCAGTACACAGACATCTTACAGTAGTTCTGTTGTTAGTGACAAGCCCTAGGTTTTGGGACATCCTGGCTTCTTCTAAATTCAGCATGACCCCGAAAGGTTAGGGCTATTTCTGGTGATCAATACGTCTTTAAGAAAAAGTACTTTACATAAAAATATGGGCAAATTAAGAGACAAATAAAATATTAATAGACACATGATCCATTTAACACTTAACTCCTCCTTGCATTAAAACAATGGATTACAACTTGCATATTAGAAATAATTAACTGAAAGTACAAAACAATTGGGATTGCATGAAAGATTTGGAACAGAAGACACCTCTGAAGCACAAAAGAGGAAGCAAGCCCAAATTTATTTTGAGATACTGTATTCCATACAAATAGTTCAGGAATTTCAAAGTAGATTGTGCCCATTAGCCAAAATACATGCAACTGCTATGATCTAGATTAGTTCCCAAAATGTATCTGTACACAAATCCATATGTATATTCATACATGTATATATGTATATGTACATACTAAATATGTACATATACATATATTCAAAGGAAATTTTTTTAAAGGCAAAAATTCACTTTAGAAAGTCAAGACAAGTAATAAAGACAGTACAAGTTCAAAGAAAGCTATAGTAATACATAGGATGGAATCTCAGAAGCTCACTTTATTATATGTAAACTTTGATTTTCAAATGAAAAGTGATTTAACATCTTAAAAACATTTTTTAAATGTTTAAGAAATCATGAGCTAAATGCAGAGGAAGACACTGTTATACAATGCAAAATTACTTTATTCTCATCTATCCCTTAAAATCTCGTTAGAGAAAAAAAAGTAACTAAATCTACAAAACTAAAGGTGCAACAAGAGAAGTGAGTTTTTCTTGTAAAAGCTATGAACTAACTTTCCTGATTGCTCCTACTGTAATAAAAACTATTCTCTAAGATTAAAAGTCACCTACCAATTTCTCAACTGTTTTTAAAATCCACATTTACTCAGGAATCTCTCCTCTGCCAAAGATTCCATTTTGAGAAATTAATTAAAAATTTTTTCCAAGTAGTATTTATTTCACAATTATTCCCCACTGTTCTCTTAAGAGTATCCATTAGAACCAAGAGTAATATTGGTAAAGGGAAGATACTCAGTCCTTGCCAGGATAAATGCACAGTTAAATAAAAGGACAGCTGGATGCCTGCCATTATGATGGGCAGGAAAGAAATGCTCTCCATTCTCCCAGATTTCTGTTGAGCAACCCACCCCCCCGTTTCTGTCTCCTCACCCTGCTGGCCAAGGACTCCCTCTGCCTGGTGGCTCTGCAACCCCCCAGAGAGAAGGTGAGGGAACCAAGCCAGCTGAAGCTGCCAGGCTTTGCTCTTCCTGTCCCATGAAGGGAAGCAGGCTATATGAAATTTCACTCACTTATTTTCCTCTCTCAAAAAAAGCACAGGTTATCAGTTTTCTGTTGGAAGTAGGAGACAGTAATACAAGACATTTAAAGAAGTAAAGATTCCAATTAACTGGCTCAAAGGCCTGATAGTTGAGTTACTGTTTCTCAGTAAATGGGAGATGAAAGCTTCAAAAAGTAATAAAGGCTTCTAAGAATGGTAATACTAGAAATGACATAAATTCACATAATTACCTTCCTCCCTTTCATAGTGAAGAGTGGGAAAATTATATGAGTAAGTAAAGTATTAATCACAGATTTTAAAAGATTGAGAACAAACAGAACTCAGCTACACATTTATGTATAATGAGAAAAAAAATCACTCCTGTAGAATAAACATGCTATGTCTGAATAAAAATTTTTTAATGAGGCCATACATACTTAATAAACCATCACCTTTTCTTCACTTACCTACTGAAATAGCCAGGTCAACATTGGTGGAAAACCTACTTAAATACTTTAATACAATCTCCAAACACCCTTCTTTGTTGAATATAGACACTGCTCTACTACTGCATTCACTAAATTGAAGGGGGGAAAAAAAAGTTTTACTATTCACATTTTAACAGGAAAAAAATCAACCACAGAAATTCATGAAAAACTAAATTAAGCTTTATAAAAAAGAACCAGACTTGGAGTCAAACACCCACCAGTTTTAGAGATGAAGAAACCAATGTCCATTCATATTCACTCGTACATCAACAAAACAAGCTACCTGGGTTTTTAAAATATCTATCATAGTAAGATCCTTTAGCCAATCTTTTTACTTGCATGCCTGTGTCCTTAAAGGAGGTTAGAGCTGGATGAGATCTTAGAAGTAGTTTACTTCAACTCCTCATTTTACAGATGAGGAAACCCAAGTCCTAAAAGGTAAAGTAATCGATGCAAAGATCACACATTTTGTTAGTGATGGCTCCTCGAGTCCAGCATACTGTTCTTTCCACTACCACAGTAATAATAATTTAAGTAAGAGTAAAAGGCCTCACAAGAAAAGCACTAATGTAAAAAAAAGTAAAATTAAAGTTTACTTATTTATTCCTTCTAGACAGCTATTATAATTTCAACAAGCATAATTGGCAGTCTGCAATAGAGAAATTACTATAATAAATATCTGACTTATACTACCTTTTAATAAGACTCAATTAATGTTATTAATAACCATACATACTAAATACAGAGAAAACAGAGCTAATTATAATAATTTTATCCATGTTTCCAGAGAAAAGTACTGCTCCACATATATATACATGACACACTAAAAGTTAACAGAGCTGACTCAGTTATTAAATTCAATCCTGTTATCTAAAGATAAATGATTTTCGGTCTATCTATCTATCTATCCATCTTAGTTACTGCAAGACTACTATAAGCCTCTTTCAAGAAGCCCACAGTGAAGTCAGGTAAAGTCAGGAAGATAAGGTATACCTGTGTTAATTTAAAATATGTATGTGTGTAAATATAATTTAAGATATAAATTATGAAACAAAAATGTTAGGAGCTATGAAAACTAGAAATGACACAGATAGGCCTCACAGGCACTCAGGAAAGAAAGAGCACTGTGGAGATCATATTTCCTGGCTCTTTTCAAAGAAATTTCAAAAAAATTTCCAAATCCAACAATTTATGCAAATTGGAGTTTTTGGTGCACAGAAAAATAGCACCCACCAGCTTGCTCGAATGCCATTTCCTCAAATCTGATCTCTTCAATTTTTCTGATGAAATGCATCCACCAGTTTAAAATGAAATCATAGGTAAGTTCGAATTGCTATGTAGGCCACTTTTCAGGATACAACTTAATATTGTATTCTAAGAAATATCTGTGCTTTTAGGCCAGAAGTTATAATCACTGCTCATTAAAAATAAGGAACTATAACAGAATCTTGCAAGAAAGGTGGTACATAAAATTGGGTAGACAAACCTTCATCAGAGTGTAAATCAATGATACCTTAATAATAAAAAAATTCCATATTGCCAGAACTAAATCCAAAATAAAAAATTTATGAAGTGAAAAAAAAAAATTAGGTAGACAAAAAATAAATCCAGGTAGTGCTTCTAGCCATTACCATTTCTACCAGCAAGTCCACTCTACCACTCCTATCACGGCATCATGGAAGCCTGGAGCTTGGCCTTCTTCCTACTGGAGCTCTTCTTGGGCATTTACTTCCCTGTCAAAGGCAACTGCCGGGGTAGAGGAGGAAAGCACCAGCCAAGGGTTGGGTTCCCCGTCTCACTGGTGATGCCAGGCCGAAGCAGCTATTACACAGGGGCCTGACTAGCTTTATTTAAGACAGTTGTCTCCTGCTTAAAGTTTGTGGGAGAGGGGGCACAACAGGTGATAATGGCCATGATCCCTCTTATTTTTGTCAGCAGTAATGACTGGAGAGAAGAGTTAGAGGAAGAAAGATGTAGTGATGCTGTGAGGAAAAAGAGCCAGGCAAGGAGGGTTGATCTGAGGTCACTAAAGACTACCTCCTACCAAGCATTAACATCAAAGATTTGCATGCCTACCAACAAGAAGAGAGATTCCTGTGCAGTTTAACAGAAAAGAGCAAAAGCCTGAGTAGCATCATGGCAGGAGGCTGTGTTAGGAAAGCATCTTACCATATATTCCACAGCAGGTTCACAGCCTCATTGGCTATGTTCTCAATATAATTTCTGTTCTGATCTTTTTTTTCTTGTGGAGACATCTCATTTGAATCCAGTCCAGCACTACACTGTAACCAAATATCATGATTAGCACCCTGGGTCAAAAGAATAATTACACAAAAAGGCTAATTATAGTGAAGAATCAAAAACTAAACACCAGAAATTATAGTGGTTAACAAGCTAATCAAATTCTCATAAGCAGTACAGTTCCCACAACCCTGCAAGAAATAGACAAGAAAGGTTCAAAAGTCATTGTACAAACTAGATAGATTTTAGATGAAAATGTAAAATCAGTACAAAGTATTTTATCTAATGTGATAAAGACAGTAAACAAGGCAAAGAAACATAACACCTAATTAAGTGCTGACATCTACACAGTGCCTTCTCTGTGCAAGGCACTACCCCAACCACTCTGCATATACTGTCATTTAATCCTTACCACAGCCCTGTACACTGGGTGAGCAACTTTTGCTACAAATAGGAAACTGAGGCACAGGAAGACTGCTGAAGTGTACAGAGAGGCTGGGATTCAGATCCAGGTATTCTGGCTCCAAAGTTGGTGCTTTCAGCCACTCTGCAGTACTGCCCCTGTAGCATAACCCACAGCACTCTTTAAGCAGGGCTTCTCAATCTTAGCTCTGGTGACATTATGCACCGGAGGAGTCTCTGTTGTGGGGGCTGCCATGTGCACTGCAGGAAGTTCAGCAGTATTCTTGGTCTCTACCCACTATACGCCAGCAGCACCCCTTGCCCCCAAGCTGTGACAACCCAAAATGGCTCCAGACATTGCCATATGTCCCCTGTGAGGCAGACTGCCCCCAGTTGAGAATCACTGCTCTCAAGGAAACAAGACTGATTCCTCTCATCAAAATTCGTTATTCTTTATACACTCTTAAGTGAAAATTACCCGTCAGTACAGAATAATGGGCCAGAGACACACCAAAGAGAGCTCCTTAATCCCTGAACTACATCACACAATAACCAGCCTGATGTTCAATGATACAGTCTTCATGGCAAATTCCTAATGTCTGTACCTCAGCTTCCTCACGTGTAACACAGGCGTGATACCTGCCAAATAGGACTGCTGTGAGGATTAAATGAAATCATACACAGAACACAAAATAGCACTGGCACATAAATAAGCAAATAATACATGCTAATTATTGTTACTGGATGAAACTTAAAGTTTAAAGGAGTCAGTCAGTTTTAGGAAGGTCTTTTCCAACTAGCATATAAATAAAGGCAGTGGAAACAAAAAACAGGAAGACTGATAGTGTTTCCAGGAAAAAATTCCCATAGGATGTTTTGAGGGAAGACAAAATAACTAACACCAAAGTACTTAAAACAAAAACAAAATCTAAGTTTGTATACTAAAAGCTATATTGAAAAACTGCATACCTCTTTTAGCAATGCAACCAAAGGAGTCATGATATCCTTGGTCACCATGTCATCACAAACTTCAAAACCTCCGCAAGCACTGAGATTTCTACACAAGAAGTTTAAGATATGTTTTACTTTCAGATCACATGTCACAAGCACTATTAAGCTCACATATTTCTATTTCTAACCATACTTAACATTTCCCAGATGAAAGCGATTATGATTTCTGTAAAATGCTGCAGAACCAATCCACTGACTCCTACCTCCTCTAATCCTTGTTCTACATGATGTAAACAAATGACTTTGTCATGTAACAACTTAGTTGAGGTCTGAGCCAGTTTATGCACCTGACACATGGCAATAGGGCGGGGAGAGGAGAGATGACTTCCTTTTTAATGTGAATAAATCACAGCCTGGTTTTATACAAAAGGACTTTTTCTTGGAATCAAGACTTCAAGGGCACCAAGGGTGAGGCTAGCGAATGACATGCCCTGAAACTACCCTGGCTATGTTTAATTCTAACTGGTAAGATGTTGCTTGCCCTCTGAGTGTACAGGCCCTGAGGATATGAAGATAAATCAGAAGATGCCTCCACAACCTCCTAGGAGCTCCAGTGTCAGAGAAAGGGAAGGCTTCTTACACACTGTTTCCTCCAGCAAGTAGTTAATTCCCAGATCTCAACTCAAACATCCCTCCCTTAGGGTTTCCTTCCCTGAACCCCCAGTTATACCCTCTCATAGCACCCTTTGTAATTATCACTGGTTGTTAATTGTACAGTTCTGTGACTATTTGGTTAATGCCCTTCTCCCTCAATACTGCAAGATCCATTAAGGACAGAAGTTACACCTACCTTGCTCACTACCACATGTCCACAGCCCAGACCGCCTCCTGATGCACAGTAGGCACTAAATATATACTTGCTAAATCAATGAATAAAACATGATATAGAGAGCTGTAAGAACCACACATAATAACTTCTACTCTTGCCCCCTCTGCAGTCCATTCTCTGCACAGCCATCAGAGTAGCCTTTTCAAAAGGTAAATCAGATAATGTCACTCCTGCTTAGATTAGGCCCTTAAACCACCCAGTCCTTGTCCATCTCTCATGCCCTGTAACACCCCCTCCTTCACTCAGCCACACTAACCTTTCTTTAACCATGCCAAGCCCCCTGCTGCCTCACTCTGATGTTCCCTTTCCCAGTTTTTCCATGTCTGGCTCTCATCCGTCATCAGGCCAAAGGTCACCTAGACATCACCCAATTTAAAGTAACTTCCCACCTCCAACTCATCATCCTCTCGGTTTTCTCCACAGCACTTCTCACTAGCTACTATTATCTGTTTTACCTGTTCATCAGTTTCCTGTCTGCCTCATCAATATGAGTTCTGTGAGGGCAGAGATCTTGGCTGCCTCGCTCGGTGTTCTGTCTGCTCAAAATCCCTTGCACCTAACACACCTGGCACATACAATGGAAGGGTTCACTGAACCTCGGGCCTCGGGAGGGCTCTTGGAGAGGGTACGCCAGGCCTTCACGGGAAGACTTTTGGCAGGTGGCTGCTGCAGGTGAAGCGGCCAGGTGGACGGAATGCGCGTAGTCTGGGGATCATGGGGTCCTCTGGAGCCCTGGGTTCAAATCTCCCCTCTGCAAATGGGAGACCCTGGGCAGTTCTTGCTTCCGTCCTTTCCCCCTCGAGATGCCCCGGGAAAGCGCACTGAGCGGGAAACGAGATAAGCTATTGTGCCTGGCACACAGAAGGCGCTGCTGGACTCCGTGGCCCCCCTCCCGGCTCACCTCAACGCGCCGGCCGCAGTCTCCCTCACCGCCAGGCTGGGGTCCAGCAGCAGCGGCCCGAGGCGGCGCACTGCGTCCAGACGCGCCAGGCCCGGCAGCGCGGGTCGCTGCTGCACCAGCCGGGCCAGCCCCGCGCAGGCGCACTCGCGGACCTCGGCGCTCGGGTGCTGGAGCTGCAGGACGGGAGCGAATGTCAGAGGGCGTGCAGAGCGCAAGCGCAGGGGCGCGCGGCGCTGCCTGGGGGCTCAACGCGAAGCCTGTCGCTCGGGGCCGACGCGCTCGCCTCACCTTTTCCAGTAGCTCCGCCGCTGTCCCGTCGTCCTCTTGTCCCTCAGTGCCGTTCGCCGCTGCCACCGCCTCGGCCTGACAGTCGCCCGTAGGAGAGAACTGAGGTCGTTTGAAGCGCTTTGTCCGGCTCTTGCCCATGGCGATGTGCACTGGGGCGGGGAAGGCAGGGCAAAGAGGGCAATAGAGGGTGGATGCCACCAAGCTGCTGGCGGGGTCTTGTCGCCGAGGGGACTTGTTGCGGATGCTCAGCGGGACGCGCTGACCGCCCAAGTCCACATGGGGAAGCAGTGCGCAGACGCGCCGCGTGTCCGCAGCCGGGAGCGGGGACTGACGCGCCGACTACGCAGGCGTGGCGGGGGATGGGCAGGGTCAGCCCCGGCCGAGGGGCGGGGTCCTGTGGATTTCCCTGGGAAGGAGGCTGGACTTGAACGTAAATACCCACTCCCACCAGCTAGTGACATTCATCAAGTTACTGAACTTCGCCAAACCTGTATTTCCATGATAATCAAATGGGATTTAAGGACACCCAATTTGCAAAGTTACTGTGAGGCTTAAGTAAAATTATCTAAAGCGCCTAACTCCAAACCAGATGTATGGCGCTCAAAAGCTTTTAACCACGATTTTTTGGGTCCCCAGGGCCTAGCACAGTCTTCTGTCATTGAGAAAACCACTCCATGGCAACCTTCCCCTCAGGGAGTTGACTGTCTGCTAAGGGAAATAACATTAATTACAATACCATATTTTGGAAAATAATCACAGCAGCATAGCTAAACATGTAAAAACTCTGGCCTATCAAAGACCAATTTTAGGTTCAAGGAAATCTTGGAGCCCCCAAATACATGTTGGTAGGTTTTACTTCCTAGATCTCTATCTGCCACCTCCATAATCCAAGCTGCTGTCCTCTCTTGTATTGACTACATGGCCTTCTGGTCTCTTTTCTTCCATGCTGTGCATTGATAGAACAGCTAGAGTGGTTTTTTTCAAGTGTCCTCCCAACTTTTTCATATTCACTCCCTTGCTTAAAATCTTTTAAAGGCTTCCCTTTCTCATAAGATAAGGATCAAAGGCAGGGTCTCCTCCCAGCCTCCAGCTTCATCTCACATCACGTCTTGCACTCTGCTCGCCCTTTGCCGCCCTCCACAGGACCAAGCACTCCTCTGAACAGCCTCTGAACTGTCTTTGAACAGCCTTAGCCCCAACCCTGTCCTGGTGTGTGCAAGTGTCACCTCTGCTTAGGCGCCTCCTCTGATTTCAAAGTCTGAGACAGGCCTCCCTTGAGACAGAACCTATCCTGTTCCTTTGCTACAAAGCACAGCTCAAAATTATAGTTACAATTTAAACTTGTGTGTAGTTATACATGACACTCATACACATTATCATATACATGTTTACCCCAATGACACTGAACCCTGGGAGGATAAGGCTGTCTGTTTTCACTTACCATTGTATTTCCAACACTGGCCAAGGCCTGGCACAAAATAGGCATGCAATTTCTTAAATAGATAGAGACTACATAATAAGGAAAGAGTAGGGCATGTAATCTAGACAGAACAGGAGGAGGGAAAAAGATTCCTGCAGCTTCTCTCACTGTGGGGATGAGCGAGAAAAAATGGTGCAAAACTTTAGCTGGACAGAATTTTGTGGTCTATTTTCATTAATAACGCCTTTTCTGTGAGAAATGAGCATTTTTGCTAAAATAAGTGATAAACTTTATTTAGTGAGCTTAAATAAAGAATCAACTAAGATGTCAGTCTTAGGAGAAACCCAGGGACCTTTAACCAGATTAATAATCCTTAAGCAGTCATTTAAAAAAATCCAGTCAAGCAATGGTTATCTAACCATCCCTTTTCCTACAGTTTATCTTTGTCCAGAGGGAATTTTTGAATTAGGCTGCTTAGAGGCCTCTTCCCTAGAGATAAATAAAGTGCTTGTAATCAATTACAGGCAGGACAAGTTTTACTTTAAATAGGAGCTAGTTGTTCTCCCAGACTCCTGTTTTTCCCCCTTTGCATTTGTGTAATCTTCCTAAAACACATTCTGATCAATATTTCTTTAAACTCTTTGACAGTCCGATGTAGATGCATGACTGAACCATGTAGAATCAGGTTCAGACTTGTACATACATACTCTCTGTGGCCACAGCACCCTGCCCCTTGCTTCCATCGTCTCTTGCCAGAAGCCTCCTCAGTCTTCACAGAAGTGCCTCCGACTTCCCCTCCCCTAGGCCTGGGGACTGTGTAACTCAGCAAGCTTCCACAGCACACCCTGGAGTGAGGTCATTTCTGTTTTCCTGGTACACAGACTCAGATCTACTTCCAGCTCCTCTTGAGTTTTATGAACTCTGTGACATGAGAGATGTACACCAAAAAGATGGCCATCCACTTGGGTCTATTTTCCTCATCCTCCCTCCTGCCCTGGCAGACACTCCAAGTATTCTTTGTGTGCTACCTCTCTGAGGATTGTCCATGCATCGTCATCAAAAGTATACCTGCATGTAGCCCCCACTAGCCTATGAATGCCATAAAGGGCAGGGGCCATTGCTAGACTCTTACCAGTGCCTGGCACTCAGCTGAATCAAAGTCCCTGAACTGCCTACTCCCTCTACATAGTTACTGCCCACTGCTTCAGCTGGCCTTACATAAAGTGGCTCAGGAGTGATGCAATAAGGAATGTTGCTGTTGGTGAAGTCATCTGCAGATAATCAGACACCAGCCTCTATTTTAGGTCCGCCACTATCAGACTACATGATCAAGGGAAGGTTGCTTCCCTTTTCTAGACTTCAGTATCTCCATTTACAAAGACTGTCAAGGGTCTTGACATACCAGAGGGATATGAACCATGTCATTTCAAGAAAGGCCTTCTGGAAGGAAGCCTGAAGGTTGAGTGTCTCCTGAGCAGGTGTCAGAGCCTGGGATAAGCAGTCTTGCTGCTAATTTCCTATTTGGTCTTCCTTCAAAAGTTTCTTGAGCTATGTTATAATAATGTAATTGCTGACAGCCAACCCTGGAAAGTCATTGCAAAGGGATTTGCTGCCCATCAGAAATTCCACTTCATTCATTCAAAGAATGTTTGCTGTTGAGTGCTTACTATGTGTCAGGCATAGCACTAGGTACTCGGGGACTGTGATAACTAAGCCTAGCCCTGATGTCATAGGGTTTACACTCTATCTAGCACTGGAGCTCTATGCTGTCTTTAACAAAAGTTATTGTGGAAGTACACTGTTACGGAAAAATTACCCAAAACTTGGAAATAAGGAAAGTGGATGATTGTATATATTCTTCAGTATTATATTGGTCAAATGTCTAACAGGCCCATCAATGGATTATTTCTCTAAATTGCAAGTAGAATTTTATACAGTCATAAGAATGTTCTCTGTTGGTCCTGTCTGGTAGAGTAGCTACTAATCACACTTACTGTTGAGCACTTGAAGTATGTCTATTGTGACGACTAAAATTTTCAATTTTAATTCATTATAATCTGGATAACTACATATGGCTAGTGGCTACCATTGTGTAGAGCGCAAATCTACATCACTGGTTCTGAATGGAGGGGATTTCGTCATCAGAGGGTGGACACTTGGGTTGTCACAACTGTTGGGGTGCTATTAGCATCTAGTGGGTAGAGGTGGGCCTTATAGCCATTTGGGGCTGGATAATTCTGTGTTGTGTGGGGGACTGTCCTGAATATTGTAGGCTGTTAAGCAGCAACCCTGACCCCTACCCACTAGATTACTAGTAGCATCTCCCAGTTCTGACAACCAAGCGCAACTGCAGCCATTGCCAAATGTCCCTTGGGAGGCAGAACTGCCCTCGGTTGAGAATCACTACACTACAGCAATGTACTTTTGTTGAGTGACTATTTACTTATGGGCCTAGATTCTATGAAGTTAGAATTAATTTCAAGGTTAATAAATTGCAAATGCTTTTATCCAGTGAAGATGCAAATTATTTCTGTCCAGTTGAAAATATAACCTCACCGGATACAATTTCATTGCCCTGTAGAACACTAACCAATTCCATATCTAACCTTGCAAATTTTTAAGCACATTTTTTCCTCACTGACTGTATGTTTGTTTCTCCCTTAAACCAGCTTTACCATCCTCCTGGTTCCTTCGTTAAGGAGCTGTCACATACTCATTATAGGAGAGTCAAATTTTTAATGTGATGAAAACCATCCTCTGACAGTGTTTATTCATAGGGCAAAAAAGGTGTTCACCAGATAATATGAAGTAACAAGGCAGGTTATTTACAAAGCAGCATATTTACTATAACTCCAATTTGGAAAAATACACAAAGGAAATACCTAAGAAAATATATATACCAAAGTGTCACCTGTATTTGCCTCTGGGTGGAATTAAATGAGATTTTCAACAATTTTGTTTTCGGTCTCTCTAATTTTTTGGATTTTCTGGAATGGGCAGGTAGTATGTGTTTAATTTTTTTAAACCATGGAATTTTAAAAAAAGAAATACAGCATAATTCTTCCTCTTTGATGTGGCTGTCATTCCTTCCCTGTTACCCCCACACCCACGTATCGCTGGTTAGTGGCTGCCCTTGGCGCCCAGAAGACTCTCCTGTGAGATTTAGGGCTCCTGCCATTGATGTCTGGGTCTGGCTCAGCATTTGATACTTTTTTGTTAATGTCAAAGTCATTAATCTGGATAGCGTTGGATGTCTTTTCCTGGTTAGTTGTGCCACAAGAGCTCCACGTAGTAAAACAATCTCACATTTGTAGGGTTCTTATAAAATTCTCCACTTTAAAAATTTTATAATTTTCTAAATAGGCACATTTAATACTGCCGATTATTTTCTTTGCTCCCAAGTGAGCAGCATTGACTCCCTATTGGTAGTTTCTTACTCGGCTTGCTCAGCCGTCAGTAAACCACTCTCAGCACAGGAACCTGTAGCTCTCCAGGGAGGATCTGGTACATTACTATCTGATCTTAATGGAGCAAGCCAAGACTAGCTTTGAGTCACCCAACAATTGTTGCTGTGATTTCCTGTGTTTCGGTGCTTGTTTTATTTACTTCAACTGAGCAATGGGCTAATAGCACTTCAGTTTTTTATAAACAACCGTGAGCATTTTTGCTTTTGCATTACCTTCCATGCCAGATCTAAATTAGGATTTATCAAATTTTTCAAGTTAAAATAGGAAAGACTTTTCAAAAATGACTGACAGCTTGTGTTATGCATCTCAAGTAAAATAAAAAGTCAGCAAATTGACTAGGAATCTGTATTGTGTGATAAAACATGCAAAGTTAGGTCAACTCCAAAGAATCATGGTTGCTGATACATGTCACACTTGCAGAAATATATAGCCTCTCTATTAAAGTTCAGACTTCAAACTGTCATTTCATTTATTTACCCAATAGCACGAGTGACAAAAATACAGTTGCCGATGTAGCTTTTGAATTCATTTTACACCAGCAGGTTAAAAATTTCTTCACATAGAGAACTAATATCTTTAAAGATTTTTCAGAAAAAAAAAAAGTGAGTATCTAGTGGTCATTGCCTGAAATGAACCAGATCAATTTGGTGTTGACGGATATTCATATATTTGCCCTTGAGATCTATTATCTGCCTTGTTGGCTGTTTGGCCAAAATAAACACTGAAAAATACCTAGGTTAGAACAAGTTACTTCAACTTGGTGGATTTTATCCTAATACAGATAGCCCTAAATCCCATTTAACTCACCCAACCTTTGGAAAATGATAAACCTTAAATGCTTATGACCAAACAGGCACTAATTTATATTGCCCCAGGATGCTGAGAAAATATTTCAGGCACCCTATTTACCAAAAGGCGACAGAACCACTTGTTCCATATCCTCAACCACACCAATATTGTCAGTTTTTCTTATTTTAGCCATTTTAGTCAGTGTGTAGCAACTAGAATTCTCAAACATTGCTGGTAGGAGTGTAAAATTGGACAAATACTTTAGAAAACAGTTTGACAGTTTCTCGTAAAGTTATGTACAGTCTATGATCCAGCAATTCCACTCCGAGGTATTCCCAAGAAAAATGACTATATCCACACAGGCTTGTAATGAATATTCATAGAAGCTGTATTAATAATAGCCCCAAACTGGAAACAGCCCAAATGCCCATCAATGGGTAAATGGAGAAACAAAAAAGGAAAACGAATGAATTATGAATGCATGTATTAACAGAAAAAATTTCAAAAACGTGTTAAGCAAAAGAAGCCAAACACAGGAGTATTATACTGTATGATTATACTATGATGTCATTTATATGAAATTCTAGAAACCACAAATCTAATCTATAGTGATAGAAACCAGACAGTGTTTGCTCAGGACCAGGGGTTGGGGACAAGAACTCCCTGGGAAGTGATGCAAAGGGACTCTTTTGGTGATGGAAATGTTCTTTATCTTGCTTGTGGTGTTAGTAACATGAGTGCTACATTTATTAAAATCCATCAAACTGTAGAGTTAAAAATTGTATTTTGTAAGAGTAGTAGTTGGTATCTGTAGATTAGCCTCAATAAAATTGATTTTTAAAAAAGCCTACAGGACCTATCCCTGTTTTGATTTGTTTCTCTAGATTCATTGGTTCTTATAATGGGTTCTAGGTCATCCTGGATTTATTTGGAGAGTGAGTGTCCTGTTGATGTTGGTATGTACTCGGCCATCAGTTGTACCAGATGCTGCTGTAAGACCTTTGCATAGTAAGCTATTTAGCCCACCAACAATCCCACGTGACCCTCACATCCCCAAGTTAAGGAAGAGAGAACTGAGGCACAGAGGAGTTAAACTGCTGGCTTGTGTTAAGGACACATGATTTGTAAATGACAAAGACAGGATTGAAACTTGAGTTGCCTTGTAATGACCACAATGCATTGTCTCCCACTGAATAATCTGCTGGTATTTACTGAATAGCTAGTAAATTGAGGAAATGAAAGTTTGAATGGGTAACACCAGGTAAAGGAAGGGACACAGGGAATGTCTGTGTAAGATCAAAGCAAGGGCTCCTAAATCAGGCTAAGGACTTTTTACACCTGTTTCCCACTTGAGAAATGAATTATTCCATCTAGCAACCTCATATTATTTAGCCACCTCATTGAAAAGAAATATTTCATGTTCATACACAGTTTCAAGTCATAAAAGGAAGAACTGCAGTCCCTTGCATTACTTCTTCCCAGCCCCAAGCCCTCTCTAGGAAAAAAATACTCTCAATCCTTCTGTTTCTCCTATTATTACCTCCATATTCCCAAATAATAAGATGCTGCTCTTTCTAAATTGCCAGTATCACATATGCTCTCGAGTTCTTGCCCTGGTAGGTAAGGACTTAGTTCCCCTCCCACATTTCTCCCTTCATCCAACAAGGCTGTAACATCACTCTTGATTAAATCAAGTTGTCTCTGAAGTACTAGGACAATGCAAATATTGCTCACTGCTGAACTAAGAAGTCCACTAAAACCACAGTTCCTTTCTTGTACAACTTTTCATTTTTCTTGCAGTAATTGCCTTTTGCCATTATCCTGGTTTTCCATCAACCTGTCGTTACTTTTATCCAACCATCTTTGTCTATGAACATTTTTTTATACATTCAAACATATTCATGCCAGTTTCTTCCCTGTGATCTCTCTCCTAGGCTCCTGCTCTTATCTGAACTGGGAGCTAGCTCTAAGGACACTGCACAGTGGTCAGCATGGACTTCCACTGTGGTTGTGTGTTGGATTTATTTCCTAGGCAGCTGTTAATACATGAAGAGATAGTAGCAGTATTATGATATTGGTGTTTACTGTGGAATCTCTTGGCAGAAGTCCATCTATGTTTTTTAATTGGAAATGTATTTTATATGCATAAGTTCACAAATGTTATCAGGTATAATTCAGAAATAGGGATTTCACTTGCCCAGCTCCAGCCCCTAAGCTGTGTTTTTCTGAATGGTTGCTGTTCATGTTTACTTTATCTGTATCTTATGAGACAGTTTGGGGAAGTATGAGTTGAATATTTGATGGTATGAAATTACTGTTAGTTTTTTATGTGTGATGCAGTATTGTGGTTATAACCTTATCTTTTGGAGATATTTACTGGAATATGTACAGATGAGATGGAATATTTGGGATTTACTTCAACATAATCCATTGTGGGGGTGGAGGAGGAAGTAGAATTGGGCATATATGAGATAAGACTGGCTATGTTTATGTTGGTGAAGTTGGGTGGTAGGTACATGGTGGTCATTATACTAATTTCTCTACTTTCACATGTGTTTAATTTTCCATAACAACAATTCACTGGGTGTTTGTTTTGAATGGTTTTCAGGGTAGGACAGGGAAAAAAGTCTAATGATACCAAGAGCTAATTGTAGGAAACTTAAAATGTAAAAAGGAACTACTAGCAAGGATGTATTTCTCTTTTGATTTACTTAATGGCAGGAAAATAGACTTATTTAAGTTTCTTTACTGTTATTTAAATTACAAATATTAGCGTTTAGACTTCTACCTTAAGAACTTCCCCCAAGCTAGAGAGACAAATTATGTAAGAAAACTTAGGACTTGGTTTAATTATGTAAAACCCAATTTTTGTAAAATTATATAAAATACCAAAGATTCATTCATTTGTATTCCACCAACAGTAACTTAGTATCTCCCATGTTAGGTGCTCTTGGGTACTAAAGGTATACACGTAACAAGGGCTAATATGACAGAGACTAATAAAAAAATTAGTCTGTAATAAAAAAACAAACCAACACAAAGTGGTATTTTTTTGCACATTTTATCTCATTTAGTTCTTATAACAATTTTGCAAGGTATATATGAATAGGAACAAATAAGGAAAGTTAAGGTTCAGACAGAGTAAGTCACTTGCCCAACTGGTTAATGGAAGAATTGTGACTACAACCCAGTCAAACCAGCCTGGGCTCTTTTAATGAGACACAGCCCCAAGTCCCCTTAACCTGGCAGATGACATCATACTTGGTTTGAAGCTGCTCCCTAGTCCCTTACACAGATCAGCTCTCCTCAAAGTGTGCTCCTCGGAACACTACTTCTGCACAACATTCTGTCAGTCAAGATCTTAGTTGCCAGTAAGAGAAGCTGACCTGGGCTGATTAAACAGAAAACCAATTATTGAAAGGATATTATCTTTTGGAGATATTTACTAGAATTTCTGGGAGGTCTACAAAGACCAATCCCAAGCTAGAGTTTTAGAAAAAATGCCCAAACCCATGACACTGAACTGGCCTGATGTGGACACTGTGTCGCTATCACTGAGCACTGTTAAGTACTCTGCAACAGAATCACAGCTCTGTGGCCTCCCCAGACGCCCAGTCCCAATGGCAAAGGAGTTAGGGAAGCTTTCTGGATTGTCTGGGCAAGAGACTGGACTGATTCGGCTGGCATTCCCCACACCTAGCAAGGATACTCAAAAGGAGTTCGGTAGACAAAACCGATGTCCACAGTGAATGTTATTTCAGAAATGGCAGGAAAATAGGCAGAAACAGGTTTCTCTCTTGCAGGACCACTTGGAACTTTCAATATGCTTTGATGCATGGGGAGTTTCCAAGAGAAGGTTGTACCAGTTCCCAAATACTGGTGATCATGGAACATTTATTTCTGTAACTGGTTACACAGGATGGAAAAAGAGGTGGTGATGGTGGTGGTTTTATGCTCCAATGCTACCTCTCTTGGCCTCCCCGAGTCCTACCCATTTGGCTTCCAAAAGTTTTTACTTCTCTGGTTCCATTACCAGAGCTCGGGTTCAGGAACCTCTCACATGGACTAGAGCAGCAGCTCCCAGCCGCCCTACCCAGCCATGCCCATTCAGCCCACAGAGTCATCACTCACGACCCTAAAATGCAAACCCAATTAAGTCACTTTTCTACTCGAAACCCTTTGGTGGCATCCCACTTCACACACAACTCCCAATCCCTGGTTCCTACTCACTTCCAGCCTTCTCTCTTGGCACAACCCCTCTACAACTCCTTGCTGCCAGCCACATTCAAGAACTGCCTGGCGCCCTACTCCCGCCTCCACCACTGACCCTTCAGGTCTCTTTGGGAAGAACCTCTGTAGAAAGTCTTGCCCCGCTTTCCCTGAGCATCCTACAATTCTTACCTTCCTTAACACTTAAGCCACATGGTAATTCCTCTGTCACTGGTCTGTATCCCCCACTAGAAAACAAGTTCAGAGAGTGCACAGATTCATTACTAATACCCAGTAAATTACCGTCCATGTAAAGGGCAGCCTGCAGAGGTCATAAAAGAGCACAGCTAACACTTTCAGGTAACAGATACCCTTTTATTTTCTTTTTTTGTCTTTCACACTGACTTCCATAGCAGACAATCAACCATACCCTAAAAATGGCAGTTTTTAAAATGTTTGTGTTCCATGATGCAGATGATACACTTCCTATTTTTAGTGGAAAAAAAGAGGGGGAAAGATAGAATTTATACTTACCTAATGTAAACAAATATAAGCAGTGTAGTCTGAAGGAAGAATGAGACTCAAGTTTCTACGGTTTCAATAGGAGAGGAAATGATAGAGCCATTCTTGCTGCTGATGAAGGCAGAGCACCTTGTCAGCTAGGATTATTAGCTGTCTCTACAAAATGCCAATCAGGAGTTCAGTTCTACAGGAGAAAAGAGCCCCTCAAGAAGCAGCACTAGCAGGCAGTCAAAAACCTTGTTTTCTGTGAGGTTGCTTGAGAAGAGGAAAACACTTAGATTAGGTTTCTTAATTATTAGGGGCCAAATAGCCTCTTTGCATTTAATCCAGTATTTAGGAGTTTATTTGGTTCAAAAGATAAGCACAGTTTCTCATGGCTATCTCCATTGAGATGTTGACACTGGGTAAAATTGCAATGAGATCTATTTTTTTTTACCTTTAGGATTTAGTTTTAACAACTAGATTTGCTGAGCATTTACTCTAGCCAAGCCCTGTTTAAGTGCTTTACGTGAATCAGCACATTTAATACTCAATATTATAAGGATGAAAGATTATCATATACCTATGTTTTATATTATCCTTCTATTCCTAGGAGATTGGCATTATGCCCTTTTTATAAATGAAGAAACTAAGGTTACATAATTTGCCTAAAGTTACAAAACTAGCAAGTAGCAGATCTGAGATTCAAATTCAGACAATCTGGTGTAGGAGTCTACACATTTTAACCATAACACTATAACGGCTCATGTATTAAGTTCAACCAACACACACAAACACCCTTTCAATCTAAGTCAAGAGATTCTGGTGCTGATTTTGTCGTTAATAAGTCATGGAGACCTAAAATAAAGTTATTTTGAAAATCTTGGACTGTCTTTCCCACTTGTAAACTTAGGACTGGACTCAATCAGTAATTTCCTAATAACATGGAAGGGGGGATGAGAGGGTGAGGGTGCTGGTGAAGTGAACTGAACCTGGCAAAGACTCCTGGGCACCTTAACCAGAGCAAAGACTTTCTTTGAAAATGAATTGTTCTGCTTGAAGTAAAGGTGTGAAAACCATTGGAACTCTCAACAATTAAAGTTTCTTTCTTTGAGCCAATGAATTCCAAATTGTCTGGCATCAGGAAATCCTTGAAAGTATGCCAACCATATTTAAGTACACAGGCATACTGTTCCAGGAGAGAAGATTCAAGGCACTCATTAAATACTCGAAATAGTTGATGACTCCCAAAAGGATTAAGAACCTACAAAATCTCTGTTCAGCTTTATACTCCTGGAGGAAACTGGAAATCCAAGTTTGTAAAGCACAACTTGAGAAAATCTGCATTTCCTAACTAAGAGCCAAATGTTATTAGACAATGATGAAAAAAAGACTTATTAAAAATAATCATGGCCTATGAATTGGGTACCTACAATTGCCTCTTGAAATCTGCTCTACTAGATGCAGAGTTAAAGTAAAAATACTTTGCTTGGAACTAGCCTGTATCTGACACAGTATGCCTTAAAAATTTTTCAGAGTTACAGAAAAATTACAATAAACCTTTATCTTTACAATAAACCAAGGAAAAAACCCAATCACTAATTATATATAAAGTATTTATTTTAATGCATGTATTTACCTACAAAATTTACAGAAAATAAAACAATGCAGAATATATAGAATACCCTCTTAAGGCTTCTTAGAGGATCAGAGGGTTTATTGCTGCAATTCAAAGAATAAAATTTTATACATGAGAATGCCAAGATGAACACATTTAAGTCTAATGGTAGGCTTGTAAAAAAATGTTTGTCCTGTTACTGAATTTTTAGCTTTATGTTAAATGAAATTTAAAACATTGCTCATGAAATAATTTAAACCTTTTCAAAATCTTCTAATAAACAGGTAAAAGGCACCTCCAGTTCTTTAAAATATTTACAGCAATCCCAATAGTTTAATTTTAAGGGTGATTCTAGTACATGTGGCTGATATGCATACACAGTATGTCAATAACACTCTCTAAACAGTGAGAATTGTAGACTCGTTTGTGGCTCCGCTCCCATGCTATCTTTGGGACGGAGTGGATGATCAGTTACACCCATGCAATACTAGTATAACAGCATGTCTACACAGCATAAAATCCAGTTATCTAAAACAATGACTATCAAATCCTCAGACAATACATAATTTATAACTAAACTTGTATATTCAGAAGCCTTTGGAGGGTTCTTAAAATTATTTTAAAAAATATAAGGTATATTTAGCATTAAATGAAAACAATGACTGGAAAATATCACCACAACAGTGGCTGAAATTCACTATCTGGTTTAACAAAAATTATTTCTCTAAACATCTATAATCTCTTACAACATACTGGAGATGAGTTTTCCTCAGCCTAAGCACAATCTGATGTTTCTCCTGCACTACGGTTAAGAGAGGAGCACAGGAATGAAAGGCACAGCTAAACACAGTAGCTGGTTGTAAAGAGCTGTGGAGATGCAAGCAGATGTTTCGGAAATACTGGTGCAGGAGAATAAAGTCCACATAACATTTTCCTCTTTAACACTGGCACTGATTTGCTATTTACAGTAGTCTGCAAAAATACATTATAAAAACTGGATGAGGTTCTGTTTCTAAGTTTAACTTAGTAACATACATACATACTTCAACTGCAAAGATCTCTGCAGAAGCCGAAGTATACTAAAGTGACATTAATACTGAAACACAAATAATCAAAAGTACCGAAGCACTGATAATACGAGTCACCATTATCAAGACAATCTGGGTAAATATTGCACACTTCTTGTCAGTTGTGGCTATGACCTTCACATATCCAACTGTAAAAGGAATCCTTTATGGTTTTTTGCTGTTATCACTTCTTTGAAGAAAGGCTCTTTTAGGTCCCGTTAACAATGAATGCAGATTGTCATTGAACGTGAGGCCTAGGTTTCAAAATTAGTTTTCCTGTCTGTAAAAACAAAATAAACCCAAAACCCAAAACCCAAAATTTTAATACACGGTTCTATTAAAACCACACCACTTACCTATAAACTTTAGTGGGCATTTGAAGGGTATCAAAATACCTCTAAATTTAGTCAAGATCAAGCTGTTAATATAGTTTTGACCTGAGAATAATAAAATGTTAATTATAGCCACCTATAATCTTACCAGCCAAAGATAACCACGTTTTACATTTTGTTGTATACTCTAACTTGCTTTTTATAAAAAGATGATGTTAGGGATTTTTCAAATCTGCTTAGTGAATTAATTATAATTTTACAAGCTTTGTGTGGAGACTTCTTCTAAAATCTGTATTTTAAAGCACACACACACAATCTTTACTTAATGAATTCCCTGTCTACTGGCCACCTAAAAATCTGCCAATCAAGCCACTGGATAAAATAAAATCCCAATTTGTACAGACTGACTTATGATCCTTACCAAACAAAGTCTATAAAACATAATTAAACCATGTATTTGAGCAAAAACACTTCTCCTTTCCCAACATTTAATTTTTAATTTCCTCTAGTTAAAAACCAATGATTGCAGTAATAGATACATGTACACTGCTGGTGTTCATTCAGCATAAGTGGACACAATTCTTCTGTAGGGTAGGGTCAATTGTCATATTCTTATGTATATAAAAAATACCACATAATGCACACAATTCCATTTCTGGGAATTTATCTGAAGGAAACTAGATATGAGTGTAAAGACGTACATGTAAGTGTTATTAATTCTTTCATTCAATAGTTACTGAATGCCAACATGTGCCAGGCTTTGAGTGAAATGCTAAGGATCCAGTAATGAACTCATGGAGCTTAAGTGCTGGCAGACAACACACACATATATAATATGGAAAGTTGGAAGTGTATGTCTAATAAGGGGTTAAATCATGATGCATTCATGAAATGGGATGATATGTAATTAGACAA
This sequence comes from Phataginus tricuspis, assembly GCA_029783875.1. Taxonomy (NCBI): domain Eukaryota; kingdom Metazoa; phylum Chordata; class Mammalia; order Pholidota; family Manidae; genus Phataginus; species Phataginus tricuspis. Next base: position 33,169,955 of record JAQQAC010015468.1, read on the forward strand.
AATGGAAGACTTTAATAGAGATAATGCAGGTGAAAACACAAGCCAAGGGCTTTTAAATGTCCAATAAATCGGGCTTTTAAATCCTTACACTGGGTCAAAGAAGCAGGTTTGAAAAATCCCTAACATCTTCTTTTTATAAAAAGCACATTAGAGTGTACAACAAAACATAAAATGTGGTTATCTTTGGCTTATAGGTGGCTATAATTAACATATTTTATTATCTTCAGGTCAAAACTGTCAGGACTCTGGCTGCCTCCTGATTCACTTTCCCTTAATTTTTGCTAATCCCTTGTATCTTAGTAGAAACTCATTTTCCTATTGTTTCATGAGGTGTAATTTATATATAGCAGAATGCTCAAAACTTCTGTACAGTTTTCAGTTTTGACAAATATATACACCCATGTAGCCACCACCCAGAAAGTTATGTAGATGAAGCTACTTAACATCATCACCCCTCAGAAAGTCCCTCTAACCCCCTCTCCAGTCAATGGTGTCCCCACTCCCTACACTGCCATACTGCCTGCCAGAGAACTCTGCCTGTCTCTGGTCTTTAAATAAATGGGATCATACAACGTGTTCTCTTGCACCTACTTCTTTCACTCAATGTGTTTCTGAGATTCATCCATGTTATGACGTTTAAGTAGTTTGTACTTTCTCATATCGCTGTTACAATATAAAATATACAGTATTCCACTGTATGATTATACTGCTGTTTACCCATATTTTTAATCTATTTTAAATTATATGAGTAAGGCATTATGTAACCTCACTATAAACAATTCAACAGATAAGCTGGTCATCCTTTCCAATCTAACCCTCTTACAGAGAAACTAGTTTTAGCAGGAATTCTTCCAGACTGTTTTCTATGGATTTATATTCACATACACAAATAATAAAAATTTGGTGTTTCTAACGTAAAACATGTAACTTGGGATTTGTTTCAAAACAATCCAATGAGGGTAAAGTGGGCAGGGGTACACATGAAATAAGAATGGCCATGAGCTGGTTATGATACTGGCTGATGGGTACATGGGAGTTCATTATACTCCTCTCTTTATGTTTGAAAATTTTCATAATTAAAACTTAAAAAAAAAAGGTACCAAATTGAGCATTTTGGTAATTTACTTTCTGTACCTAACATTATACTGTAGAGATCCTTCCATGTCTATATTTTTAGGTTTACTTTTGGTTTTCTATGATGTGGCTACACCAGTCTCTTTTACCACTCCCCTGGCTGAGAAATTAACATTTGCTTCCATTTTTTCACTACACAAAGGATATTGCAATGAACAGTCCTTTCCTTGCCTCCTTGTGTGCACGTGTGATGGCCCTCTACTCAGAGTAGATGGAGAGAAGCGGAATGGTTAAGTCATAAGACCCACACATTTCACATTATGTACGAATGACGAAAAAACTGCCTTCCAAAATGGCTGTACCGATGTTTCCAACTCGTAGTGTGTGGGTGCATCCACTTCCCCACCGCACTGGATTACCAAAGTATATGGTATTTGCCAGTCTGACAGGTTATATAAATGGAAACTCAGTTTTACTTTGTATTTCCCAATTTATAAATGCAGCTGTTCAGTCTTTAGACAAGTTTATTGAACATCCGTATTTCCACTTCTGTGATATGACTTAGTTTTCCCATTTTTAAAATGTACTATTTGTCATCTTTGGATTTCTTAATAGGTCTTCACACAGTCTGGATACTATCCTCTATCTATCAGATACCTTACAAATACTTTATTCTAATCATGAATTTCTTGCCTTCTGCTGTACAAAAATTTTAAACATTGGTACAATTAAATACATTCAACCTCTCCCATTATGGCATTTCTATTTTGTGTCTCAAGGTGTTTTCCTATCCCGAGGTTATAAACATATTCATCTATATTTTCTTCTAATGATTTCCTTGTGGGATGCATCTTTTAAAACATATTTAAGACTTTATCTGGATTTTTTTTTTATGAGGCAAGATCTAAATTCATTTTTTTCCCCCAAATGAAGAGCCAATTGCCTTAACACTATTCAATAATGTATTTCTTCCTTTCTGACTTGAAATACTATCGTCATCCTCTAATCAAAAAAAAAAAATCTAAGTATTTAGTCTTTATTCTCTTCCATCAATCCAGGTGTTTTCCTGCCCTACCTTTTTTTTTCTTTTATATTCTAATTTTCTATATTGGGTTAGGTATTGTTTAATAATTTTTAAAATTGAAGGTAAACACACCTTTAAGAAAATAAGCCATCAAAATTGTGAGATACTGTTATGACGATGCACGATCAACTTTTAAAAACACAGTAAGTTCATATGTCTATAGTCCATCAATTAATCTATGACTCTATTTAAGATCCTACATACAGAATACCATTTGATACATAATAGTTTACAAAACCAACAACCGCTGAGCCACTTTTGGCCAATAAAGCCCACTGTATTTCATTAACTCTATGATGGTTTCAATTATAAGATGAATCATGTTTTTACGTAATTAAGAAAGATTAAACTATCAACTCTACCTATTTAGCTGTAGGACACTGATGTTTATTAGATGCGCCTCAATTTCAGAGACGCTAAGATGTAAAAAAAAAGAAGTGTCTTAGAATCAGTGCTGTAAGGAATATGCCCACTATTAATTCCTTGGAGGAAATTTGTTAGTAAAATGTTTGTTTTACTGATGCCAAAACATTTCAGTCCTCTCATGCAGGTCTACAATTTTCTAATAAATATACTTACATCATCACAAGACATGTTGTACTCTGCTAATACAGTCCGACATCGGGCAGCTATACTGAATAAATGTGGTCAAAGGAAAATTCATTTCAAGAGTAAGCTTTTAAAAATACTTAGATAATTGAGAAGGTGCCTTAATTTAGTTCAGAGAATCAAACTCAATTTGTGGTAAAGGATACATTGACGGTGCAACTACTCTCTTGTGTATTCCAGCAAAGAACAAACCTATCAGAGTGATACAGCTAATGGTGAAAAACGGATGATTCCACAGTGATGTGAAGAAGGATACCTAAAAAGAGAGTTTGAAATGTAAAGATGTTAAAAATCTTAAAGCAATACTGATTCCTACTTTCCCACTCATGTATAAATATGTGACATTTGAATGATCTGAAATATGACAATGTCAAGACTTCCAATAATCCTAGTTCTCCATATTGCTTTGCCATAATGTTTTATATCTTCAATAGAGCAAGACACATAGCAATATTCTCTCCATTCATTTTAAATACTTACACTATTACAAATTTATTCCTATTATCAAAAAACCATCCCACCAAAAGCATTTACTGAACCCTTCCTAGTGAGAAGCAATTTAAAAAGCATAAGACCATAAGGTCCATGACAGCAGTGACACTGCTGCGCATTGCTGGTCTCCCATTAACTGATACAGCACTTGGCAAAGATAGGTGATCAATAAATATTGTTGAATGAACGGAGAGGCCTTTGATCTCAATGAAAATGTAAGTCAATAATGATCTAGTTACTTTCCCTGTTAAAAAGCTTCCTTAAGAGGGTTGGGCAAACTCTGCCATTCATAACCTGGCCCTGTCTACTCATCTCCTGCCATACCTGCACACATATGCTACCATATTTCTCTCCTCTCCACCTGGCTAACTCCTGCATAGCCTTAAAAGACTCAGCTACATCACTCTTCCCCTCTGCCAAGGCAAAAAAAAAAAAGAGTTTGGTTTTGAGGTTACTGAGATTTAAATGGCCATAGGACATTCAAGGAGGCTGAAACAATTAGTAGCTATCCAGAAAGAACTAGACCTAAAGGGCTAATTTTAGATCTGGGCATAATAGGATGATAGCGGAAAATAAGACAACACACAATTCTAAGAATATGGAGCCAGACAAGGGTCCAGGATCCAGGACTGGAGCAAGAGCAGGCACTGAAGTATTCCACTGAAGGGGAGTAAGATACATAGACTGAAGAAGAGAAGGCAAGGGCTTAGAAAGCCTGGAAAAAAGACATCAAGGGGACTAGTAACTAAATGGGAGCAACAGAGTCAGACTAGCGGTATCTGCGTAATACTCTTATACCAAGAAATGCGTACATGTTTCAAGACAGAGAACTAAACTTATAAAAAGCACCAGACAGATGGCCTAGTCTAATAAATTTCTTCAAATGAAATGAGAGGCTAAAAACAGCAGGAGGGAAGAAGCTCCCAGAAGGATGAGATCTTGAAGAAAAGTTAGTATTTCAGAGGAATGTGTTCTTAAAACCTGTGAGGACAGGTTAATTCCCACAGGACAGCTATGTGTTATGTGGCCTGCACAATGTTAGCACATTCAGTGTTTTATGTTTCAGTTTTAACTAGATGAGCAGTATCAGCCTTCTGTCCTCCACAGCAACCAACTGCATCCACACAGCAGTTTCCCCTTCAGATCAGAGTCACACACTTTCCAGTTTGCCATGTTCCTTTTCTCCCTGGGTTCTTCCAGCTGGCCACTGGCTTTTGAGTTTGCAACTCTGGCTACACACACAATTGCTATTTAAAAGCCTTGTCAGGTTCGAGGTTATTAAATACTGAAATATAAAGAGCCAACCCTTAGGCTAATAGTTGTATTCTCACCTAATTTAGAAAATTATATTAACTACAGAGTTTTGGGCCTATTCCAAATTACATTTAATTCTGTTTTATTAAGATCTCAACTAGCGGAAATCAGCTTTTATTTTTCCCAATTAGAAGTCAGATTCATTTCCCAAGATAGAACTTTTTCAATCTTCCTGCCAGCCTCCTTCACTCTTTCCTTAAAGATGAGTACCAAGCACAACCTTAAGATCAGATTTTTATAAATGAACACACAGGAGAGTTTCCTATCTGCCGTAAAACCCCTCTATTAACATAAAATTCCATCACCAACCTCTTGTTTCCTATCATTCTGTATCTCCACCACAGTGGATAAAATCAGGGAGACTACATGCTAAATAAACCCCTGGTTGTCTGAATTGCCATTTAGACTGCTGACAAAAGCCTTACTATTAGGTTTTTCTTCTATATACACTGAAAGGTTATAAATAAAGCTACCGAAGTAGTCTACCTAATTACAGTTGAAAAGGGGATGTAAGGTTTAAGGTTAAAATTTGAGAAAATTACACCATTATTACTTAAATAAAGCTGCACTGAGAGAAAAAACTGCTGAAAAATTGGAAACTACTGCTTCTCTAATAAAAAAGCCCAAGTTTGAAATTAAGGCACAAGTTAGTAGGAGGCAGAAACTTCAGCATTCATCAGAGGTTGCTTTAAGTAACACTGTGAAGTCACCTACTGCATTTGATATAGGGATATCCTGGACAATGCCCAATGGGAGATCTCTCAGCGTTTCTTATATTAAACTTTTGGCAGGACATGTTTTTAAGAGATAAAAGGCTGACAAAGAAAAGCTTTGCTAGCTTAAGAAACTTAAACATGTGTTCTCTTCACAGACAATGAAAACCACGGGACTGTGATTGATTAGGTAATTCAGAGACTAATTTTTTTTCTAGTTTTGATTTTATATTACATTTGTACTTTGCTATTTTATCACATACGCTTCTTGCAAAGTTGTCTCAAATGCATTGTGGGATGAGGGAAGGTATCATCACAGGTTGTAATTTCTAAAAAGCTGGTGCTAATGACACTAAATGTACAAAGCAGAACAAACACAATGTTTACAATGAAATATGTAAAAATATTTTAAAAGATATGTAAAAACTACACAAGTTCAGAAATTAATGAGAAGTAATATGAGTACTATTTCTTTGGCCCTTTTTTCTGTAAAGATACTTAATTCACAACTGCAAGTCAAAAGTTTTTCTTAAGCAAATTAATACAAGGATATTTTTTAATATAATGATTAGTATCTCTATTTAGGTAGCATTTGAATAACATTCACAATGAACAAAGCATTGCTATGTCTATTATCTCATTTAATCTATTAAAGATTTTACATCAAAACTTCTACCTTTTGTGTCTCGGGATCTATTAACCAGTTCCAGGCACCGGTAGCTGTACAGACAGATACCACTATAAGAAGCACTGATGAAAGATAAACAAGAATTAGTAAGGATCCAAGCATTTAATTATTTGATACTACGACCACCATTCTTAGTAAATACAGCCAGAGGATGCAGTATTTTATTAAATGGGAAATGCACTAGACTCTGGAATTCTTTTAAACACATGAACCTTAGTAATGAGGATGACATTGTCCCCCTTATTTAGCCAGAACTTATGAAGATTAATGACAGTAAACACAGTAAGAACCAATATGATAAAACTTTAATATTCTATGCTATATAACTTTCAATGTGCTTTGTGCTGATTCTGCAGATCTTCTAGATTCAAATTAAAAAAAAAAACACAGAAAAACCTCTCATTTCCCAATGTAAACAAACCAAAGACTCCTTTATGAATACACTGGGAACTCTGACTGAAGGATCTTGCCTTGCAGACAGCTGTCTGCTGCTGAATTAAACAAAGCACTATCAGGGATCAGCATTACTGATCGTGGAGCACACCAACCAGTATCGATTTTCTTTAAGGGACTTAAAGAAAGGTCAGGGTAGAAATTATTGATAGTGGAATTCAGAAAAGGTTTCTTTCTCCCACTAAGCCAGAATAATTTTAGAAATTCTACATAGATTCTAAATAGAACTTAAGACAAAGGTACTATTAAAAAATAAAGATGCACCAAGCCTTAATTAATATTCTGGAGAACAAGACAGTTAGGAAGCACACATTTTTTAAAATACAGAGATCAAGCTTCAAAGAACAACAGAAATAGGGTAAAACTTTTACCTATAATTCCTGGTGATATACTTTTAGAGGCAAGCTATAGAAAACAATCTCATTTCAGGTATTTAGTAATATAATCAAAATTACGTTCTTAGCTCAAAACAGATTATATTCAACATTTTATAATTCTTTATTTCCTACGTTTATTTTTACTGAAGCTACAGTTGATAACCAATATATATAAGTTATAGTTGATATACAATCTTTTATTGGTTTCAAGTATACAACACAATGGTTCAACAGTTATTATCCACATTATTAAATCCTCACCCCTTCTAGTGTAGTTACTAGCTATCAACATAGGGAGATGTTACAGAATCATTGGCTGTATTCTCCATGCTGTACTTCCATCTCTGTAAACAATTTATATTATGACTGAGAATTTTTGTGCCCTTTTATCCCCCTCACTGTCTCCACTCACCCACTCCAAGACCTCCTGCATGGTGACCATCAGTCACTTATCAGTGTCTGTGAGTCTACTGCTGTTTCCTTCATTTTGTTTTTTTAAGATTCCACAAGTAAGTGAAACATACTTTTATTTGGTTGGGACATTAACGAAGCTAATGTCATTTACATGTAAGCAATGAGACCATGATTCAGAGAAAAGGTACAGTCACTATTATTTTATAAACAGCATCATATACACTTTAAAAGACTTTTAAGTAGCAGTGAAACAAGGTTTTGGGGTAATTCCTAGGAAAACCAAATAACCTGGGAAAATCATTGCTTGTGAATTCTGACCAGAATTTTCAGATATAATAAGTGCTACACAAAAAAATCTCGACATAGAAAAAGACTAACTTCAATAGTGCTCTTTTGGTCCCACAAACCGGGTTATACTTTGAAATAATATATGTCCTCAAGGTGTGCTGTTGTACTTCCTTCCTGGAAGGAATTAAATTTCAATAATAAATATCCAAGAAATTAAGACTGGTCCCAATGGCAGTTAGCAAGCAAAGCATTCTGTTTGCTGATGTCATCACTTGTACTGCATTTCCTAATATCCTGTATGTTTTATGGGGCAGTAACCACAATTCTTTCAAATCATATTTTGTGGTACTCAAGATATTTATGATAGATGGTAATAATGTGAATTTCTTTTCTGGTAAGTCTCCAAAGTGGCACAGTTATGCTCTGTTAAAATCAACAAAGGGTAATTTCATAATCTTTGCAAGTATATGTTAAATAAGATTTTCCATAACAAAACTTTATTTCAATAGTTTATAGGCAAACTGTAAATTGTTAAACGTGCTACAGAAACTTTTACGTGTGTTATCAAATTTGTAATATATATTCAATAAAAATAAAAGTACATATGTTTTTAATGGAAAAAATTTAAATTCGACCACTTAAAAGACTGTTCTTGCTGCGTCAGCCAGTTCCTTTTCATAAAAATTTCTTTATAATTCATTGCTTACAATGTTAAATAAATTTAAACACTACCAAAGTAAATGCAAATTTCTTACGGTTTAGTAAAGCAGACATTTGTTAACCGAACGTTTTACATAAAAGCAAATTATTGCCAGGCAGAGATAAAAGTATGAACTGTCAGTTTATTTTCCCTTAAAAAAAAAAAAAAGGTACTTACTTCTCCAACGTCCAGTGGCAGGTTGCAAACAATGAATATATTCTGTAAGTCTCCTCTCAAAAGCCTTAAGATCTAGGTAAAACGATTTCAATTTTATTAGCCACTTTTACTAGTTTGGGTGTATTAAGTTGAAATTTTAGATACTCTGCTTCACGTCTTTCACACCAACTTACATGTATCACTGCACTATTTACTTCGTTTACTATGATAGCTTTAAGCACTTGACAAAACATTACGTTTCTTTACACTTTCACATATAAGGAAATTGGTTGGTTCACTTTTAGAAGAATCTGTAAAATGGTATGTGGAAAATCAGCTGCAGCCTCAGCCGGCGCCAAACGCTAGAATTTTGGGGACTGCAAACAAAAGGATCAAAATCAGGTCGAGTTTTAATTTTGCTATAATCAACAACTATTAAACGGAACAACGTGTTACCTAACACAAAAGTCTTCGAGGTCTATCTGAATGCAATTAATTACCCGATTCCGATTTCCAGCCCTTGTATTTAATTAACTAATGTCTTCGCTTTCTGCCTGGTCTTACTGGACTTCTGCTACCGCTAACGGGTGGGTGTGGAAAGCCCCTTTCTTTCCCCCGAATGGGTTACAGGTGATCTTCATGCACCATCGAACCGCCGACGTCTTCTAAAAGACAGGCGTCCAAGGCGCTGCCTCTGAACGAGCAAGGTGGGTATCATTTCCACGACCGCGTTTTCTGAGCTTTTAAAAGGATACCAAGAGGCACTCCCTTACCCAGGCAGTTACCAGAAATCACAGCAGAAATTAGAGATATATTTCGCGAAGTTATCGGAGTAAAATAAAGAGAATTAGCATATACAAGGCATAAAAGGCAAGCTTGCTAATGAATAAAAAGTACAAGAAGCCCGGGCAAGGGCTAAGTAGCCATGATCTAAGGGGGGGGGAATGGACGAGCAGACGCACCGCCCCCGGCGGGTCCCCGCGCCCCCAAGCTCCGGGCCTCCTCTCCCCGGGGCGGGGTCTCCGCGACTCCGTTCCTCCGGAGCCCAGCCGGCTTCCGGGAGGAGCCCGGGACGTGCCCGGGCGACCCAGGAGACCCGCCCTACCTTCTGCCTGCTCCAGCGAGTTCATGTCGGGCGGCAGCTCCGGTCACTGCCGGGGCCCCGTCCGCATCGCGCGGCCCCCGCCCGGACCGCGAACCCAACCCCTAACCTTAACCGCTCCCCTCTGTCCCTCCTTGTCGCACCACCCCTTGCCTAGAACCGCTACGCTTATTGGGTGCTTTGCCGGACCCCAATACTAAGATAGTTCTCTATTGGCTAACTTCTACACCGGCCTCGGGGGCCTAGCGTTGGACGGTCAGCCGGAGGGACCAAGAACTGCCAAGGGACCTGGCTGGCGTAGCGCCGGCGCCGCCTCCTGTCCCAGGGAGGAACTGCAGTCTGTCCGAGACGGTTCGTACGTATAATTACTGTTTCCTTTTTGGTTCTTTCATTCCTCAGATATTTATTGGGCGCCCACTACTTCCTGGCAGAATCCTGGTGGCCTACGAAGGGTACAGAAATCAAAGAGCTGGCCCTTCCTCTAGGACTCAAGAGGAAATAACATATGTATAGAACTAAGAAGAACCAAAAATAATGGATTTTCTTATAGTGCCTCCTTCTGAGCTACCCAACCCCTTAAGTAAGCATTTCTCCCTGGGTTACTTTATTTTCATGTCACCAAACTTTCATAAATCATAAAGGAGTCAAAGTATGAGTCCCAGTATCTAAAACTTTAAAAAAATCTGTAAGTTATTTACCACATTTATATTTGATTAAAATACTTTCTTGCTCGTTTGCTTGTGGTCATTTGTTCATTCAAGAGCTATTTATTGCGTGATGTGCTAGGCACTGTGTTTATCAGGGATACGGGTTATAAGCAAGACAGACAAGATTCCTGTCTTCAAAGTGGAAGGGTTACAGCAGGCAATACACATGCAAATAAGTAATTGATTTCAGACGAAGATAGTTCTGTGAAGGAAGTAACAGGGTTATACCATATAGTGAGATAAAGGAGGGCTAACAGGAGCTGGTACTCAGGGAGAGCTTCATAGGGCCAGGCATTTGAGCTGAGAACCTCCAGAAGCAACTTATGCAAATATGAGGGCTAAGAACATGCTAAGAAGCACTGGAATTTTTTCACGATTAGTGTCTTGTATATTTCATTCATCCTTCAATCCTCCTCCCTACTTGCTAGTAGAATTAACTGACACCCTCTCCCCATTACTTCACTGTTACAGGTTCCTTTACCTTAGCACTTTACAAAGTTTCCATTTAGGGAGCCTTCCCCTGGACCAAACCCCTTGCACACATTATCTCATTTGACCCTCCTAGATGATATTTTTCAAACTTTGGGTCAAAACCCCTGAGAAGGTCCTGAAATCCATTTAATGAATCATGACTGTTACTTCTTTTAAATTAACTATAGTAAAATTTTAAAAATATCAGCATCACTGGAAGTAAGGGTAAGTATTGTTTCATGATCTTTTGTTTTGGTTGTGTGTGTGGGCTCACTATGCTATGATTATAATGGAAAGCATACACTTAATCGAGGGTTCCAGTAAAACAAAGTTTGAGGGTTTGAAAGCCATCAAGATAGGTATTGATAGGGTCGTCTTATAAGTGAGAAAAGTAGAGTTTGCCCCGATCTTGCAATGATTGCTATAGCCTGGATTTAAGCACTAAGTCAAAGTATCGCTTTTGACTTCTTGCTGAATGTTCCATTTCTGCATCTCCAAGTCTTATTCATCACATTTCACTTTGGCACCCAGCAGTGCTTAAAGAATGGCTATTGAACATCTGGTATATGACAGGCTATCCTGGGCTAGATCCTGGGGAGGTGAGGAGTGACACAGGCTGATGAATAGGACATTGTGATAAGTGGGAGCTTTGCTAACTTGCCTTCAAAAGAGACAATTCTGTTAACTGCAGGGCTATTATTTGCATGATGGGGTGTACAAGTTTCTAGCAGGAGCCTGGGACAACAGAAGAAACACTAAGGACTACCTCCTAGGGTTCTCTCTCTCTATTTTTCATTTTCAACTGTGCTTAAATAAATGTTGAACATGCCTTCTAAAGGGTGCACATTATTAGCCTGTCACTGGCATCTACATGTATGGATCATGGAGGACGGGATAATAAGGGAGGAAGAGAGGAAAGTAGGGCCTCATGTCATGTCAGGTTAAGAAATTTGGAACCCAAGGTATTGGGGAGATCAAAGGCGACAGATTTGTAAAAACATCATATTGACGAGATTTGGCAAGAAGATAGTCAAAAATATTTAAGGAATACATATTCCAGGCACTAGAATAAAAGTGGAAAATGCAAAGATATTTATGACTTCTGCCCTCTGTAAGGGTAGAATTTAGTGTAAAAACAGAAGACAAAACAGATACCAAAGACTTAAAATATCAGGGTTAAGATGAAGATCTGCTTAGAAGAGGGATATCCAATACAGTAGTTAAAGTTCATTATATTTTATTAGGGAGTCTGGCAGTACACATAGTTCAGGAGCATTGTATCTCCTTTCAACCCCACAACACAGCTCTGTGCACCAAAGGGTGTTATTAAACTCACGCATAGATGGGTTTATAGATGAGCGGATGATTGATCAGCCCCCACCCAGAAGCTTGAGTTCTTGTTGACTTCTCCCTACTCCTCTCTTTTTCCACATTGTACATCAGATCGCTTAGCAAATCTCGTTGGCTTTACCCTCAACATATAGTTCCACTTTCACCACTTCTTAGCACTTCCACAGTTACCACTCTGCTCCAAGCCACCGTATAATCTAGATTTACTTTAGTGATCTTTAATTGGTCTACTTCTTCCATTTGTTGTCCCAAATAGTGGTTTGTAAAACATTAAAAGATCACATGACTCTTCAGAACCTTTCAATGGCTCCTCAAAGTGACTACAACAGTGATCACACTGTTTCCATGGTTATACCTTCTAAAATAATTTTGACCAAGTATATGACTCCTCACACATTTTTTAAGCGACATATGAAATTTGTATTTGATGGAATCTAAATACTATAATAATTTGATACCCACCATCATCCTTTTAAAATACCTGAGTTATCTCTTATAAACATAGATACAAGAATCCTCCAAAAAATTAGCTAATTGAATTAAGCAACATGAAAAAGGATTATACAACACGATGAAGTGTAATTTATCCCAGCAATACAAAGTTCCTGGCATGAAAAAAATGAATTAATATGATATGGGCAAAAAATGCAAGATTTGGTGAGGATGTACAGGAATGGGAGCACTCATACGTTATCAGTAGGAACATGAGATGGTCCAGCCACTATGGAAAACAGTTTGGCAGTTCCTCAAAAAATTAAACATACAGTTACTATATGAGCCAGCAATTCAGCTCCTAAGTATATACCCAAGAGAACTGATAACATATGCTCATGAAAAATCTAGTACACAAATGTGCCTAGCAGCATTATTCATAATAGCTAAAGAGTGGAAACATCTTAAATGTCCATCAACTAATGAAAGGATGAACAAAATATGGTATTTCTTTTTAGTGGAATATTATTCAACAATGAAAAGGAATGAAGTACTGATAAATGCTACAAAATCGATGAAACTTGACAACATTAAGTGAAAGAAGCCAACGCAGAAGACGACATATTATAGGATTCCATTCAGATGAACTATCCAGAAAAGGCAAATCTATAAAGACAGGAAGTAGCAGTGGTTGCCAGGGATTTAGGGAAAGGGATACCGGGGACTGACTGATAATGGATGTGAGATTTCTTTTGGGGGTGGTGAAAATGTTCTGGAATTAGATAGTGATGAGAGTTGCATAACTTTGTAAATGTACTAAAAACCACTGAATTGTACACTTTAAAAGGGTAATTTTTTTTGTTATGTGAATTATATTGCAATAAAGTGGGGAAAACCCCAAATGATTGTCTCAATAGTTGCAGAGAAAGCATTTGACAGAATCTAACACCCTTTCCTGATAAAACACAGCAAACTAGGAATAGAAGGGGCTTCCTCATTGTTTGTAAAGAGCATCTACGAAACCCACAGCTAACGTCATACTTAATGGTGAATCCTTTCCGACTAAGATCAAGAACTTGACAAAGATGTCCACTCTTACTACTTTTGTTCAGCACTGTTCTGGAGGTTCTAATTAAGCAATTAGGCAATAAAATGAGATCAAAGGAGTCTAGATTGAAAGGAAGAAGTAAAACTGTTGGTAGGACATGATATTATACATAGAAAATCTTAAGGAACCCAACAATAAAGTATTAGAACTAACAAATGGCTTCAGCGAGGCTGCAGGGTTCAAGATCAATATACAAAAACCAATTGTATTTCTCTACACTAGTGATGAACCATTAAAAAATGAAATTAATGAAACAATTCCAGTTATAATAGCATCAAAAATAATACAATATTTAAGAATAAATTTAGCAAAAGAAGGGCAAAATGTGTACCCTGAAAACTACAAAGCATTATTGAAATAAATTAATAAAGGCCTAAATAAATGGCAAGATAACCCATGTCCCTGGATTGGAAGGCAATATTGTTAAGATGGCAATATTCCCCAAAATGACCTACAGAATCAGCGCAACATTTATTAAAATTCTAGATGGCTTTTTAGCAGAAATTGACAAGTTGATCCTAAAATTCATGTGAAAATGCAAGGGATTAAAATAGTCAGAAGAATTTTGGAAAGAGGAAACAGAGTAAGAGAACTCACACTTTCACATTTCAAAACATACCACAGAGTTGTCGTGATCAAGACAGTGTGGTACTAGCCTATGATAGACTTACAGATCAGTGGAAGAGAATTGAGAATTACAAATAAACCCTGCGTTTATGGTCAATTGATTTTGACAAGAGTGCCAAGACAATTCATTGGGGAAAAAATTTGTCTTCTCAGCAAATGATATTGGAACCACTGAATATCCACACACAAAAGAATGAAGTTGGCCCCCTTTCTTAGAGCATACACAAAAATGAACTCCAAGTGGATTGTTTAAGAGCTAAAACTATAAATCTCTTTGAAGAAAACTTTGGAGTAAATCTTTGTGACCTTGAGTTAGGCAAAGGCATCTTAGATACAATACCAAAAGCAAAAGGGACAGAAGGAAAAATGGAAATTTGACTTTATCAAATCAAATTCTTTGTGCTTCAAAGGATCCATTGAGAAAGTGAAAAGAAAGACAACCCACAGAATGGTAGAAAATATTTGCAAACCACATATCTGATATGAGACTTGTGTCCAGAATATATAAAAAAACCTTACAACCTAACAATAAAAAGGATAAATAATCCAGTTAAAAATAGACAAAAGATTTGAATAAATACTTCTCCAAAGAAGATATACAAATGTCCAAAAAGTACATGAAAAGATGCTCAACATCATTAGCCATCAGAGAAATGCAAATCAAAGCCACAGTGAGGTACTACTTCACATCTATGGGGATCATTAGAATAAAAAAACAGATCATAACAAGTGTTGTGGAGAATATATAGAAATCGGAACTCTTGTACATTGCTTTTAAGAATGTAAAATGGTGCAGCCGCATTGGAAAACAGTTTTTAAACAGTTTGGCACTTTTTTAAAAAGTTAAACATAAATTCACCATATGACGTAGCATCCCACCTCTGTTAACAAAAAATGAAAACATATGTCTTTACAAACACGTGTATGTGAATATTCATAGCAACATTATTCATAATAGTAAAAAAAAATCTGGAAACAAAATGTCCATCAGCTGATGAATGCATAAGCAAAGGCGGTATATCCATACAACAGAATATTATTCAGCCCTAAAAAGGAATGTAAGTTCTGACATATGCAACAACATGGGAGAACCTTGAAAACACTCTGTTATGTGAAAGATGGGTCACAAAGAATTTATTGTATGATTACATTTACATGAAGTGTCAGAATAGGCAAATCTACAGAGACAGAAAGTGTATTATTGATTTCTAGAGCTGAGGTAGACTGGGAAATAAGGGAAGTGACTGCTAATGGGTAGTGGGGGGTCTCCTTTTGGGGTGATGAAAATGTTATAAAATTGATTGTGGTGATGGCTACACAACTCTGCAAATATACTAAAACCACTGAACTGTACACTTTAAATGGGTAAATTGTCTGATATGTGAATTATATCTCAAAAAAGCTGTCAAAAAATAAACAAGAGGAGATTCAAGATGGCGGCATGAGAGGTGACATGGAGAAGTCCTCCAAAACCACAAATAGTACAAAAATATAGTTAGTTAATACAACTAACCCTAAAACAGCAACAAGAAAGAAGGCTGAACCAGACTGCATACACACCTCATGAACATAGCAGACCTCATGAAACAGGGTAACGTACGAAAGCCTTAATTTGGTGGGACCCAAGCCCTTCCCCCACCCCAGCTCACTAGCGGGAGGAAGAGAAACAGAGCGGGGAGGGGGTGGAAGCCTGGGACTGCTGAACAGCTAGCCCTGGAGATCTGCTTTGTGAGCAGAAACCTATAGTGTGTGGTGCTCTGGACATTGGGGAGCTGGGACAGGCAGAGTGCTTGAGAAACTGACATTCCGGCTGTTTGTAGAGGAGGAGATCCACACCTGGCCTCTCTGTGTCAGAGGAAAGGCAGGGAGTCTGACAGGCTTCCTAGCAGCCAGAGGGTTGCTGAAGGTGCAGAGTTTGGGCAGAGCTTGCTGCATGGGAGAAGGGAGAGCTGGACAAGGTTAAGGTTGTCTGGGCACACTCTGCCCAGCTGGTTGGGAACTTTGAGGAGCTTCAGGTGCTCCATTCCGCCCCCCCTCCGTCTGCCTACTCAGCTCCAAGGCCCCCCCACTGTGACATGCAGCCTGCTGCACCTTCCTTCTAGCCTGCCGGCACTGGTTTACAAACTGGCAGTCACTGCGCAGAAATCAGACCAGCCAGAGGGAGGCCCCGCCTACAACAGCTAGAGACGCAAAGCACAGAGGCTTACACGTGTGTACTCAGCCCACTGGCTCTGATACGAGAGATAGGCAGGGCAGACGGGAATCAGGAAACAGATATTTCCTCCCCCACAGGCACCAGCTCTGCTCCCTTACGACCCCCAACCTCACTCTAGGGGCTGAGCAGCTCCAGAGACTGGAGCTTCTGCACACTAGTGGGCACCACACAGAAATATGAAACGTCAAAAGAACATGGTTCAGACCAAAATCTCACAAACCCCAGAAAAATGGCCAAATGAAACTGAACTCACCAATCTTCCTGAAAGAGAGTTCAAAATAAAAATTATAAACATGCTTATGGAGGTACAGAAAAATATTCAAGAACTCAGGAACAAATTTAAGTTGGAGATTCAATCATTAAGAAATTCCATATCTGAAATGAAACATACAATGGAGGGATTTAAAAGCAGATTAGATGTAGTAGAAGAGATGGTAAATGGAATAGAAATTAGAGAAGAGGAATACAAAGAAGCTGAGGCACAGAGAGAAAAAAGGATCTCTAAGAATGAAAGAATATTGAGAGAACTGTGTGACCAATCTAAATGGAACAATATTCACATTACAGGGGTACCAGAAGAAGAAGAGAGAGAAAAAGGGATAGAAAGTGTCACTGAGGAGATAATTGCTGAAAACTTCCCCAATCTGGGGAAGGAGATAAGTCTCTCAAGCCATGGAAGGGCACAGATCTCCCAACACAAGGGACCCAAGGAAGACAACATCAAGACATATAATAATTAAAATGACAAAGATCAAGGATAAAGACAGACTTTTAAAAGCAGCTAGAGAGAGAAAAAAGATCACATACAAATAAGCCAATTAAGAAATGCACAGAGGAGCTGAACAGACACTTCTCCAAAGAAGAAATTCAGATGGCCAACTGGCACATGAAAAGATGCTCCACATCACTAGTCATCAGAGAAATGCAAATTAAAACCACAATATCACCTCACACCAGTTAGGATGGCCGCCATCCAAAAGACAAACAACAACAAATGTTGGCGAGGATATGGAGAAAGGGGAACCCTCCTACACTGCTGATGGGAATGTAAATTTCTTCAACCATTGTGGAAAGCAGCATGGGGGTTCCTCAAAAAACACAAAATAGAAATACAATTTGACCCAGGAATTCCACTCCTAGGAATTTACCCTAAGAATGCAGCAGCCCAGTTTGAAAAAGACATATGCACCCCTATGTTTATTGAAGCACTATTTACAATAGCCAAGAAATGGAAGCAACCTAAGGGCCCATCAGTAGATGAATGGATAAAGAACATGTGATACATATACACAATGGAACATTATTCTACCAAAGAGGCTGAGGCACAGAAAGAAAAAAGAATCTCTAAGAATGAAAGAATATTGAGAGAACTGTGTGACCAATCTAAATGGAACAATATTCACATATAGGGGTACCAGAAGAAGAAGAGAGAGAAAAAGGGATAGAAAGTGTCATTGAGGAGGTAATTGCTGAAAACTTCCCCAATCTGGGGAAGGACAGGCCATGGAGGTGCACAGATATCCCAACACAAGGGACCCAAGAAAGATAATTAATTAAGTTGACAAAAATCAATGATAAAGACAGACTTTTAAAAGCAGCTACACAGAGAAAAAAGATCACATACAAAGGAAAACCTATCAGGCTATCAGACTTCTCAACAGAAACCTTACAGGCCAGAAGGGAGTGGCATGATATATTTAATGCAATGAAGCAGAAGGCCCTTGAATCAAGAATACTCTACGCAGCAAGGTTATCATTTAAATTTGAAGGAGGGATTAAAAAATCTTCAGATAAACAAAAGCTGAGAGAATTTACCTCCCATAAACTCCCTCTACAGTACATTTTGGAGGGACTCCTACAGATGGAAGTATTCCTAAGGCTAAATAGATGTCACCCAAGGGCTAGACAAAGACTACAGAATATGATTCATAACATACAAATAATGGAGGAGGAAGAAAAAGGAGGAAAGAAAAAAGAACCTTTAGGTTGTGTTTGTAATAGCATACAAAGTGAGTTAAATTAGACTGTTAGATTGTAAGGGAATTACCCTTGAACCTTTGGTGACCACAAATCTACAGCCTGCAATGGCAATAAATACATACCTATCAATAATCACCCTAAATGTAAATGGTCTGAATGCACCAATCAAAAGACAGAGAGTCACTGAATGGATAAAAAACAAACACCCATCTATATGCTGCCTACAAGAGACTCACTTCAAACGCAAAGACATACACAGACTGCAAGTAAAGGGATGGAAAAGATATTTCATGCAACTAATAGTGAGAAAAAGCAGGAGCTGCAATACTTGTATCAGACAAAACAGACTTCAAAACAAAGAAAGTCACAAGAGACAAGGAAGGACATTACATAATGATAAAGGGGTCAATCAAACAAGAAGATATAACGATTATAAATATCTATGTACTCAACACAGGATCACCTACATATGTGAAACCAATACTAACAGAATTAAAAGGGGACATAGAATGCAACGCATTGATTTTAGGAGACGTCAACAAACCACTCACTCCAAAGGACAAATCAACCAGACATAAAATAAATAAAAAGACAGGGACTAAATAACATATTAGAACACATGGACCTAATGGACATCTACAGAACACTCCATCCAAAAGCAACAGGATACACATTCTTCTCAAATGCTGCCCCGGCCCGCGGGGCTGGTTATTAGCGGGTCTCGAGGAGGATCCCTGTACCTAAAGGATGGGAATGGAGAGAGAGAGAGACGAGGCCCAAGCAAATTGTCAAGGTTTCGTTTATTTTTAGAAAAGGCAGGGAATATATAGCATTTGAAGGGGCGTGGTAGGGAGTGGCTTCTTCTGGTTGGTTGCCCATTATGATAATGAGCGACCTACAAAGTCCAATCACACACCGAGCTGTGCACATGCGCAGTTGTCTCTGACGTGAGTAACTGACCTGATTGAGAACACCTGGCGGGAAGCTGTGGCGGGAAAATGGTCAAGAGGAAGTAAACAACAAGATGGAGTCTTTAAAACAAAATGGAGTCCCATTGTTCTAGTGTAAATCTATTCTATATGCTGACTATAAAGGTTAGGTTAGTTTCTTAAGCAACGAAGCGTAGAATACAGAATGAAACTGGGTTGGGCTAAGATCTTTAAGTTCTCTGTGCCTGTGCAAAGTCCAAGGTGGTCACCAACAAAATGCACATGGAATATTTTCAAGAATAGATCATGTACTAGGCCTCAAAAAGAACCTCAGTAAATTCAAAAATATTGAAATTGTACCAATCAGGTTCCCAGATCACAAAGGTATGAAACTAGAAATAAATTACTCAAAGAAAATGAAAAACCCCACAGACACATGGAGGCTTAATAACATGCTCCTAAATAATCAATGGACCAATGACCAAATGAAAACAGAGATCAAGAAAAATATGGAGACAAATGAAAAGAATAATTCAACACCACTAAACCTGTGGGATGCAGCAAAGGCTGTGCTAAGAGGGAAATATACTGCAATACAGGCCTACCTCAGGAAAGAAGAACAATCCCAAATGAACAGTCTAAAGTCACAATTAATGAAACTAAAAAAGGAAGAACAAATGAGGCTCAAAGCCAGTAGAAGGAGGGACATAATAAAGATTAAAGCAGAAATAAATAAAATTGGAAGAATAAAACAATAGAAAGAATCAATGAAAGGAGGAGCTGGTTCTTTGAGAAAATAAACAAAACAGATAAACCCATAGCCAGACTTATCAAGAAACAAAAGAGTGTCTACACACATAAACAGAATCAGAAATGAGAAAGGAAAAATCACTACGGACACCACAGAAATACAAAGAATTATGAGAGAATACTATGAAAAATTATATAGTCACAAACTGACTAACCTAGAAGAAATGGACAACTTTCTAGAAAAATACAACCTTCCAAGGCTGACCCAGGAAGAAACAGAAAATCGGAATAGACCAATTACCAGCAAAGAAATTGAACTGGTAATAAAAAAACTACCTAAGAACAAAATCTCTGGACCAGATGGTTTCACTGGTGAATTTTATCAAACATTTAGTGACGACATAATATCCATCCTCATTAAAGTTTTCCAAAAAGTAGAAGAGGAGGGAATACTCCCAAACTCATTCTACAAGACCAACATCACTCTAATACCAAAACCAGGCAAAGACACCACAAAAAAGAAAATTACAGACCAATATCCCTGATGAACGTAGATGCAAAAATACTCAACAAAATATTAGCAAACCGAATTCAAAAATACATCAGAAAGATCATCCATCATGATCAAGTGGGATTCATCCCAGGGATGCAAGGATGGTGCAACATTCGAAAATCCATTAACATCATCCACTACATCAACAAAAAGGACAAAAACCACATGATCATCTCCATAGATGCTGAAAAAGCATTCAATGAAATTCAACATCCATTCACGATAAAAACTTTCAACCAAATGGGTATAGAGGGCATGTATCTCAACGTAATAAAGGCCATATATGACAAACCCACAGCCAACATTATACTTAACAGTGAGAAACTGAAAGCTTTTCCTTTAAGATCAGGAACAAGACAAGGATGCCCACTCTCCCCACTTTTATTCAGCATAGTTCTGGAGGTCTGAGCCCTGGCAATCAAACAACACAAAGAAATAGAAGGCATCCAGATTGGTAAGGAAGAAGTCAAACTGTCCCTGTTTGCAGATGACATAATATTGTACATAAAAAACCCTAAAGAATCCATTCCAAAACTACTAGACCTAATATCTGAATTCAGAAAAATTGTGGGATACAAAATTAATACACAGAAATCTGTTGGATTCCTATACACTAATGGAGAACTAGCAGAAAGAGAAATTAGGAAAACAATTCCATTCACAATCGCATCAAAAAGAATAAAATACCTAGGAATAAACCTAACCAAGGAAGTGAAAGACCTATACCCTGAAAACTACAAGACATCCTTAAGAGAAATTAAAGAGGACCCTAATAAATGGAAATTCGTCTCATGCTCTTGGCTAGGAAGAATTAATATTGTCAAAATGGCCATCCTGCCTAAAGCAATCTACAGATTCAATGCAATCCCTATCAAAACACCAACAGCATTCTTTAATGAACTAAAATAAATAGTTCTAAAATTCATATGGAATGACAAAAGATCCCGAATAGCCAAAGCTATCCTGAGAAGTAAGAATAAAGCAGGGGTAATTACACTCCCTGACTTCAAGCTCTACCTCAAAGCCACAGTAATCAAGACAATTTGGTATTGGCACAAAAACAGACCCATAGGCCAGTGGAACAGAATAGAGAGCTCTGATATAACCCAACCATACATTGTAAATTAATATACGATAAAGGAGCCATGGATATACAGTGGGGAAATGATAGCTTTTCAACAGCTGGTGTTGGCAAAACTAGAGAGCTACATGTAAGAGAATGAAATTGGATTACTGTCTAACTTCATACACAAAAGTAAACTCAAAATGGATCAAAGACCTGAATGTAAGTCATGAAACCATAAAACTCTTAGAAAAAAATATAGACAAAAATCTCTTGGACATAAACATGAGCAACTTCTTCATGAACATATCTCCCCGGGCAAGGGAAACAAAAGCAAAAATGAACAAGTGGGACTATATCAAACTAAAAAGCTTCTGTACAGCAAAGTACACCATCAGTAGAACAAAAAGACATCCTACAGTATGGGAGAATATATTCATAAATGAGATATCCGATAAGGGGTGGACATCCAAGATATATAAAGAGCTTATGCACCTCAACAATCAAAAAGCAAATAAGTCAATTAAAAAATGGGCAGAAGAGCTGAACAGACATTCCTCCAAAGAAGAAATTCAGATGGTCAACAAGCACATGAAAAGATGCTCCACATCACTAATCATCAGAGAAATGCAAATTAAAACCACAATGAAATATCACCTCACACTAGTTAGGATGGCCAACATCCAAAAGACAAACAACAACAAATGTTGGCGAGGATGTGGAGAAAAGGGAACCCTCCTACACTGCTGGTGGGATGTAAACTAGTTCAAACATTGTGGAAAGCAGTATTGAGGTTCCTCAAAAAACTCATAATAGAAATACCATTTGACCCAGGAATTCCACTCCTAGGAATTTACGCTAAGAATGCAGCAGCCCAGTTTGAAAAAGACATATGCATCCCTATGTTTATCGCAGCACTATTTACAATAGCCAAGAAATGGAAGCAACCTAAATGTCCATCAGTAGATGAATGGATAAAGAAGATGTGGTATATACACACAATGGAATATTATTCAGCAATAAGAAGAAAACAAATCTTACCATTTGCAACAACATGGATGGAGCTAGAGGGTATTATGCTCAGTGAAATAAGCCAGGCAGACAAAGACAAGTATCAAATGATTTCACTCATCTGTGGAGTATAAGAACAAAGGAAAAACTGAAAGAACACAACAGCAGCAGACTCACAGAACCCAAGAATGGACTAACAGTTACCAAAGGGAAAGGGACTGGGAGGATGGGTGGGAAGGGAGGGATAAGGGGGAAAGGGGACATTACAATTAGCCCCCATAATGCAGCGGCAGGGAACACGGGAAAGGCAGTATTTATAG
Organism: Phataginus tricuspis; assembly: GCA_029783875.1. NCBI lineage: Eukaryota > Metazoa > Chordata > Mammalia > Pholidota > Manidae > Phataginus > Phataginus tricuspis. The sequence goes on from JAQQAC010015468.1 coordinate 33,192,935, forward strand.
AGAAGACAAGTAGTGATTCTATAGCATCTTACTACGCTGATGGACAGTGACTGTAGTGGGGTACTTGGGGGGGACTGTTTTAGAAAACAGTATGGATGTGTCATTAAAATTAAAAGTAAGAATGCTATTCTTAATTTTCATTATTATGTATCTAAGTGCTTAAAGAACCTTTTCCACATAAAGAAGTAGATGGGAATAGAAGAAATATTGTGCAAGTAATGCTGCTCAGTTCTGTAAAATCTTTTTGTGTCATCTGCTGAAATCATATAACAACAGCTAATACCCATTAGGATAGCTATTATTAAAAGAAAATGTGAGGATATAGAGAAATGGAATCCTCATGAACTGTTGGTAGGAATGTAAAATTGTGCAACTGCTGTGGAAAACAGTATGGCAATTCCTAAAAAAAAATTAAAAATAGAATTGCCATATTGAGATAGGAAGGCAGCAGGGCATAACTCCTACCCAGTTAGAGTACAGTTTGGGCCCTGGGAAAGGACAGAGTCTTACAAAACAGGGGGCTTGAGATTGAAACAATGTAACAATTTATTTCCCATCAGACCCAGTGGTATAGGACAGCTCATCGCTCATAGTCGGGGGCAGCTCATCGCTCATAGTCACGTTTAGGCCCATCAGCTTACAATACGGTGTCCGGGAAACCTTCACAGAGATAGGTTAAGAGATACCTAGCATTCTGGCTGAACCTATAGAGAACTCCCACTGCAGCAAGCATAAAACCCTAGACACCGGGACCCCAAGGGGCAGCCTTGCCCCTCCCTGCACCTGCGGGGAGTTTCATACTTTCTCTTATCCTGAATAAAAACTGTATCTGAATAAAAACTCACTGTAAATCTCCTGCCTTGTCTGTTCACGAAATTCATTCTTCGACTCCACGATCAAGAACCCTGGCAACGTCTTGGGGGGCTTGTCCGGGATAATTTTGGAAGTGAGTATCGCGTCCGAGCTTTCCTTTTTCTTTCACTCTCCTTATACAAGAATGCCGTCTATGGCACGCAACATGGGGCGCTCGTCCGCCACTTAACTGGGACTAGCCTGGCTGCCGATCTCAAGACTTGAGCGACAGGTTCCCCGTGTCTTCCTCCGTGGATCCCCCGCGGGAAAGTCACCCGAGTGGAGGCCAGGATGCCCTTTCAGAGGCTCTGCTTGGATGCGAGGGACGGAGGAAAGCCGCGGGCAACTGCCGGAGTCTAGGCTGAGGCTACACTTCAGCGGCTTCTCAAAGGTCCGTGCCCCTGGCATCAGACCCCAACAGCCCCATCAGGCATCCAATGTGACGTTCTCTCTCTCTCTGACTTTCAGCCTGCTTTCTCAGGCCGCCCTGGCCTCTGTATGAGGCAGGGGCGCTCGTTACTTCCTTTACATGCTCTGTATATGCCCCTAACTCCATCAATTCACAGAACCCAATGCTCACCCCAAGGTAGGAGATCTACTCTTTGCTCTGATTCCTGACTTAATACAGCACTTCTTTATCTCATAAAATGGGTCTCATGAAAGTTAGCCATTTAAAAGATGACTAGCGTCAGCTGCCAGTCTCAGGTCTCGGGTGAAAGGTTTCCTGGTGGTGGCCGCTCCTTGATCCCCTGCCTCCAGATAGGAATGTCGGGGAGTGGCCCAGCTGACCTCCTACTTTCCTATCCTAATCTGTGGACACTGAGGGCAGACTGGACTCTAGACTGTGGTCCTTGGATCAGGGCTCTGGCTGATTGAACCGATGGCCCTGAGTGAACCTCCAGCTAGGCTGCTGCCTATGTGAGAGTTGCAGATGACCCCTGACCTCTCGTCTCACAGACAGATTTCTTACAGTGTGTGACTAGAAGGATAATTCCGAGGCAGTGGCAGAAACTGGGGTTTATATAACTGTCCATGGCAGCTTCTGTCTGAATTCTAACTCTGGCCTTGGAAAAAGTTCCCCTGCTCTTCATTCCAGGCAGTCCTTTTGAGACTGTGCCAGTTTCTCCTGTGTAATGTGAATGAGGTTTGGGAGGTAGACCCCATATTCAGGGCCTTTATCTGGCTCCGGGACCTTACACAGGTATACATTTAACCCTCCTAGACCGGACAGGCCTGGGACTCGAGACGCCTCCCCGCTTCCACTCTAGACGACTTTTCTGGTCACATTGAGCTGGCCTGCAGCCAAGCTGAAACCCGAGCCCAACATGTAAACGGCCCACAGTCTCTAGTTGAAATATGTGTGAGTAAAGTTTTTGTGGTCTGTGTTGGGGAAATGTATCACTGACTCTGTACCTCCACATTTTCAGCAGAAGCATGTAGAGAGAGGAGGCAGCCCCTAGTGACATCCCCAGATTTCGAGGTCCTTCTCCCACAAGCCCCACCTTCCTGCAGGACCTCTCAAGGAAGGTGATTCCAGTCTTATTGACAGGAAGCCCTTCTCAGAATTATGTGTCCCAACCCTTATAAGTATTGTCCTTGGAATCCTAACGGCCTGTTTGAACTCTGGCCATGGTTCTATCCTGCTAACCTCTCTTCCTTAGAGGCAGTCCTCCTGGGGCTGTGGCATTTCCTTTTCTGCGGCCCCATGGAAGTAGAGCAGGCTTGTGACTCTTACAACTGCTCTGGCAGCGAGAGGTCACACAGTCCCTGCACTTAATTCTCTTGGATTGGTCAGACAGAGGGCTCCCAAAGGATGATGACCCTACCCTATGGTTGAAAGAGTCCTGTAAAATTCAAAAGGCATTAGCCCCAACGAATTTCAGGGTGAGAAAAGACAGATTCCCTTATTCCCTTGTTGAATTATGTGTGAGGAGGCTCTTTGAGTGGTGCACTGAGGAGATCTATCACACACTCTGTGCCGATCTATCACACACTCCGTGCCCAAGTGTACTATGCTAAAGCCTGTGCAGAGGAAACTAGGGTCTGGATTAGAATTCCCAGAATACAGTAAGAGCACACTGGTAGGGCCCCACTAAATCCAGAGCTCTGAAGCAACCCTTGCTTGGTGGGAAGGCAAGAGGTGAATCAAGGTACAGGCCATGCTGGTAAAGAGTGGTTAATTCCAGCAGGCTAGCAAAGGGGGTGATTGACCACTGTCCCCCAGGCTCCAGGTGCGAGGGGACACCCTCACAGAGAGAAAGACCAATCAGGTGCTGGACACCTGTCTTTCTCTGTCTTTCAGATGGGAACTTCCTCTTCATGTTTAAAGCCAGGCATGCCTCTGGCATGCATTCTGAAGAACTGGGAGCAGTTTGATCCCCAGACCCTGAAAAACAAGTGCCTTATCTTTTTCTGCACCCAAGCCTGGCCTCAATACAAGCTCTCTGATGGAGAGGCTTGGCCCCCCGAGGGAAGTATAAAATATAATAAGGTCATGCAACTAGATTTATTTTGCTGCAAGGAAGGGAAATGGTCAGAAGTCCCATATGTACAAGCTTTCTTTGCCCTTAAAGAAAACAAAAGAATATGACAAAAGTGTAAATTAATTCCTGACTCTACTCCAAACACTAACTCCTCCTTATTGACCCCACCATGTCAACCTTATTCAAATCCAGGTCCACTTGCCGAGACCCCCCCCTCCACCAGGCTTCTCAGGGGGTAAAGAGAAGACAGTTATATCCATCCTTATTGCCCTTACTAGAAGTAGCACGGAGAGTGGGGACCGGTTTGAGTCCATGTCCCCTTCTCCCTCCAAGACTTGAGGCAAATTAAACAGGACGTGGATAAATTTTCAGATGACCTAGACAAATACATAAAACCCTTCCAAGGACTTGACATCTGACCTGGCCTGGAAGGACGTCATGCTTACCTTAAACCAAACCCTTACTGGAGGGAAGAAAGAAAAAGTGCAGATCTGGAAGTCACATGGATTACTACACTATGGAACTGGTTTTCTAAATCCTTTTGGTGGAGATCTATTCTACTTATAGGGCTCATCATCATTCTTACATTAATATTTGGCCCCTGTTTACTTAACCTAATAATGATGCCAGGGTTCTTGTTCGTGGAGTGGAGAATGAACTTTGTAAACACTCAAGGTAGGAGAGCAAAAGGCAGAGGCTTTTATTTAGAGAGAAAGCGAGTCCCAGGGTGGTGTGTTGTCTAGGGGTTTTATAGGCAGTTGAGAGGCAAAGGGCTAGGGATGTACACCTGTTGAGTGGTCCCAAAATGTTTACCTTAGAAGAAACACTTAAGTTTCTTCTTAGTCTTCCTGGTTATTTACAAGAACTTTACTGATCTGATTTCCTCCCAGGAGAGCAGCTTCCTGGTCTGGGAGCCTATCACTCAGGGCTGCCTGCTTTGCTCCCAAGGGGGGCTGAGTCATTGTCTGTTTGCTAAAGAGTAACATACTTTTTAAGAAATTGGGTTAAAAAAAATGCAATCTAATCAAGATGGCATCCTTCCTGTTTTTACTACATTGTTTTGGGCTTGCTTGCTACATTGCCCAGGTTGCAAATCACCTGTTTAGGGCTGGGGGAAGAAAAGCAGCACCTGGATAAAGTCAGAAAAACAAGCTGGGCCCCCAGCAGGCCAAAGCAGATCCCACAATGGATTATCTTGCTTTGTTTTTTTCCGGAGGTCCTTCCCCTGCTCTCTGTAAGCCCATGGTCCCTGTCTCAACAACACGATTTGTTCTATCTCGCCTGTAAGTTGTAAGACTACAAATGGCGATGGAAAAAGAGCCCAAAACGGAAATGCCCATTTTCCGAGGCCCCGTAGATCGACCAGCGCTGGAGACCCGACTGCACCCCTCACTTCGCCCCCTCAGTCAGACAGTCATTGTCCAATGCCCTAACAGCAGCTAGGGTCTCCATCCGTAGAGGGGGGAATGAGAGTGAGGCGGCAGGGCCTGCCCAGTTAGAGCACAGTGTGGGCCCTGGAAAAGGACAAAGTCTTACAAAACAGGTGCTTGAGATTGAAACAATGTAACGATTTATTCCCCATCTGGACCCAGTGGTATAGGACAGCTCATCGCTCATAGTCACGTTTAGGCCCATTAGCTTACAATAGGGTATCCGGGAAACCTTCACAGAGATAGGTTAAAATATACCTAGCTTTTTGGAGGTTCCTCAAAAAACTCAAAATAGAAATACCATTTGACTCAGGAATCCCACTCCTAGGAATTTACCCCAAGAATGCAGCAGCCCAGTTTGAGAAAGACACATGCACCCCTATGTTTATTGCAGCACTATTTACAATAGCCAAGAAATGGAAGCAACCTAAGTGCCCATCAGTAGATGAATGGATTAAGAAGATGTGGTACATATACACAATGGAATATTACGCAGCAATAAGAAAGAAACAAATCCTACCATTTGCAACAACATGGATGGAGCTAGAGGGTATTATGCTCAGTGAAATAAGCCAGGCCGAAAAAGACAAGTACCAAATGATCTCACTCATATGTGGAGTATAAGAACAAAGAAAAAATAAA
>JAQQAC010015468.1:33198441-33213833 GCA_029783875.1 Phataginus tricuspis
AGACATAGGGTGGGGGGGCACGGGGGGTACTGTACAGCTCAGAGAAGACAAGTAGCGATTCTCATCTCACTACGCTGATGGACAGTGACTGTGGTGGGGTTGGTGGGGGGGACCTGGTGATGGGGGGAGTTCAATCATCACGGTATTGCCCATGTAATTGTAGGTTAATGATACTAAAATAAAATAAATTATTAAAAAATATATATATATACCTAGCATTCTGGCTGAATCTATAGAGAACTCCCACTGCAGCAAGCATAAAACCCTAGACACCGAGATCCCAAGGGACAGCCTTGCCCCTCCCTGCACCTGCGGGGAGTTCCATACTTTCTTTTATCCTGAATAAAGCTCTCTCTCTCTCTGTATCTGAATAAAAACTCACTGTAAATCTCCTGCCTTGTCTGTTCACGAAGTTCATTCTTCGACTCCGTGAACAAGAACCCTGGCATCAATATGATCCAGCAATTCTACATCTGGGTAGATAACCCAAAAGAACTGAAAACAGGGTCTCCCAGAGCCCCATGTTCCATAGCAGCATCATTCACAGTAGCCATAAGGTAGAAGCAACCCAGGTGCTCATCAATCAGTGAAAGGATAAATAAAATGTGTCCTGTAGAAGGAAGGGAATTCTGACTTGAGCTGTGACATGGATGATCTTTGAGGACATTAATGAAGTGAGATGAGCTAGTCACAAAAAGACAAATACTGTATAAGCCCACTTACATGAGGTGCCAGGGTAGTCAAATTCACAGAGACAGAAAGCAGAATGGCGTTTGCTAGGGGTTGCGGGGAGGGGAATGGAGAGTTAATGTATAATGCATACAAAGTTTCGGTTTTACTAGATGGAGAGTCCTGGAGATGACTGTGGTGATGGTAGCACAGAAATGTGAATGTACTTAACCGCCTCTGAACTGTACACTTAAAAATGGTTATGATGATAATCGCATGTGTATTTTACCAAAATTTAAATTTTTAAAAAACTTTATCATATCATAACCTACCAGCAAAAATATTTTTATTGCTCTGTCACTAGATTAAGTCCTTAGTGCTGTGGAAACTTCCTTTTTTGCAAAAGGATTTCTTGGTCCCTAGACCCTCTCACTGACTCAGTCTCTGAAAAATATAAAAAAGGCTTTACCAAGATGTACCAAATGGGAACTAATTTTGCCTGGTCCTCCTTCACTTAGAGACAGCTTGTCTAATCCAATACACTCAGAAACAACTGGGAACATTGTAATGTTGGTAATTTAAATACACCTTTGCTAATATATTTTGAAAAATAAAAAAGCTTTATCTTATACCTTAAATACATTTTCATCAAAAGCTAGAAAGAGCTTATTGAACTCATTTAATTTATAGACACACTTCACCATTTACTCTAATTGGCAAAACCAGTCCTTACTGTTGAACCAATCAGTGAGATCACACTTCATTTCTGTCAGAAAACTGACTTTCTTTTTCATTATAAACCCCTGAGAAAATCCACGTGAGCCCAAATTGCTAGTATCCGAGGCAGTCTTAACAAATCTGTATCAGACAAGAAAGCCAAGAGGGTAGCCTGGATTTAACATGCCTCAGCTGAAGGAGGTTCCAGATGTGCCCCATTTCAAGTAAGATGCCCTGACTGTTCCTGCAGAGGGCACCCCAGTCTTTCTGCCCCACTGTAATTCAGGGTGGTGGAGATGGGCCTTTGTTTTGTAGAGGGAGCTTCAGAGAGCCTGTGTGAGAGAGGGGAGGAGGAGGAGAACCGAGGTTGGAGAGTGTGGGAACTGGTATCCTTGTCTCGGGAGCCTCTCTCTGAGCCTTCGTTTGGGGGCCAGGGGCCCTCTCAGAGGACATGCACTTGCACTGATTCCCCCCGAAACCAACCCATCCAGCATCTACCAGTTGCTCAGCCAAGAGCCTGGTGGTCATCCTGTCTTCACCTCCCCTCCCCGGCCCCGTACATCCTTAATCCCATCTATCACATTCCATTCGCCTTACTTCAAAAGGGTGTCCCAACTCGTCACTTCTCACCTCCACTCCTGTTGCCCAAGTCCAAGCCACCATCACTTTGCCTGGAGGATTGTAAAAGCCTCTCAGTGGTCTTCCTTTCTCCCTCCTCCTGTCCTACTACGAGTTTTCTTTGGCCAGAGGGGCTCTCCCAAATGTAAAACCTCCCCATTGATTTCCTTTGCACTTAGCATAAAATCTGAGTATTTAACCCAGCAGTGTGACCAACCTGTCCTGGGCCAAACCAAGAGAGTTGGTCACCTGTCTTGCCAATGGGTTTCAGCCCCAGACAAGTTCATATGGATTCAATGAGACTGAAAAATGACAATGGAACGTTCTTGGGGTGAAAGTGTTTATACCCAACTTTATTCCCACCGTGGCAAGTCAGTCACTAAAATCCCATCCACTCAGAGCGAGTCTGCATGCAGCAAGCCGGTCTCTGCCTCTGGGCCCCTCTGCCCCAGCAGCCATCTCAGTCTCTGTCCTCGGTGCTGCCACCACTCCAGTCTCTGCTCTCCTGCAGCCTTGCAGCCATGCCAGTATGTCACCCAGAGCACTGGGCAAAGCTCTTTATATAGAGTCAATAGCAACGTGTTGTCAACACGTGTGTAGTGAGCGAGCCAACCAGAGCCAAGTGAGACTCCTGGTCATGAGAACCTTTGCTTTATCCACATCGCCCTACCCAAGGCTTGGTAGGCTCTGACTCTGTCTACCACCATGGCTGCTTCTCACAGGACTCCCCTCCCCTGTCGTCCCTCCATTCCCCCACCCCTTACCCACATCTTCACCTTCCCACCGCACCCCACGCCTCACCTCTTTGGTTCCAATCCTATGGGCTCTTTGCTGTTCCTTGAAAAGAGTCTAGCATGTCTCAGGACCTTTACACCTGCTATTTTCTCTCCTTGGAAATCTATTGCCCTGGTTCACTTTTGTATGTTAGGCTTCAGCTCAACGCCGTCTCCTCAAAGAGGCAGTGGATCCCTCAGGCTTAAGTAGTTCTTTTACCATCACCATCTGCCTGCCCACCCCCCCTTCCTGCTTAGTCACTGTGGAATTTGAAGCCCTCTGGGCTTCACTTTATTCCCTCATAAAATGGGGACAGGTGCTATCTCCAAGGCACTGGAGTGGGGATACACTGAGAGACTCCTTGCCAGCCATCAAATCACTGCTGGAACATAGTACATGCCTCACAGCAGCCGCGGTCTCTGCCCTGCCCTGTTTTCTGCCTAGCACCTGTTAATATCTGATACAATCATATTTATTTATTTCCTCCATGTTTTTTGTCTCTCCAGTTAGAATGTGGGCTGCATCAAGATGAAGACCTTTTTTATATCTTTCAGCATCCAGGACAGTGCTTGTTGCATATCAAGTGTTCAGGACGTGTTAGGCGTGAATGAAGCTTCATGGTTGCCAACAATGTGTATGTACCTAATGCTGCTGAATTGTACACTTAAAAATGGATAAAATGGTGAAATTTGTGTCATGGATATTTTACAATGAAAAAAATGCACACTGATGTCATGCAATACATTTTAGCAAGATTCTTAGTTACAAAAAAAAAAAGAATGAAGGAAGCAAAGTTTGAACATCCTAAGAGCGACTGATTAGCCACTGACAGAGGGGACAGCCTAGGCTTGCAGCTTTCTGGGACTTCTTTTACATAACACTCTACCTTTCCTTCACCCCTCATTGCCATGCACACCCCCCTAGGGGGTTGCTGTGAGGGGAGGTGGGGACAGGAAATCCCAGGAGACCTGGCACCATGGTTGAGGGGCTCTGAGAATTTTGCTTCCTTCACAAAGTACTTCTGGGGAGTTCTCTGCAGTCCAAGCACCGCACTCTGGTTTTGTCACTCTTCCATGGACAGTCTCTACAGCTGATCAGTACTGTGCCACTTACCTGCTGTGGAATCTCGGGTAAGTTACCTGACATTCCTGTTTCAGTTTTGTGCCTATAAATGGCAACAGTAGAGAAGCTATCTTACAGGATTGGTGTGAGGGAGGATTGAATGGGATAAAGCACACAAAATGCTTAGAAAAGTGCCCGTTCTGTATGTAATAAGTGCTATATAAAGGGTAACTATTATGATTAATATTTTTAGTATCTATTCAGTTATTTAAGCCAAATAGCTAGGAGTTACTCTTGCCCTTTCCTTCTCTCCCATTTCCATTTTTAAAAATGGACCTTAAATCCATTCAAGAATGTTTAAAAGAACTCATAATCTGAAGGTCGTGAGTTCTTTTAAACATTCTTAAGTTTTGCCTTTCACACTAAATTCTTCAGCCTGGTCAGGAATGTATCCAATTTCTCTTCATTTCCAAATGGACTAGCAGTTGTTCAAGCACCCTTTACTGAATAGCCCATCCTTTCCCTGTAGATCTGCTTGGACAGTGCTGTCATAAGTCAAGTTTCTACATCTGCATGGGTCTGTTTCTGGGCTCTATTCCATTGGCCAGTCATTAATTTTCTTTCCTCATTCCTTATATGCAATCCATCGCCAAGTCAATGCTACCTCCAAATCTGTCTTCTGCATTCATCACCCTTGCGGCCATTGTTTCCCAGCTGGACAATTGCAATGGTTCCTGTATGCTCCCCTCCCCTACTTCCACTCAGGAACCTCACCCCCATCCCTGGTCATGCTCCTTATTGAAGCCCAATAGACTACTTTCCCCTTTTAAAATGAGAATATGTTTGGTATGCAAAAATATAAAAGGACTGCTTGAGGAGGTTATGAAGCATGACCATAGAATGGCCCTGTGAACCCACCTCACTACCCAGGAAATGGAACAGTAGCAAATCCTCTGATGTCCCAAGTGTCGTCAACACTACTGGGAATTCATTCTTCTTTTTTAAGTTTATTCTTTTAAAATTATTTCCTTGCTTTCCTTCATAGTTTTACCACAAATACATGTATTCTTAAGCAATTTACTACTTGATTTCGCTTGTTTGCAAATTTCACCAAAGTAGTATCATTTTGCAAATATTCCTCTGAGAATTGGTTTGCTTACTCCTGAGTACTAATTCTAAGACAAAGCTGTGTTGATGTATGTAGTCACCAGGCAGTCATTTTCACTATTACTCAATAATCCATTGTAAGATCCATTGTTTATTTATGTAGTCTGTTGATAGACATTTTGGATTGTTTTTTCTTTTCTCTTTTATTTGTATTATGAACAACACTTGTACACGTCTCCTGGTCTACTTGTACAGGGGTTTCTTCTGGGTAGCGGCTTTCAACTTCTTGCCCCTTCTACTCTTGGTAAGAAATGTGTTTTATGCCATGACCCAGTACACACACACACACACACACACATATTTTATCTGGAGTTTTTGTGACGCACCTTGGTGTTTTCTATGCTACACTCTTTCATTTTTTAAAAAGATGTTGATCCGTGAAATGATTTCATGATCAACCAACCCTTAGTGTGGAAAATTCTATAATCTACTGTGGGTATATACCCAGGAGTGGGATTATTGAGTCATGTGGTGTGAACATAGTCAACTTCATCACATAGACCAAATTATTCTCCAAAGTAGTTATTAAAATAATTGACCCTTCACCAGCCCAGTATTAGAATTTGACATTTGCTCCATGTCCTTACTTCTTAATTTTGCCAATCCAGTGGGTGTAAAATTATATCTCATTGTGGTTCATCTTTAGTGATATGCCTGTCTATCTTTTGCCATTTTACTCTTGGACTTTTTTTTTTTAGTGATTTGTTAGAATTCTTTACATGTTATGGATACTAATCTTTTACTGGTAATATTTATTGTGTCACCTCTCAGTTTATACCTTGTCTTTTCACTTTGTTTATAAGCAAAAGATGATCAACAGAAATTATTAATTTTATTTAGTCAAATGTATTGATTCTTTTCTTTGTAATTAGTACTTTTTGGATTTTGTTAAAAAAAAACTCTTCCCTCTTCTGAGGTCATGGAGATATTCTCCAAAATTTTCTGCAAAACAGACTTTTAAAAAATTTAAATCTTTAACCACCAAGAATTTATGCAATTTCCCTATATATGGATTACCAATTGTCCCAGCACCATTTACTAAATAACCCATCTTTTCTACTCTGATCTGATAGGGTAAGACTGTCATTTATAAGTCCTCTCTAAGTGTGTGGGTCCATTTCTGTGCTCTCCTCAGTTCCCTTTGTCAAGATGTCTGTGTCCAATACCACAGTATTGTAGTTAAGGAGTGTCTTGAATATTTTTGGCCCTTTGCTCTTCCATATCCACTTTAGACTCAGCTGGACAAGTTTTATGACAAGCTCTGTTGAGACTTTGGAATTGTACTAACTCTAGAAATCATTTTGAGGACAGTTGACATCATTATGACATTGAATTATACTGTCAGTAACATATAACTCTCCATTTTTAAAATTGAGATACAGTTGAGATATAATATTGTATTAGTTTTAGGCATACAACCTAATGATTTGATGTACGTATATATCGCAAAATGATTACCACAATAAGTTTAGTTAACATCCCTCACTCATAGTTACAAATTATTTTCGTCTTGTGATGAGAACTTTTTAAGATTTACTCTTTTAGTTACTTTCAAATACAATACGCAGAATTGTTAACTATATTCATTACACTGTACATTAAATTCCCAGGACTTATTTATCTTATAACTGGAAGTCTGTACCTTTTGGCAACCTTTACCCATTTCACCCATCCCCACCCAATCCCTCTCTCTGGCAATCATGAATATGCCAATCTGTTCTCTGTATCTGTGGAACTCAGGTTTTTTTGTTTTTGTTTTCGAGATTGTGCCAGTATGTGAGATCATACAGCATTTGTCTTTCTCTGACTTATTTCTCTTAGTATAATATCCTCTAGGTTCATCCATGCTGTCACAAATGATAGGATTTCCTTCTTTTTCATGGTTGAATAATATTCATATATACATATATGTACATTCACAAATTTGTATATACACTATACATTTTGTACATATATGTCTATATACATGTACAAATGTGCATATGTATGCATGTGTGTGTGTATATATATATATATTTTTTTTATTTCTTTATCCATTTATCCATTGATGGATGCTTATGTTGTTTCCATGTCTCGGCTGTTATGTACAGTTAGTTCTTCAGTGAACTTAGGGGTGCAGATATCTTTTTAAGACATGATTTTATTTCCTTCAGGTAAATACCTAGAACACTCAGATAAATATAAATATCCAGGAATTGCTGGATCATATGGTCGTTCTATTTTTAATTTTTTGAGGAACCTCCATGCTGTTTTCCATAGTGGCTGCACCAATTTACATTCCTACCAAGAGTGCAGCACCAGGCTCCCTTTTCTCCACATCCTCGCCAACACTTGTTATTTCTTGTCTTTCGATAAGAGCCATTCTCACAAGTGTGAGGTGATACCTCATTGTGGTTTTGGTTTGCATGTCCCTGATGATTTGCGATGTGGGGCACCTTTTCATGTATCTGCTGGCCATCTGTATGTCTTCTTCAGAAAAATATCTATTCAGATCCTCTGTCCATTTTTTAATTAGATTTTTTTCTATGGAGTTAAAATGAGTTATTTACATATTTTGGATAATAACCCCTTATCAGATATATGACTTGCAAATATTTTCTCCCCTTCTGTAGTTTGCCTTTTCATTTCCTTGATGGTCTCCTTTCTGTGCAGAAGCTTTTGGTTTGACATAGTCTTACTGCTTTTGTTGCCTTTGCTTTTGGAATCAAATCCAAAAAATCATTGCCGAGACCCATGTCACGGAGCTTATTTCCTTTGTCTGCTTCAAGGAGTTTTATGGTTTCAGGTCTTATGTTCAAGTCTTTAATCCATTTTGAATTGATTTTGTGTGTGATGGGAAATAGCTGTCTAGTTCCATTCTTTTGCATGTGGCTGTCCAGTTTTCCCAACACCATTATTGGAGATACCATCCTTTCCCCATTACATATTCTTGGTTCCTTTGGCATAAATTAATTGACCATATATGCATGGGTTTGTTTCTGGGTTTTCTATTCTATTAGCTCTTCATTTGTTTAGACCTCCCTTAGTGTCCTTCATTAATCATTTGTCTTTTTCCCATACTGTAGATTTAAGAGAGGGCTTAAAATATATAAATTGGATCTCCTCCCTTCTCTGGTTGTAACTTGATTATAGCTTTCCATTGTCCCTAAAATAAAGCCCCAAAATAAAGTTTAGCTTATATTGGCACCCTTACCCAGGACTTGCCACTCTCACTGGCTTCTGGTCTATTCCTCTTACTTACCTCAGGGGTTGCAATCCAGTCCATATCTACCCTCTTCTAGGAAGCCTTCCCACCCCACTACTTCCCACCCATTGCCTGGCTAACATCAAGCTCAAATCTACCTCAGAGACCTTCTTTGAACATCTTACTCAAAATCATTTACTTATGCCCTTTCACAGCCAGTGAGAATGCCCTGTTCTTTTCCCTTTAAGTCTATATGCCTTTGCCTGTTGCTTGGTTCATTCATGTGTCTGTTTAATTGGTTCCCCAGCCTGCAAGTTCCCTGAGGGACCTTGGCTGCTTGGTTCACGCAGGCACTTGGTACATTGTTTAGCATGTAATAGACCATCAGTAAATATTTGTTCAAGGACTGACTGAAGGGAAGGACTTAGGAAGGAAGGGAGAGACTTCTATCCTGTAGTTAGGAAAAAAGAAACAAAGTTAAGTCAGAGACATGAGTAAAAATGGGCAAGATTTTAAAAAGGTAGTGGAGCACAGGCTTTGGTGGTTATAGCTTTAAGAAATTACATCATTAATGTAATATAGAATACATTCTAGTCATGAAAGATCACAATTATACAGAAATATACAGAATATAAATTTAAGTTTCTTTTCACCACTCCCTCTTTAAACCCACTCCAATCTCAAAGGTAAACATTTATTGCTAGTTTGGCGAATATCTTTATATATATTTTTTCTATCTTCTTATATGTTTTTACATATGTACTAAATAAATTTATATCTATATAGATTTATTTTGCTTTTTTTATAATCATGAATAGAATAATACTTTACTGATTGTGTGAAGTCCTTTCTTCATTTAACAATATGACATAGAGATCTTTCCATTTCAGTTATGATGGGTATTTAACTAGCATCCAGTTGATGGTCATTTAGTTTGTTGAAATAGTTCACTATTATAAACAAGGCTGAAATGAATAGTCACTGTATTAGTCAGAGCTCTCCAGAGAAACAGAACCAATAGGATTTGTAGATTGAGAGATTTATTTTAAGGAATTGCCTCATGTGATTGTGGAGGCTGACAAATCCACGGTCTGCAGGGCAGGCCATCTGGCTAGAGACTCAGGAAAGAGCTGATGTTGCAGTTAAAGTCTAAGGGACATCTGCTGGTAGAATTCCTTTTTGCTCAGGGGAAGCCAGTCTTTTTGTTTTATTCAGGCCTTCAACTGATTGGATAAGGCCCACTCACAGTTATAGAGAGCAATCTGAATTACTCAAAGTAATTTAAATGTTAATTTCATTATGTTTGATCAAATATCTGGGCACCTTGGCCGAGTCAAGTCGACACACAAAGTTAACCATCACATTCATGAGCATACATCTTTTTGCATATGTGTAAACTTCTATATGAACTAGATTCCTAGCAATGTAATCTCTGTTTCAAGGGATATGAACCGCTTCAATGTTGACAGGTAGATGCTGCCACATTATGCTCCTAAGAGGCAAAAGACAAAGAGAAACAGACTCTCTTCAATAGTATATGAGAGTGAGTTTGGGAATGTTTGAGTTTGACCCAGGGAAATACTTTGCATATGTGTTCCTCCAAATCTCTGCTTCTTTCTGCTTCAGGGCATTTGCACATGCTCCTTAGTAGCCTGGAAATCACCTTCCCCCACAAAACTCTGCTTAGTTACTCTTCTGTACATCTTTACCATTACCCCCAAGGCCCCTGATTAGCTCATTTTCTCCTGTTTAATTTTCTTTTACTGCATCCTGCTCTTCTTTACAGCAGGGCTTTCTCCAGATGGAATTGTGGGTCCCCCAGGTACACTTGGCCTTCTGTTGGTTCCTGGAATATCAATCTTGCCCATCTCAGAGTCTTTGCATTTTCTGTTCTCTTTGCCTGGGTCTCTCTCCCCCAGTTCTTCCAAAGGCTGGCAACTTTTCATCCAAAACTTCATTTCAATGTTACCTCTTCAGAAGGGTCTTCCTGACTGTCCATCAAAAATATTTCCACCGGGAAGCCCCTCTCTGTATTCATTTTCTAGGACTACTACAAAAAATTGTTACAAACTCAAGTAGCTTATAACAACAGCAATTTATTCTTTCAAGATCTGGAGCCAGAAGTCTGAAATCAAGGTGCCATCGAGGTTGGTTCCTTCTG
This sequence comes from Phataginus tricuspis, assembly GCA_029783875.1. NCBI lineage: Eukaryota > Metazoa > Chordata > Mammalia > Pholidota > Manidae > Phataginus > Phataginus tricuspis. Next base: position 33,208,794 of record JAQQAC010015468.1, read on the forward strand.
GAGGCTCTGAGGGAGAATCTGTCCCAGGCTTCTCCTAGCTTCTGGTGGTTCTTGGTGCCCCTTGGCTTATAAATGCATCACTCTGATCTACACCTGTTTTCACATCACCCTTTCTGTGTGTCTCCTCCTCTTCTCTTTCCTATAAGGATATTTATCAATGGACTGAGAGCCACCCAGATAATCTAACCTTTAACTTTATTACAATACAAAATGATTTTTCAGAAAGGTCACATTCATAGGTCTGGGTAGACACATATTTTGGGGTCCACCCTTTAACCCCTGTACACTCTATCACATTATCATCCTTCATTTTTCTCCAAAACTCTTACACATCTGAAATGATTGGTTTACTGATGCTTTCTAACTACTGGTTATGACCCATCAGTGAGTTATGAAATGTAGTGGGTTTGGACTAGCATTTAATAAATTTAAATAGAAATTTAAAAACAAACAAAAAAACAAGAGAAGAGAAAATAATGGAACAGGGTAAGAGCCAAGACCACCTGCATCTATATGGCTTAAATATCAGGACTGAGAACTGAGGCCACATGGCTTAATTATTAGTTCTGGGAAACCTTGTCCAGGAAGATAAGCCTCTTAACCAATAACTTCACTATTTTCTTCAAGAAATTGCTGTAAATCCATTTATCTGGGCAGACAGTTTATTCATATGGACAAATAGCTCACTTATCAATCAATATTGAAAATCTCACCTTGAACCACTTGAGCCCATCTCCCAAAACCTTATACATATTCTCTCATGACCTCCCATTACTGAGACACTGCTTACATTGTCGAGGTGGTGGAATCCCTCACTGTGGTGGAACCAATATATACAGAATATATAGCTGTTCTTGGCCACCAGGTTTTCTGGTGTTCTTTTCAGGACCTGACATTCAGTAATTCTGGAGGCTCTAGTAGGATACAACTGAGACTCCCTCACTGACAATTTTAGATACTCAACCAGGAAAGAGTACAATTATCTAAAGCCTTGGGGACCTCCTGCAACCTTGACTGTCATGTATGTCTCACAATGGAGCTGATTTCTTTTTGCAGAACTCCTAAATGTTGAGCTTATTTTTTTCACAGAAATGAGGATACCACTTTAGGAATCTCTGATGATCTGATCAGATCTGAAACCTTTACTTCTTGGTAGAAGCCTTCCTTGTTTCTAACAACATTATCACGTTATTACTACCTGTTTTCATTCCTTTTTACTGTGACTCTATAAGAGAAAGTTCATAGAAAAGAATATGGATGTGGGTCTCATTAGTCTGCCTTCATGCTGGCCTTGAGGGCTGATCAAGGCTCCAGCTAATTCAGTTCCTGGAGAGAGCTCTCTTCCTGGCTTTTTACCTTCTTGCTATGTCCTGACATGACCTTTCCTTGGTGTGTATGTGTGTGTGTATGTGTGTGTGTGTGTGTGTGTGTGTATGTGTGCATGGGGTTGGGGGGATGGATGGGTGCAGGCTAGGGAGAGAGAGCTCTCTGATATGTCCTGTTAAAAGGATACTAATCCTATAGGATCATGGGTCCATCTTTATGAATTCATTTAACCTTGATTATGTCTTTAAATACCCCATCTCCAAAAATAGCCACAATGGGGGTTAGGGCTCCAACATACGAATTGGGAGGCAGGTGTGTGTAGGGGAAACAAACATTCAGTCCATGTCATACAGTGGAATATTATTCAGCCTCCAAAAAGAAGGAAATTCTGACACATCACACACCATGGATGAATCTTGAAGACATTATGCTAAGTGACACAGGACAGTCATTAGAGGGCAAACACTGAATGATTCCACTTGCATGAGGTACCTAGAGTAGTGAAATTCATAGACAGAAAGTATGATAGGAGCCAGAGGCTGCATGAAGTGGGGAATGGGGAGTTAGTGCTTAATGGGCACAGTGTTTCAGTTTTACAAGATGAAAAGAGTTCTGGAGATGGATGGTGATGTGGGATGCACATGTGAATGTATTTAATGGGCCAGAACTTAACATTTAGAAATAGCTAAGGTGGTACATTTTATATTATATGTATTTTACTACAATTAAAAATAAATGTTATGCTCACTGAAAGCATAGAGATTCCCTTTTATTCAGAGTGTTGGAGGAATAAAAGGTTCAAGTTATAAAAAAAAACAGAAAAGTCTTCACAGATGAATTTGAAATAGTTCTAGGAACATATAGTCCAGGACTTCCAGATCTTTATCAATTAGTTCATGTGTTAGAAGCTTGGCTGCAAATAAAATCTTGGCTGCAAAAAACTGAGTAAAAGAATTGTTGTGGGAAGATCCTATTTTCCTTAAAAGTTATTTTACTAATAAAATAGCCCAGAATTGAAATATAGGACAAGCAAGCTACGGCAAAAGCCATAGGCAAGTCCAACAAACAAAGGAGAAGAAAATTATTTTATGGAGAAGGAGGAAGTTAGGAAGGATTGTTTTGAATGAAAGCCCACTGGAGAAAAGCAAGAGTTCAGAGTGATGACAGTTTATCATTGGCTGAATTGCCGGGATAATCGATTTCTTGTGCTTCTTCTGTACATCTTTTCCTGTTAGGACCTGTGGTGGGTGATTTTGTCCTATTGACATTCTTCTGTCGGAGTCTGTAACTGACAGTTCTTCCAGTGATTGACATTGACGTGGTATGGTGTAAAAGCTCCTCCTTCTGGCCACCTGACTCCATTTTAGTGAGGTTTACCTTTATTAATTTTCACAACCTTCAGGGTAACCCAACAGATTCCAAACTGCATAGGGTCTCAGAGGTGTTTTGTAAAGCTGCTAATGCTTAACAAGGTGTTTTGGAGACTATTTTCTGTGAAAATCGATAGGATACTTATCCTGATAGAAAGGCAAGAAAGGTGAATCCAGTGAAGATGCCAGGGATGACTCTTTAACACATTTTTGGGCTTAATTTTTTTTTAATGAATTTTTACTGTAAAATATACAGCAAAATTTAGTATCTTAGCTATTTTTAAGTGTACAGTTCTGATGCCTTAAGTTCATTCATATTGTGCAACCATCACCACTGTCCATGTCCATAACACTTCATCTTGCAAAATTGAAACCCTGTACCCATTAAACCCTAACTACCTATTTCTCCAGCCTTTGGCAACCATCATTCTGCATGTTGTCTCTATAATTTTGATTCTAGGTACCTCATGAAAGCAGAACCATACAGTTTTTTTTCCTTTTGTGACTGACTTATTTCACTTAGCATAATGTCTAAATTTGATCCATGTTGTAGCATATGTCAGAAATTCCTTCCTTTTGATGGCTGAATAATATTCTACTGTATGCGTTTTCCACATTTTGTTATCCATTCAGTACCCTTTCATAATTGGACTACCATCTGAGGAGTCTCTGATTCTCCTAGAAGTAATCAGTATGGGAAGAAAAATAGGTACTCCAAGACAATCAGATCAAGTAGATGACATGAAGAATGGATGTCAATTTTCTGACTCAAAATCTCACCTTGCCATTCTTGTTTAAATCTTTTTTGGCTTATTCTAGAAATTCTGCTCTTCATTCCGTTTGGATGTACTGTAATGTAAAGAGGGAAATAATTGCTCTTATGTTCATCGTTTTTCTAGGCTTATGATGAGTTTTACTGTTTTTTTCTGGGTAAAAGATTAATGGCTGTTTACAAATGGCTCATGCTATAGCCCATCTTCAGAAAAAGACGATGTATGTTTCCATTTGTTTGTAGGCTGCTCACGTCCTATTATTCTCCATTCCATTAGCCCAAACAGGTAGACACCCTTTCAGAGACAAGAACATGGGGGAAAGAGACTTGATGATTTCTTTGAAAGTCTATATAATCATAGACCTCAGGAACACCCGTCTAATTCACCTTATGATGTGATTCACAGAAAAGGAGAACATTTCTAGGGAGACTAGGCCAAATCTTGAGACTCTTGAGAAAATGTAACTGAAGGTAAATACAGGTTTCTGTGCCAGAAGGAAATTTAACTGGCAATGTCTAGCCAATCCATTCAGCCTGCCTCTCCTGGACCCAGTATTTTCTTTAGGTCAGAAGAAGGATGGCAGTTCTAAGAGGAAAGTATATTGCAATCTAGGCCTATTTAAAGAAGGAAGAACATTCCCAAATGAATAGTCTAAAGACACAATTACTGAAACTGGAAAAAGAAGAACAAATGAGGCCCAAAGTCACCAGAAGGAGAGACATAATAAAGATCAGAGAAGAAATAAATAAAATTGAGAAGAATAAAACAATAGAAAAAAATCAATAAAACCAAGACCTGGTTCTTTGAAAAAATAAAGAAAATAGATAAACCCCTAGCTAGACTCATTAAGAGAAAAAGAGAATCTACACACATAAACAGAATCAGAAATGAGAAAGGAAAAATAATGACGGACCCCACAGATATACGAAGAATTATAAGAGAATATTATGAGAATCTATATGCTACCAAGCTAGAAAACCTAGAAGAAATGGACAACTTCTTAAAAAAATACAGCCTTCCAAGACTGACCAAACAAGAAACAGAAAAACTAAACAAACCAATCACCAGCAACGAAATTGAATCGGTAATCAAAAAACTACCCAAGAACAAAACCCCCAGACCTGATGGATTCACCTCTGAATTCTACCAGACATATAGAGAAGAAATAACACCTATTCTCCTTAAAATTTTTCAAAAAATAGAAGAGGAGGGAATACTTCCAAACTCATTCTATGAAGCCAGCATCACTCTAATACCAAAACTGGGCAAAGACCTCACCAAAAAGAATATTACAGACCAATATCCCTGATGAACGTAGATGCAAAAATACTCAACAGAATATTAGCAAACCGAATTCAAAAATACATCAAGAGGTTCATACACCATGATCAAGTGGGATTCATCCCAGGGATGGAAGGATGGTATAACATTCGAAAATCCATCAACATCATCCACCACATCAACAAAAAGAAGAACAAAGACCACATGACCATCTCCATAGATGCTGAAAAAGCATTTGACAAAATTCAGCATCCATTCACGATTAAAACTCTCAACAAAATGGGTATAGA
>JAQQAC010015468.1:33214233-33308786 GCA_029783875.1 Phataginus tricuspis
TCTTAGAAAAAAACATAGGCAAAAATCTCTTGGACATAAACATGAGCAACTTCTTCATGAACATATCTCCCCGGGCAAGGGAAACAAAAGCAAAAATGAACAAGTGGGACTATATCAAGCTGAAAAGGCTTCTGTACAGCAAAGGACACCATCAGTAGAACAAAAAGACATCCTACAGTATGGGAAATATATTCATAAATGATGTAGCTGATCACGGGTTGACATCCAAAATATATAAAGAACTCATGCACCTTAACAAACAAAAAGCAAATAATCCAATTAAGAAATGGGCAGAGGACATGAATAGACACTTCTCTAAAGAAGAAATTCAGATGGCCAACAGGCACATGAAAAGATGCTCCACATCGCTAATCATCAGAGAAATGCAGATTAAAACCACAATGAGATATCACCTCACACCAGTGAGGATGGCCAACACCCAAAACACAAACAACAACAAATGTTGGCGAGGATGTGGAGAAAAGGGAACCCTCCTATACTGCTGTTGGGAATGCAAATTAGTTCAACCATTGTGGAAAGCAGTATGGAGGTTCCTCAAAAAACTCAAAATAGAAATACCATTTGACCCAGGAATCCCACTCCTAGGAATTTACCCTAAGAATGCAGCAGCCCAGTTTGAAAAAGACATATGCATTCCTATGTTTATCGCAGCACTATTACAATAGCCAAGAAATGGAAGCAACCTAAGTGTCCATCAGTAGATGAATGGATAAAGAAATATGGTACATATACACAATGGAATACTATTCAGCCATAAGAAGAAAACAAATCCTACCATTTGCAACAACATGGATGGAGCTAGAGGGTATCGTGCTCAGTGAAATAAGCCAAGCCGAAAAAGACAAGTATCAAATGATTTCACTCATATGTGGAGTATAAGAACAAAGAAAAAAACTGAAGGAACAAAACAGCAGCAGACTCACAGAACCCAAGAACGGACTAATAGTTACCAAAGGGAAAGGGACTGGGGAAGATGGGTGGGAAGGGAGGGATAAGAGGGAAAAAGGGGCATTACGATTAGCAAATGTAATGTTGGGGAGGCACGGGGAGGGCTGTACATCTCAGAGAAGACAAGTAGTGATTCTATAGCATCTCACTACGCTGATGGATAGTGACTGTAATGGGGTTGGTGGGGGGGACCAGATGAAGGGGTAGTTTAATCACCATAATATTGCACATGTAATTGTAGATTAATGATACCAAAATAAATTATAAAAAAAAAGAAGAAGGAAACTCTTATTTTCGAAATAGCCCAAGTGTGGCAAATTTAGATGGTTACACACTCTGACATTCCAAACATGGAGAGGTGGGGCCTATGTCCCCTTCCCTTGAGTCTGGGTTCTCTTTGCTATTGCTTTGACTTGTAGAAGACAGCAAAAATGATGTTGTGCTTAGTAAGATATGTCCGTAAGCCAATAAATAACTTTACAGTTTGCTTTAGGGAATTTGTCCAGCTTATTTATGTGGACAGTTTGCTGAATGGGCTCTCCCATCAGAATTCCCATTATGAATGCTCATCTGGGAAAAACAGGTTGCCTATCAGAAGCAGTTTTACTTATTGAAACTTGCTTTAAGACTCTTGCTTTGCTCTTCACCAATCCTAAAATGTTATGTCATGACATTTGTCTAATCCTTACACATTCCTGTCTTAAAAGCCCTGCTTGAACTACCCATGCCCAGACCCCAACCCCATAAATTACCTTTCCTTGCCTCCCCATCCTGAGACACTACTAAGATTGTCAATGCGGTATTTTCTAGTGCTGCAGTAAATCTAACAAATTTAGCTTTGGTTGATTACAGGTTTTCCGTTCATCTTTGGAAGAGTAGACAGTCTAAAAGGCAAATATTGTTTGTGAAACGAGTTTTAGTTTTATGTATGTGTGTATGTATCTGCACTGGGAAGTGATATAAAATGTATTGCAAGTGTGCACAGTGGTAAAAAGTTTGAAAGCCATCGATTTATTTCCGTCTTTGTGTACTAGAATGTAAGCTGATTGGTGTAAAAAATTTGTCTTCTCTGTCTTATCCACAGCATTTTGAGCAATTTCTGGCACATACATATTTTTGAATGAAAGAATGGATGAAGGAATTACTATGATTGAAAAACATCAAAGGCAACGGAAACGAGAGGCGGAGGAAGTAAGGGAAAGGAGATTCTGAGAAAGAAAGCGAAAGGCAAGATGTAAAGAAGCGAGCTCTGCGCGTCGCAGGCATGCGCCTCCCCGCCGGCAGGGGGCGGAGGGAGGGGCCGGCCGGGGCGGGCCCGGAGGCGCGCAGGGCATGCTGGGAGCGGAGAGGTTGGAGGGAAGCGGCACGCGGAGGCTCTCCGAGGGAACTGTGAAGTATCGTTCGGCTGCATATTTGGAGGTACGCGTCCCACCAAGGGTAGGCGGCGTGGCCTGGCCTCCCCGCAGTCCCCGGCCCCCAAAGACCTCTCGCATGGGGAGCTCCGGCAGGCCGAGGCAGCGGCGGCGGCGGGCGGCGCCTTAGAAACCCCGGTTTCCGGGCTCCATGGGGGCCTCAGTTTCCTCAGCCGAGAAGTGGGTAGGTGGGCTGGACGCGGTGCCCCGAACGAACTCGGGAAGGTCCGGCAGGCGCTCCGGGCCCCTCGCAGCCTCCCAGCCCCGGCCTGTCCCCTGTCCTCGCCGCGGGCAGGTCGGTGCTCTGTGGGTCAGCCCCTTCCACAGCCCCCTACCTCCTCGGCAAAGCTCCCCCTGCCAACCTCCAGTTCATTCCTTCCACAACGTTTACTGACGCAACGAATTTGGCGATTACACTAGGTTTCCGGAGTCAGGCCGTCCTGTGAATCTGGTGAGCTGTGCCTCCATTTTCTCATTCCTAAAATGGGGTAATTATAGCATTTACTTTGTAGGATCTTTTGATGGTTAAATGAGTTAATATGAATAAAGAGCAGATATATCCATGGTGTTGCTCCGTTACCCACGTGCCTCCACTTGCCTACCCATTACCACACAGTTTTGATTTTGCTTCTGTGATTATTTGCTGTTTTCTTAATCTTTGAGAAATACCTTTTTTTTTTCCAGGAGGGCAGGACAGTGCTCTTATCTTTGCTCACTCTGTATCCCCTGCACTTAGCTTGGTGCCTGAGTGGGGGAGTCCGAAGCCGGCGTTGGCTGGGCGGGAGGTCCCGGGGTGAGCAAGACGGCTCTGCCCTTGGTTTGAAAGAGGCATTCCAACAAGTATAGCAGGGTTGGGTCTTGTTTGGGAGCTCAGTATCTGGAGAAAATCAGTTGAAGTCAATATTACCCGTGAAGGAATTGGATCTGGAAAAAACCCAAACTAAAATTTACTTTTTTTTTTTTAATATCTTATTTGTAATTCAGCTTTGTCCCAGCCCCAGGGATAATGGAGGCAAGACTTTTGCAAGGTAAATGCCTCTTGTCATGGCTCTCCCATGATGGAGGAATGAAAGCAGACAAGAGGCCACCCACAGTTCAGTGTTAGTTTTCTCATTCTCTTCCTCCATTAGTGTTCAGAGTGCACTGGAATCCTCAGCACTTGCTCCCCGATGGGTAACTAGAAGCTTCTAGCTTCTTTTATTTTGCCATTTGTCATGATGGGCTGACCTGTTCTCAAGCTTATGGTAGAAAAACCAGTTTCCTCCTCACACAAATGTAAGTTGACAACTAAAGTATTGGTCATTATATTTCTAAAGAGTTGCAAAGTATATATCATCATCCTATCTTTTCTTTTTTCTTTTTGAACTATTGGTTTTATTTTTTTAATTGAAATATAGTTGATATACAGTAATACATTGGTTTCAGGTGTACAACATAGTGGTTCGACGATAAGTGTAGTTGCCATCTCGAATACTATTACAAACAGAACCTAAAGGTTCTTTTTTTTTTCCTACTTTCTCTTCCTCCTTCATTCTTTGTATGTTATGAATCATATTCTGTACTCTTTGTCTTCCTTGGGTGACATCTATTTAGCCTTAGGAATACTTCCATCTATAGGAGTCCCTCCAAAATGCACTGTAGAGGTGGTTTGTGGGAGGTAAATTCTCTCAGCTTTTGCTTATCTGAAAATTGTTTAATCCCTCCTTCCAATTTAAATGATCACCTTCCTGGGGTTGGGTATGCTTGGTTCGAGGCCCTTCTGTTTCACTGCATTAAATATATCATGCCACTCCCTTCTGGCCTGTAAGGTTTCCTTGAGAAGTCTGATGATAGCCTGATGGGTTTTCCTTTGTATGTGGTCTTTTTTATTTATTTTCATTTTGGTGTCATTAATATACAATCACTTGAACAACATTATGGCTACTAGACCCCCTATTATCAAGTCTCCCCAACGTACCCCACTACAGTCACTGTCCATCAGCATAGTAAGATGCTATAGAATCATTACGTGTCTTCTCTATAAATACTGCCTTTCCCATGTCCCCCACCGCTGCATTACATGTGCTAATCGTAATGCCCCTTTTCCCCCCTTATCCCTCCCTTCACCCATCCTCCCCAGTCCTTTTCCCTTTGGTAACTGTTAGTCCATTCTTGGGTTCTGTGAGTCTGCTGCTGTTTTGTTCCTTCAGTTAGTCCTTTGTTCTTATACTCCACAGATGAGTGAAATCATTTGATACTTGTCTTTCTCCGTCTGGCTTATTTCACTGAGCATAATACTCTCTAGCTCCATCCATGTTGTTGCAAATGGTAGAATTTGTTTTCTTCTTATGGCTGAATAATGTTCCATTGTGTATATGTATCACATGTTCTTTATCCATTCATCTACTGATGGACCCTTAGGTTGCTTCCATTTCTTGGCTATTGTAAATAGTGCTGCAATAAACATAGGGGTGCATATGTCTTTTTCAAACTGGGCTGCTGCATTCTTAGGGTAAATTCCTAGGAGTGGAATTCCTGGGTCAAATTGTATTTCTATTTTGTGTTTTTTGAGGAACCCCCATGCTGCTTTCCACAATGGTTGAAGAAATTTACATTCCCATCAGCAGTGTAGGAGGGTTCCCCTTTCTCCATATCCTCGCCAACATTTGTTGTTGTTTGTCTTTTGGATGGCGGCCATCCTAACTGGTGTGAGGTGATATTGTGGTTTTAATTTGCATTTTTCTCTGATGACTAGTGATGTGGAGCATCTTTTCATGTGCCAGTTGGCCATCTGAATTTCTTCTTTGGAGAAGTGTCTGTTCAGCTCCTCTGTGCATTTCTTAATTGGCTTATTTGTATGTGATCTTTTTTCTCTCTCTAGCTGCTTTTAAAAGTCTGTCTTTATCCTTGATCTTTGTCATTTTAATTATTATATGTCTTGATGTTGTCTTCCTTGGGTCCCTTGTGTTGGGAGATCTGTGCCCCTCCATGGCTTGAGAGACTTATCTCCTTCCCCAGATTGGGGAAGTTTTCAGCAATTATCTCCTCAGTGACACTTTCTATCCCTTTTTCTCTCTCTTCTTCTTCTGGTACCCCTGTAATGTGAATATTGTTCCATTTAGATTGGTCACACAGTTCTCTTAATATTCTTTCATTCTTAGAGATCCTTTTTTCTCTCTGTGCCTCAGCTTCTTTGTATTCCTCTTCTCTAATTTCTATTCCATTTACCATCTCTTCTACTACATCTAATCTGCTTTTAAATCCCTCCATTGTATGTTTCATTTCAGATATGGAATTTCTTAATGATTGAATCTCCAACTTAAATTTGTTCCTGAGTTCTTGAATATTTTTCTGTACCTCCATAAGCATGTTTATAATTTTTATTTTGAACTCTCTTTCAGGAAGATTGGTGAGTTCAGTTTCATTTGGCCATTTTTCTGGGGTTTATGAGATTTTGGTCTGAATCATGTTCTTTTGACGATTCATATTTCTGTGTGGTGCCCACTAGTGTGCAGAAGCTCCAGTCTCTGGAGCTTCTCCGCCCCTAGAGTGAGGTTGGGGGTCTTAGGGGAGCGGAGCTGGTGCCTGGGGGGAGGAAAGATCTGTTTCCTGATTCCCCTGTCTTGGGGAGCGGAGCTGGTGCCTGAGGGGAGGAAAGATCTGTTTCCTGATTCCCCTGTCTCGGAGTCTGTCTCCAGTGTCAGAGCCAGTGGGCCAAGCACACACGTGTTAAGCCTCTGTGCTTTGCCTCTCTAGCTGTTGTAGGCGGGGCCTCCCTCTGGCTGGCCTGATGCCAGCACAGTGACTGCCAGTTTGCTTCCTTCTAGGAAGGTGCAGCAGGCTGCATGTCACAGTCAGGGGCCTCGGAGCTGTGTAGGCAGCCAGGGGGATGGAGCACCTGAAGCTCCTCAAAGTTCCCAACCAGCTGGGCAGAGCCCACCCAGACAACCTTAACCTTGTCCAGCTCTCCCTTCTCCCGTGCAGCAAGCTCCGCCCAAACCCCGCCCCTTCAGCAGCCCTCTTGCTGCTAGGTAGCCTGTCAGACTGCCTGCCTTTCCTCTGACACAGAGCTGCTAGATGTGGATCCCCTCCTCCACAAATGCCGGAATGTCAATTTCTCAAGCTCTCTGCCTGTCCCAGCTACCCAACTCCAGAGTACCACACGCTATAGGCTCACAAAGCAGATCTCCAGGGTGTTCAGCAGTCCCAGGCTTCCACCCCCTCCCCCGCTCCATTCCTCTTCCTCCCGCAGGTGAGCTGGGGTGGGGGAAGGGCTTGGGTCCTGCCAGATTAAGGCTTTCGTACATTACTCCGTTTTGTGAGGCCTGCTCTGTTTCTGAGGTGTGTATGCAGTCTGGTTCAGCCTTCTTTCTTGTTGTTGTTTTAAGGTTAGTTGTATTAATTAACTATATTTTTGTACTGTTGTGGTTTTGGGAGGAGCTCTCCGTCTCACCTCTCATGCCGCCATCTTGAATTCCTACACCTCTATCTATCTTGTCTTTTTTATATGCATGTTTGAAGCCTATTTTAAGTAAAATGTAGAAGTTGCAGATTTAGCTCATTTAGTTTATGGAAATTGTCTGGCAAAGGACCCAGTTGGCCAAATTGGGCCTCCATGTCCAACTCAGAAGTCTGACTTCATTTTTTAAAAACAGCTTACTGCTGAGTAGTTTACATGCTACCCAGTTTACTTGTTCTAAATTTAATGATTTTTGGTAAGTTCATATATACTATTAGCACGATTTTGGAACATTTTTGTCACACTGGAAAGATGCCCTGTGCCCATTTTCAGCTGCTTCCCATTCCACCCCAGGCAACCAGTGATCAGTTATTTCTATGAATTCACATTTTCTGGATGTTTGCTATAAGTGGAATCATAATCATATAATATGTAGCCTTCTGTAACTGGTTTTTGCTTTACTGTGTTTCTGAGGTTCATTTATGTAGTCCATTTTTTAAAAGTTTTTATTAAAGTATTGTTAGTACACAATCTTATGTTGGTTTCAAATGTACATCACAAATGGTTCAACAGTCCCCATGATTAACTTATACTGTGATTGTGAATTATTGTGCCCTTTTATACCCCTGTCCCCCACACCACACTCCCCCTTTGTAACCACTAGTCACTTCTCAGTGTCCATGAGTCTAAGGCTGTTTTGTTCCTTCTGTTTTGCTCTCTTTTTTTATTCCACAAGTAAGTGAAATCATATGGTATTTGTCATTGTCCACCTGGCTTATTTCACTGAGTGTAACACCCTCTTGATCAATCCATGGCCTGGATTTCTTTTCCTTTTATAGCTGAATAATATTCCATTGTGTATATGTACCACCTCTTTATATATATATATATTTTTGCTATTATTTATGTACAATTATATGAGGAATATTATAGTTACAAGACTCCCCTTATTATCAAGTCCCCCCCACATACTCCATTACAGTCACTGTCCATCAGTGTAGCAAGATGCCACAGAATCACTACTTGTCTTCTCCATGGTATACTGCCTTCCCTGTATCCCTCCACCACCACTAGATTATGTGTGCTAATTGTAATACTCCTTTTTCCCCCTTATACCTACCTTCCCACCCATCTTTTCCAGTCCCTTTGCCTTTGGTAACTGTTAGGCCATTCTTGGGTTCTGAGAGTCTGCTGGTGTTTTGTTCCTTCAGTTTTTTTTTTTGTTGTTGTTGTTCTTATACTCCAGGGATGAGTGAAATCATTTGATACCTGTCTTTCTCCACCTGGCTTATTTCACTGAGCATAATACCCTCTAGTTCCATCCATGTTGTTGCAAATGGTAGGATTTGTTTTTTTCTTATGGCTGAATAATATTCCATTGTGTATATGTACCACATCTTCTTGATCCATTCATCTACTGATGGACACTTAGGTTGCTTCCATTTCTTGGCTATTGTAAATAGTGCTGCAATAAACATAGGGGTGCATCTGTCCTTTTGAAACTGGGCTGCTGCATTCTTAGGGTAAATTCCTAGGAGTGGGATTCCTGGGTCAAATGGTATTTCTATTTTGAGTTTTTTGAGGAACCTCCATACTGCTTTCCACAATGGTTGAACTAATTTGCATTCCCACCAGCAGTGTAGGAGGGTTCCCTTTTCTCCACATCCTCGCCAACATTTCTTGTTGTTTGTGTTTTGGATGTTGGCCGTCCTCACTGGTGTGAGGTGATATCTCATTGTGGTTTTAATCTGCATTTCTCTGATGATTAGCGATGTGGAGCATCTTTTCATGTGCCTGTTGGCCATCTGAATTTCTTCTTTGGAGAAGTGTCTATTCGTGTCCTGTGCCCATTTCTTAATTGGATTATTTGTTTTTTGTTTGTTAAGGTGTATGAGTTCTTTGTATATTTTGGGTGTCAACCCCTTATCAGATACATCATTTATAAATATATTTTCCCATATTGTAGGATGTCTTTTTGTTCTACTGATGGTGTCCTTTGCCATACAGAAGCTTTTCAACTTGATACAGTCCCATTTGTTCATTTTTGCTTTTGTTTCCCTTGCCCGGGGGGATATGTTCATGAAGAAGTCGCTCATGTTTATGTCTGAGAGATTTTTGCCTATGTTCTTTTCTAAGAGTTTTATGGTTTCATGACTTACATTCAGGCCTTTGATCCACCTTGAGTTTACCTTTGTGTATGGGGTTTGACAGTAGTCCAGTTTCATTCTCTTACATATAGCTGTCCAGTTTTTCCAACACCATCTGCTGAAGAGGCTATCATCTCCCCATTGTATATCCAAGGCTCCTTTATCAAATACTAATTGACTGTAGGTGTTTGGGTTAATGTTTGACTTTTCTATTCTGTTCCACTGGTCTGTGGGTCTGTTTTTGTGCCAGTACCAAATTGTCTTGATTACTGTGGCTTCGTAGTAGAGCTTGAAGTCAGGGAGCGTAATTCCCCCTGTTTGATTCCTCCTTCTCAGGATTGCTTTGGCTTTTCGGGGTCTTTTGTGGTTCCATATGAATTTTAGAATTATTTATTTCAGTTCATTGAAGAAGGCTGTTGGTAGTTTGATAGGGATTGCATTGAATCTGTAGATTGCTTTAGGTAGTATAGCCATTTTGACAATATTTATTCTTCCTAGCCAAGAGCATGGGATGCATTTCCATTTGTTAGTGTCTTCTTTAATTTCTCTTAGGAGTGTCTTGTAGTTTTCAGATTACAGGTCTTTCACTTCCTTCGTGAGGTTTATTCCTAGGTATTTTATTCTTTTAGATGCAATTGTGAATGGAATTGTTTTTCTGATTTGTCTTTCTGTTAGTTCATCATTAGTGTATAGGAAAGCAACAGATTTCTGTGTGTTAATTTTATATCCTGCAACTTTACTGAAGTCAGATATTAGTTCTAGTAGTTTTGGAGTGGAGTCTTTGGGGTTTTTTATATACACTGTCTTATCATCTGCAAATAGTGACAATTTGACTTCTTCTTTACCAATCTGGATGCCTTGTATGTCTTTGCTTTGTCTGATTGCCGTGGCTAGGACCTCCAGTACTATGTTGAATAACAGTGGAGAGAGTGGGCACCCCTGTCTTGTTCCTGATCTTAGATGAGAAGCTTTCAGCTTCTCGCTATTAAATATGATGTTAGCTGTGGATTTGTCATATATAGCCTTTGTGATGTTGAGGTACATGCCATCTATACTCATTCTGTTGAGAGTTTTAATCATGAATGGATGCTGAATTTTGTCAAATGCTTTTTCAGCATCTATGGAGAGGATCATGTGGTTTTTGTTCTTCTTTTTATTGATGTGATGGATGATGTTGATGGATTTTCAAATGTTGTACCATCCTTGCATCCCTGGGATGAATCCCACTTGATCATGGTGTATGATCCTCTTGATGTATTTTTGAATTCGGTTTGCTAATATTTTGTTGAGTATTTTTGCACCTACGTTCATCAGGGATATTGGTCTGCAATTTTCTTTTCCAGTGAGGTCTTTGCCGGGTTTTGGTATTAGAGTGATGCTGGCTTCATAGAAAGAGTTTGGAAGTATTCCCTCCTCTTCTATTTTTTGGAAAACTTTAAGGAGAATGGGTGTTATTTCTTCTCTATATGTCTGGTAGTATTCAGAGGTGAATCCATCAGGTCCAGGGGTTTTGTTCTTGGGTAGTTTTTTGATTACCTATTCAATTTCGTTGCTGGTGATTGGTCTGTTTAGTTTTTCTGTTTCCTGCTTGGTGAGTCTTGGAAGGCTGCATTTTTCTAAGAAGTTGTCCATTTCTTCTAGGTTTTTGGAGCTTGTTGGCATATAGATGCTCGTAATATTCTCTTATAATTCTTTGTATTTGTGTGGCGTCCGTCATTATTTTTCCTTTCTCATTTCTGATTCTGTTTATGTGTGTAGATTCTCTTTTTCTCTTAATGAGTCTGGCTAGGGGTTTATCTATTTTGTTTATTTTTTCAAAGAACCAGCTTTTGGTTTCATTGATTTTTTCTATTGTTTTATTCTTCTCAATTTTATTTATTTCTTCTCTGATGTTTATTATGTCTCTCCTTCTCGTGACTTTGAGCCTCATTTGTTCTTCTTTTTCCAATTTCAATACTTGTGTCTTTAGACTGTACATTTGGGAATGTTCTTCCTTCTTTAAATAGGCCTGGATTGCAATGTACTTTCCTCTTAGAACTGCCTTTGCTGCGTTCCACTGAAGTTGTGGCTTTGTTATTGTTGTTGTCATTAGTCTCCAT
The DNA here is from genome assembly GCA_029783875.1 of Phataginus tricuspis. Taxonomy (NCBI): domain Eukaryota; kingdom Metazoa; phylum Chordata; class Mammalia; order Pholidota; family Manidae; genus Phataginus; species Phataginus tricuspis. The sequence continues at coordinate 33,225,299 of JAQQAC010015468.1, forward strand.
ATATTCTTTGATTTTTTTTTTGATTTGGTCGTTAACGCATTGATTCATTAGGAGAATGTTGTTACGTCTCCATGTATTTGTGAGCCTTTTTGTTTTCTTTCTAAAATTTATTTCTAGTTTTATACCTTTGTGATCTGAGAAGTTGGTTGGTAGGATTTCAATATTTTTGAAATTACTGAGGTTCTTTTTGTGGCCTAGTATGTGGTCCATGTGCACTTGAGAGGAATGTGTATCCTGCTGCTTTTGGGTGCAGAGTTCTGTAGATATCTGTTAGGTCCAACTGTTCTAGTGTGTGGTTCAGTGCCTCTGTCTTTACTTATCCTCTGCCTGGTTGATCTATCCTTTGGAGTGAGTGGTGTGTTGAAGTCTCCTAAAATGAATGCATTGTTGTCTATTTCCTCCTTCAATTGTGTTAGTATTTGTTTCACATATGTTGGAGCTCCTGTGTTGGGTGCATATATGTTTATAATGGTTCTATCTTCTTGTTGGACTGACCCCTTTATCATTATGTAATGTCCTTCTTTATCTCTTGCTGCTTTCTTCGTTTTGAAGTCTATTTTATCTGATACAAGTACTGCAACACCTGCTTTTTTCTCTTTGTTGTTTGCATGAAATATCTTTTTCCATCCCTTCACTTTTAGTCTGTGTATATCTTTGGGTTTGAGGTGAGTCTTTTGTAAGCAGCATATAGATGGGTCTTGCTTTTTTATCCACTTTGTTACTCTTTGTCTTTTGATTGGTGCATTCAGTCCATTTACATTTAGGGTGATTATTGATAGATATGTACTTATTGCCATTGCTGGCTTTAGATTCGTGGTTACCAAAGGTTCAAGGGTTGCTTCTTTACTATGTAAGAATCTAACTTAACTTTCTTGTTAGTATTTGGATGGTCTGCTTTCTTTGCTATGATTTCATTTTCTCTGGTGACATCTTTTTAGCCTTAGGGGTGCTTCCCTCTAGAGCAGTCCGTTTAAGATATCCTGTGGTGGTGGTTTATGAGAGGCAAACTCTTTCAACTTTCCTTTGTCTGGAAATTGTTTAATCCCTCTGTCATATTTAAATGATAATCGTGTTGGGTACAATATTCTTGGTTCGAGGTCCTTCTGTTTCATTACGTTAAATATATCATGCCATTGTCTTCTGGCCTGTAAGGTGTCTGTTGAGAAGTCTGATGATAGTCTGATTGGTTTTCCTTTGTAGGTGATCTTTTTTCTCTCTCTAGCTGCCTTTAATACTCTGTCTTTATCTTTGACCTTTGCCATCTTAATTATTATGTGTCTTGGTGTTGTCTTCCTTGGGTCTCTTGTGTTGGGAGTTCTGTGGGCTTCCGTGGACTGCGAGACTATTTCCTTCCCCAGTGTGGGAAAGTTTTCAGCAATTATTTCTTCAAAGACACTTTCTATCCCTTTTTCTCTCTCTTCTTGCTCTGGTACTCCTATAATGCGAATATTGTTCCGTTTGGATTGGTCACACAGTTCTCTCAATATTCTTTCATTCCTAGAGATCCTTTTTTCTCTCAGTACCTCAGCTTCTTTGTATTCTCTTCTCTAGTTTCTATTTCATTTATCTTCTCCTCCACCGTATCCAATCTGCTTTTAATACCGTCCATTGTGTTCTTCAAGGATTGGATCTCCGACTGGAATTCATTCCTGAGTTCTTGAATATCTTTCCATACTTCTATGAGCATGTTAATGATTTTTATTTTGAACTCCCTTTCAGGGAGAGTCATAAGGTCCATATCATTTAAATCTTTCTCAGGAGTTGTATTCATAATTTTATTCTGGACCAGGTTCCTTTGGCATTTCATATTTGTGTATGGAGCCCTCTAGTGCCCAGAAGCTCTACTCTCTGGAGCTGCTCAGCCCTGAAGCAATGTCAGGGATTGTAGGGGAGTGGCATTGGTGCCTCGCGGGAGGAAAGGGCTGTTTCCTGGTTCCTGGCTGCTATGCCTGTCTCCACTGTCTGAACCAGTGGGCTGAGCACACAGGTATAAGCCTCTGTGCTTTGCCTTTTTAGTTGCTGTAGACAGATCTTCCCTCTTGCTGGCCTAACACCAGGGAAGGTTTCCAGGTTTGCAAGCCCGGTGGGGCTGGCCAGGCAAAAGGTGCACTAGTCTGCCTGTCACAGAAGGGGTTCTTGGAGCTGTGTAGGCAGCCAGGGAGCTGGCACACCTGAAGATCAGAAAACCCCCAATCTGCTGGGCAGAGTACACCTGGACAATTTTGTCTACCTGTCCTTTCTCCTGAGCAGTAAGCTCTGTGCAGTCCTTGCCCCCTTAGCAGGCCTCTTGCTAAGGGCTTCTTTGTTAGGAAGTCTCTCAGACTGCCTGCCTTTCTTTTGTCCCAGAGCAGCTGGGTATGGATCCCTGATTTCACAAGCAGCTGGAATCTTAGTCTCTCCAGGAATTCTGCCTGTGTTAGCTTTCCAAGCTCCTAATTACAAGAGTATCATGCAAGCACCATGAAATATAGGTTTGTGCTCACAGAGCAGATCTCCAGAGTTAGGCATTCAGCAGTCCCAGTTCTCTGCTCTGTCTCTGCTCTGTTCCTGTTCCTCCTGCCGGTGAGCTGGGGTGGGGGAAGGGCTTGGATCCCGCAGGACCACAGCTTTAGTACATTACCGTTTTCTGTGAGGGCTGCTTTTGTCTCCAGGTGTATGCAGTTTGTTGTAGTCCTCTTTCCCGTTGCTCTTTCAAGAGTAGTTGTAGTAGCTTTATTTTCATATATGCTTTAATCCTCTGTATGATCTATTCTTGAAAATGTTCCACGTGCACTTGAGAAGAATGTATATCCTGTTGCTTTTGGATGGAGTGTTCTGTAGATGTCCATTAGGTCCATCTGTTCTAATATGTTGTTCAGTGCCTTCGTCTCTCTTATTTATTTTCTGTCTGGTTGATTTGTCCTTTGGAGTGAGTGGTGTGTTGAAGTCTCCCAAAATCAATGCATTGCATTCTATTTCCCCATTTAATTCTGTTAGTATTTTCACATATGTTGGTGATTCTGTGTTGGGTGCATAGAATCTTATAATAGTTATGTCCTCTTGTTGGAATGACCCCTTTATCATTATGTAATGTCCTTCTTTGTCTCTTGTGACTTTCTTTGTTTTGAAGTCTATTTTGTCTGATACAAGTATGGCAACTCCTGCTTTTTTCTCCCTATTAGTTGCATGAAATATCTTTTTCCATCCCTTTACTTTCAGTCTGTGTATGTCTTTGTATTTGAAGCGAGTCTCTTGTAGGCAGTATATAGATGGGTCTTGTTTTTTTTATCCATTCAGTGACTCTATGTCATCTGATTGGTGCATTCAGACCATTTACATTTAGGGCGATTATCGATATGTATGTACTTATTGCCATTGCAGGCTTTAGATTTGTATCTTACAGTCTAACATTTGTACCTTACTATCTAACAGTGTAAACTAAGTCTCTTCGTGTGGTATTACAAACACAACCTAAAGATTCTTTTTTTTTTCCTCCTTTTTCTTCCTCCTCCATTGTTTGTATGTTATGAATCATATTCTGTACTCTTTGTCTATCCCTTGGGTGACATCAATTTAGTCTTAGGAATACTTCCATCTGTAGGAGTCCCTGCAAAATGCAGTGTAGAGGAGGTTTGTGGGAGGTAAATTCTCTCAACTTTTGCTTATCTGAAGATTTTTTAATCCCTCCGTCAAATTTAAATAATAATTGTGCTGGGTAGAGTATTCTTGGTTCTAGGGCCTTCTGCGTAATTGCATTAAATATATCATGCCACTCCCTTCTGGCCTCTAAGGTTTCTCTTGAGAAATCTGATGATAGCTTGATGGGTTTTCATTTGTATGTGATCTTTGTTCTCTCTCTAGCTGCTTTTAAGAGTCTGTCTTTATTCTTGACCTTTGCCATTTTATTTATTATATGTCTTGATGTTGTCTTCCTTGGGTCCCTTGTGTTGGGAGATCTGTGCATCTCAATGGCTTGAGAGACTATCTCCTTCCCCAGATTTCAGCAATTACCTCCTCTATGACACTTTCTATCACTTTTTCTCCCTCTTCATCTTCTGGTACCCCTGTGATGCGAATATTGTTCCGTTTTTATTGGTCACACAGTTCTCTCAATATTCTTTAATTCTTAGAGATCCTTTTTTCTCTCTGTGCCTCAGCTTCTTTGTATTCCTATTTTCTAATTTCTATTCCATTTAATATCTCTTCTACTACATCTAGTCTGCTTTTAAATCCCTCCAGTGTATGTTTCATTTCAGATATGGAATTTCTTAATGATTGAATCTCCAACTTAAATTCGTTCTTGAGTTCTTGAATATTTTTCTCTACCTCTATAAGCATGTTTATGATTTTTATTTTGAACTCTCTTTCAGGAAGCTTGGTGAGTTCAGTTTCATTTGGTCCTTTTTCTGCGGTTTGTTAGATTTTGGTCTGAACCATGTTCTTTTGTCATTTCATATTTCTGTTTGATGCCCTCTATTTCACAGAAGCTCCAGTTTCTCGAGCTGCTAAGCCCCTAGAGTGAGGTTTGGGGTCATAGGGGAGCGGAGCTGTTGCCTGGGGTGAGGTAAGATCTGTTTCCTGAATCTCATCTGCCCTGGCTATCTCCCATATCAGAGCCAGTGGGCCGAGTACACAGGTGTAAGCCTCTGTGCTTGGTGTCTCTAGCTGTTGTAGTGGGGGGGCCTCCGTCTGTCTGGCCTGATGCCAGCACAGTGATTGCCTTTTTGCGAGCTGGTGCTGTCAGGCCAAGAGGAAGTCTTGACAGGCTGTGTATCACAGTAGGGGTCCTCGGAGCTGAGTAGCCAGTCAGGGGCATGGCACACCTGTAGCTCCCCAAAGTTCCCAATCTACTGGGCAGAGTGCACCCAGACAGTCTTGCCCCCCTTATCCCTTCTCCTGCGCAGCAAGCTCCGTGTAAACCCTGCCCCTTCATCAGCCCTCGTGCTTCTAGGAAGCCTGTCCGACCTCCTGCTTTTCCCTTGTCCCAGAGTGGCTGGGTTTGGATCTTGTCCTTCTCAGATGACTGGAATCTGTCTCTCAAACACTGCGCCTGTCCCAGCTCCCCATCCTCCAGAGCACCACACAATGTAGGTTTCTGCTCGTAAAGCAGATCTCCAGGACTAGGTGTTCAGCAGTCCCAGGCTTCTACCCCTTTCCCGCTCCATTTCTCTTACTCCCGTCAGTGAGCTGGCGTGGGGGAAGGGCTTGGGTTCCGCCGGGTCAAGGGTTTTGTATGTTACCCTGTTTCATGAGGTCTGCTCTGTTCGTATGCAGTCTGGTGCAGCCTTTTTCCTGTTGCTGTTTTAGGATTAGTTGTATTAACTATATTTTCACACTATCTGTGGTTCCCAGAGGAATTCTCTGTCTCACCTCTCACGCCACCATCTTCAATACGCTTGTCTTGTTTCTTATCTCAGAGGAAAAGCTTTTAGTTTTCGCTGTTAAGTACAATGTTGGCTATGGTTTTGTTTTATATGGCCTTTATTATATTGAAGTATGTACCCTCTGTACCCATTTTGTTGAGAGTTTTTATCATGAATGGTTGTTCAATTCTGTCAAATGCTTTTTCATCTATTAAGATGATCATGTGGTTTTTATCCTTTTTGTTAATATGGTGTATGATACTGATTTACAAATATTGTACCATCCTTTCCTCCCTGGAATAAATCCCACTTAGTCGTGATGGATCATCTTTTTGTTTTATATTTGGATTTGGTTTCCTAATATTTTGTTGAGAATCTTTGCATCTTTGTTCATGAGGGATATTGGTCTGTAATTTTATTTTTTTTGTGTCGTGTCTTTGTCTGGTTTTGATATTAGAGTAATGCTGGCCTCATAGAATGGGTTTGGAAGTATTCCTCTTTTACTTTTCAGAATATTTTAAGGAGAATGGGTACTAGCTCTTTAAAATGTTTGGTGGAATTCAGATGTGTAGCCATTTGGACCTGTGATTTTCTTTTTTGGGGGTTTTTTGATTACCAATTTGATTTCATTGCTGGTAAGTGATCTATTCAGATTTTCTGTTTCTTCCTGGGTTAGAGTTCAAAGCTTGTATTTTTCTAGGAAGTCATCCATTTCTTCTACATTGTCCAACTTTTTGGCATATAATTTTTCTTAGTGTTCTCTAATAATTCTTTGTATTTCTGTGGTATCCACTGTGATTATTCCTTCTTTGTTTCTGATTCTGTTTATGTGTGTGCACTCTCTCTTTTCTTGATGTCTGGCAAGGGATTTATCTATTTTGTTTGTTTTCTCAAGGAACCAGCTCGTGGTTTCATTGACTTTTTCTGTTGTTTTAGTCTTCACAATTTTATTTATTTTTGCTCTGATCTTTATTATGACCCTCCTTCTATGGACTTTGGGCTTCATTTTTTTTTCTTATTCTAGTTCTTTAATTGTGATTTTAAACTGTTTATTTGGACTGTTCTTATTTCTTTTTTTTTTTACAATTTATTTTATTTTAGTATCATTAACCTACAATTACATGAGCAATATTGTGATGATTAAACTACCCCCTTCATCAGGTCCCCCCCACCTACCCTATTACAGTCACTGTCCATCAGCGTAGTGAGATGAGAATCACTACTTGTCTTCTCTGAGCTGTACAGTCCCCCCCGTACCCCCCCACCCTATGTCTGCCAGTCGTAATGCCCCTTTTACCCTCTTATCCCTCCCTTCCCGCCCTTCTTCCCCAGTCCCTTTCCCTTTGGTAACTATTAGTCCGTTCTTGGGTTCTGTGAGTCTGCTGCTGTTTTGTTCCTTCAGTTTTTTTTTTTTTTTTTTTTTTGTTCTTTGTTCTTATACTCCACATATGAGTGAGATCATTTGGTACTTGTCTTTTTCGGCCTGGCTTATTTCACTGAGCATAATACCCTCCAGCTCCATCCATGTTGTTGCAAATGGTAGGATTTGTTTTTTTCTTATGGCTGCGTAATATTCCATTGTGTATATGTACCACATCTTCTTAATCCATTCATCTACTGATGGGCACTTAGGAACATTCCATTTCTTGGCTATTGTAAATTGTTCTTATTTCTTGAGGTAAGCTTGTATTGCTATATACTTTCCTCTTATAACTGCCTTTGCTGCCTCCCACAGATCTTGGGCTGTTGTGATTTTGTTCTCATTTGTCTCCATGTATTGCTTGATTTCTGCTTTAATTTGTTCATTGATCTATTGATTATTTAGAAGCATGCTTTTTAGCTTCCCTGTGTTTGTAGGTCTTTTGTTTTCTTTGTGTAATTTATTTCTAGTTTCATACCACTGTAGTTTGAGAAGCTGCTTGATATAATTTCAATCTTCTTGAACTTATTGAGGCTCTTCTTGTGGCCTAATATGTGGTCTGTTTTGGGGAACATTCCATGTACACTTGAGAAGAATGTGTTTGCTGCTGATCTTGGGTGGAGTGTTCTGTAGATCTCTGCTAAGTCCATTTGACCTAGTGTTCAGTGCCTCTGTTTCCTTATTTTCTGTCTGGTTGCTCTGTCTATAGATGTGAATGGTGTGTTAAAGTCTCTTACAATGAATGTGTTGCAGTCTATTTCCCCTTTTAATTCTATTAGTATTTCTTTTACATATTTAGGTGCTCCTATGTTGGGTGCATAGATATTTATAATGGTTATATCCTCTTGGACTGATCCCTTTATCATTATGTAGTGTCCTTCTTTGTCTCTTGTTACTTCCTTTGGTTCGAAGTCTATTTTGTTTGATATAAGTACTGCTACTCCTGCTTTTTTCTCTCTATTGTTTGCATGGAATATCTTTTTCCATCCCATCACTTCTAGTCTGTGTATATCTTTGGGTTTGAAGTGAGTCTCTTGTAGACAGCATATAGATGGGTCTTATTGCCTTATGCTTTCTGCCATTATATGTCTTTTGATTGGTGCATCTAGTCCATTTACATTTAAGGTAATTATTGATAGAATATGTACTTACTGCCATGTTATTAATTGTTTTCTGGCTGGTTTTTATAGGTGCTCTCTGTTCCTTTCTTCCTCCCCTGCTCTCTTCTCTTGTTATTGATGATTTTCTTTAGTGTTGTAATTGGATTTCTCTTTTTTTACATTAATTGTATGTGTGTGTGTATATTTATTGTAGGCTTTAGTTTTTGGTTACCAAAAGTTCAAGTATAGCTTCCTTACTATATAATAGCCTATCTTAAATTGCTGATTACTCTATTTCAAACACAATCTAAAGGTATTTTTTTCTTCCTCCACCTCCATATTTTTCATGTTAGATGTCATTACCTGCACTTTTTGTGTATCCCTTGACTGATCTTGTGTGTAGTTGATTTTGCTTCTTTTGTTTTGTTTTATTTTTGTACTTGCTTGGTAATTTAGTTGGTTTACTACCTTTACTGTGGGTTTATTTTCACTGGTGAAAGTTATTTAGCCTTAGGGTCATTTCTGTCTACAGCTGTCCCTTTAACATATCCTTAGTGGTGGTGAACTCCTTCAACTTTTGTTTATCTGGAAATTGTTTAATCCCTACTTCAAATTTAATGATAATCTTGCCAGGTAAAGGATTCTTGGTTGGCAGTCCTTCTGTTACAGTACATTAGATAGATCATGCCATTCCTTTCTGGCCTGTAGAGTTTCTGTTAAGAAGTCTGATGATAGCCTGATGGGATTTCCTTTATAAGTAATTTTTTTTCTCTCTGTCTGCTTTCAACACTCTCTCCTTATCCTTGTTCTTTGCCATTTTAATGTTATCTGTCTTGGTGTCGCCTTCCTGGGGTTCCTTTTGTTAGGTGCTCTTTGTGCTTCCATGACCTGAGTGTCTGTTTCCTTCCCCAGATTAAGGAAGTTTTCAACAATTATTTCCTTAAAGAGACTTTCTATCCCTTTGTTTTTCTCTTCTCCTTCTGGTACCTGTTATGTGAATATTGTTTTGTTTGGGTTGGTCACAAAGCTGTCTTACCATTCTCCATTCCTAGAGATCCTATTTTCTCTCTGATCCTCCACTTCTTTGTTTTCCTGTTCTCTAATTTCCATTTCTTTTACCATCTCCTCTATATGTTCTTATCTATTTTTAAATCCCTCCATTGTGTGTTTCATTTCAGATACTATCTCCTTTAGCTCTGAGTGGCTCTTTTTCAGGTCTTCTATCTCTTTGTTGAAGTCTTCCCTGAAATCTTGAATACTTTCCTGTAAATCCGTGAGTATGTTTATGACATTTATTTTGAAATATTTGTCAAGAAGATTAGTGATCTCTTTCATTTGGCCCTCTTTCTTTGGTTCTGTCTTTAGTTTTGTTTGGATTATATTCCTCTGCCTATCGTTTTGTCAGGGTTTCTTCCTTTGTATTAGATGTTTCTGCTATGCCTTCTGTTCTGTAGAGTAATAGCTTTATAAGTAAGGTGTCCTGTGGTGCCCAGAAGCTTAAGATTCTTTATTCTCCAATGCCTGGTTCTATATTGTGGGGGCCCCAGCTGTTGTGTGCCATGGGTGGAGCAACCTTTCATCAGACTGGCTTCTGTAGTGGTCCGAGTCTGGGTGGGCAGTTTGCTTTGGTTGTGCCTTTGTGGTCAGCTCAGGAGTCTCTGTTGAGGTCACTGTGGGTAGGGCTGCTGTCTCTCAGGCCTGCAGCAATGGCAGGGCTGCAGGGTTAATGAGTTGGGCAGATTTTATGTGTTTTGGGGAGGAGGCTTCTGCCTTGCCTTCTTATTCCACCATCTTTAATCAGTACTTAATACCTTTTTATTGCTGAATAGTATTTCATTGTATGGATGTACCACTTTTTTTTCTTTTTGTCCATTCACCGATTGATGGACATTTGAATTGTTTCCATTTTTTGGCTATTGTGAATAATGCTCCTGTGAACATTTACAAACAAGTCTTTGGGTGGACATAGATTTCATTTCTTTTGAGTAGAGGGGTTGAATTGCTGGGTCATATGGTAACTTTTTAAAAACCTGCCCAACTGCTTTCCAAAGTGGCTGCACCATTTTACTTCTCACCAGCAATATGTAAGGGATCCAGCTTCTTCTCATCCTTAACACCACTTATCCTTTACTTATCCTTTTGTGTGAAGTGATATCTCATTGTGGTTTTTTAAAAAGTTGGGTCAAATACTCATGACAATATTTTCCATCATAAACATTTTAAAGTGTATAGTATTAAGTAGTGTGAAGTATATTCCCTATATTGTGCAATCAACCTCCAGGAATTTTTCATCTTGTAACACTGAAACTCCTTACCTGTTAAACCACCACTCCCCATTCCTTAAACCACCAACTCTCCATTCCTCCTATCCACAGTCTCTGGCAACTACCATTTTGCTTTCTGTTTCTGTGGATTTGACTACTGTAGATACCTCATGTAAGTGAAGTCATAACAGTATTTGTCTTTTTGTGACTGGCTTATCTCACTTCATTATGTTCTCAATATTCATCCAGGTTGTACACTATCAGAATTTCCTTCGTTTTTATAGCTGAATTCCATTGTATGGATGTACCACATTTTGTTTATCCATTCTTCCATTTATGGACACTTGGGTTGCTTCCACCTTTTGGTTATTGTCCATGAATCATGCTTCTGTGAACATGTGTGTGTACAAATGTATTTGAAACCTTTGGACATATACCCAGAAATAGGGTTGCTGGATCATACGGTAATTCTATTTTTTATTTTTGAGGAACTGTCATACTGTTTTCTATAGAAGTTGCGCCATTTTACATGCTCACCAACAGTGCACAATTGTTCCAATTTCTCTGCACCCTTACTGACATGTGTTACTTTCTATTTTTTTTTGATAGTGGCCATCCTCATGGGATGATTTGCATTTTCCTTATGACTGATGATGTTGAACACCCATTCATGTGCTTTGTGCCATATGTACATCTTCTTTGAGGAAATGTCTACTCAAATTCTTTGCTATTTTTAAAATTGGGTTATTTTTATTTTTATTTTTATTATTGAATTGTAAGAGTTCCTTATATATACTGGATACTGGATTCACATTTATGTTCTTAATGGTGTCCTTTGTGAAGTACAAAATTTTATGGGGTTTCTTTTTTTTATTATTAAGGTGTCATTAATATACACTCTTATGAAGGTTTCGCATGGAAAACGTGGTTACTACATTCACCCATATTATCAAGTTCCCCCCCACCCCATACCCCATTGCAGTCACTGTCCATAAGTGTAATAAGATGCCACAGAGTCACTACATGTCTTCTCTGTGCTACAGTGTCTTCCCCATGATCCCTCCCACACCACATGTACTAATCATAATACCCCTCAATCCCCTTCTCCCTCTCCCCACTCTCCTTCCCCCACCCCTCCCTTTGGTGACCTCTAGTCCCTTCTTGGAGTTTGTGAGTCTGCTGCTGTTTTGTTCCTTCAGTTTTACTTCATTTTTATACTCTACAAATGAGGGAAATCATTTGGTATTTGCCTTTCTCTGCCTGACTTATTTCACTGAGCATAATACCCTCTAGCTCTATTCATGTTGTTGCAAATGGTAGGATTTGTTTCTTTGTTATGGCTGAATAGTATTCTATTATGTATATGTACCACATCTTCTTTATCCATTCATCTACTGATGGATGCTTAGGTTGCTTCCATATCTTGGCTATTGTAAATAGTGCTGCAGTAAACATATGGGTGCATATGTCTTTTTGAATCTGAGAACTTGTTTTCTTTGGGTAAATTCCTAGGAGTGGAATTCCTGGGTCAAATGGTATTTCTATTTTTAGTTTTTTGAGGAACCTCTGTATTGCTTTCCACAATGGTTGAACTAGTTTAGATTCCCACCAGCAGTGTAAGAGGGTTCCCCTTTCTCTGCATCCTCACCAGCATTTGTTGTTTTTAGTCTTTTCAATGTTGACCATCCTAACTGGTATGAGGTGATATCTCATTGTGGTTTTAATTTACATTTCCCTGATAATTAGTGATGTGGAGCATCTTTTCATGTGCCTGTTGGCCATTTGAATTTCTTATTTGGAGAATTGTCTGTACATATCCTCTGCCCATTTTTTAATTGGGTTATTTGCTTTTTGGATATTGAGGCATGTGAAGTACAAAATTTTAAAATTTTGATGAAATCCAACTGTCATTTTTTAATGCTGGTGCTTTTGGTACCATATCTAAGAAATCTTTCTCTAATCAAAGGCTGTGAATATTTACCCCTATGTTTTCTTTTAAGAGTTTTATATTTTTGGCTCTTCGTTTATGACTGTCATCCATTTTAGTTGATTTTTATGGATGGTTGCAATCAAACATGTTAGTGTCCGTTTCTATGGTGAATATTCCATTCCTCTAAGATGGATGATGCTTGGAACCATGCCGGGAATTGGATGAACTAAGGCTCTGTTCCTTTCAGTATCCCTTATTGAAATCCTTTGTTTTGTTCCACCTCCTTTCTTCAATCTTGTTCTGAAGTTTTTATGCCAGGATAATGCACTGGAGTAAGATTCTGGATGGTGAGAGGTTGGGCGATCTGTACAGTGTGATAGGGTGACTGAGCGAGAGGAGATGGCGAAGGAAGTCACAACCTTTTTTCAGCCTCTTAGATCAGGTCCATTTGGGAAAGAGCAGTACGGGAGAGGGTGACCTGAAAGTGTCTTCAAAGTATCAATGCTCGTGAACCCCCAGGAAGTCTTGCTATCCCTAGATTCATGTACCCAATTTGAAGACTGCAGTTAAAGATTCATCTCACGTGTCACCTTTTTCAGGAAGCATTCTGTGACTTATCTCACTCACTTTTGTGTTCCTTCCTCTTTCCCCAAAATATCGTTGCACATGACTTCTTGTTTTACTCCCTTTAACTATATTTATTCATTTGTGCAACCACAAATATTTCATTAAGTGCCTGCAGTGTGCCAAGGACTGCATTCAGCACTGAAGGTAATATGGTGAGCAAAGAAATAGGCATGCCCTTCTTTTCAAGGGGATTTCAGTCCAGTTGGGGAGACAGTGTTAATTAAACAGCCACACAGATGAATGTAAAATTACAAGTATGTGAAATTTTTCACAGTGTGAATTTCCAGGAAAGGAAGTGCCTTGACTTGTTGGGGAGGTCAAGAAGGTTTCTTTGAGGAAATGAGACTTAACTGAGTTGAAGGAAGAGGAAGGAGGTAGGAATGGAGGGTGGTGAGTGGGTATGTGTTCTTGGTGAAGGTCACTGCATGTGCATCACATGGAGGCCTTTGGCTGGCTCCAGAGATCCCAGGAACTACTAGGTAGATGCAGTGAGAAGACCATTAAAAAGTGGGTGCTATGCTCAGGCAGCAAGAACCTTAAAAAGGCTTTTCTCTTGTATTCTGCATTAGAGGTATTTTAATCTCAGAGCAAAATTTAAGAAGATATGGATGCTAAGTCTCTGTGATCTTGGACTAGACAGCGGTTTCTTAGATGTGATACTGAAAACACAATCAGCCAAAGAACAGGTAAGTAAACTGGACTGCATCAAAATAAAAAACTTGTGCTTCAAAGTATACTATCAAGAAAGTGAAAAAGTCAACTTCCAGAATGGGAAAAAAGTGTTTGCATCTCAAATATCTGAAATGGGTCTAGTATCCAGAATCTATAAAGAACTCTCACCACTTTACAACAAAAATACAAACAACCCTATTAAAAAATGGGCAAAGGATTTAAATAGACATTTCCTCAAAGAGGATATACAAATGGCCAATAGCACTTGAAAAGATGCCCCATATAATTAATCATTGGGGCAAAGCAAATCAAAACCATAATGAGATACTACTTCACACCCACTAAATGGTGGTAACAGTAATAATAATAATAATGATAAAATACTAATGTCGTCACGGATGTAGAGAAATTGAAACCCTTATTCATTGCTGGTGGGAATGTAAAATAGCACAGCAGATGGGGCAAACAGTCTGGCAGTTCCTCAGATGTTAAACATACACCCTGTGACCCAGAAATTCCACTCCTAAGTGTATACTCAAGAGAAATTAAAAACATTTGTTCACATGAACATTTGTATGCTAATGTTCACAGCAGCATTATTCATAATTACCAAAAAATGTGAACAATCCAATGTCATTCCATGGGTGAATGGATGAACAAAAAGTGTTATATCCATGCAGTGGAATATTATTCAGCCATAAAAGTGAATGAAGCACCGATATATGGCACAACATAGATGATCCTTGGAAACATGCTAAATGAAAGAAGCCAGACGCGAAGAGGACATTACATTTATATGAAATGTCCAAAATGCACAATTCCACAGACACCAAAAGTACATTATCGATTGCCAAGGACTGGAGGAGGGGAGCACAGGGAGTGGCTGCTAATGGATTTTCTTGGAGCAGTGATGAAAATGTCTTGGAATTAGATAAGTGGTAATGGTTGCAGAACTCTGTGTACGTACTAAAACACATACCATAAGATTTTCCTTTTAAAGGGTGAATTTGATGGTATGTGAATTAAAATTCTGATTAGAAAATTGGAAAAGTTCCTTAACTTGGAGTTCTTTTTAATCCTTATTTTAATGCCTTGTTTCTGCTGCTTTAGACATTAGCAGCATTTTTTAGGAGGTAGGCAATCCACAAATTAATTCTAAGGAAAAATAAAATCCCTGCTTGCCCCAAATCTGACCTTGGACAGCGTGTTTTATGGTGGCTTTGTTATGTCTCCTTATCAAGTAATGTGGTTCTGAAGGAAGACTGACACCAAAGTGGATCTGAAATCATGAAATAAATTCATGTTTTTTGTTTAATCACACTTTTCCATTGTGAGTGTTAGGTTCCTTCTTCTTTTCCTTTTTTCCAGTCTATTGGACTTCCTGCCAGTGGTCTGGATCGTCCCCAGATATTGTATTGACTTAGACTTTTTCTTTAGCAGAGACAGTGTTGGGTGGGTATCTCTGGGTTGTGAATAGCTGGTCTTCATTGTTGTGTTTGCTTGAAAATTGGCATAATGGAGTGTGGGGTGGGATTTGGAAGCAAGCATTGCTGCTGGTGAAAGCTTCATAGTGCTGCTGATACTGTGGAAATGGTTTTCTAATTTAATCCTTTAAAAAAGCAATTTATTTTTCTAGGACTTACGATGTCTTCGTTGGTAAGGCTTCACAGAGGACAGTATGGAAGATCTTCAGTAACTAAAAGGTAAAGTGAAATACTCATTTTGTGTTTCCTGGTTTTTAGGCATTCCCAGGGTAAAATAGCAAAATTAGATGAAGACATAAATGCAGATATCAGGATTTAATTTTGGCAATTGTTGCTGATTTCACTTTAATTTTAGTTTACATAATTCAAAAACCAGCGTCTTTTCATTCTTTTCTAATAGTGGAAGTAATACATTAAAAAATTTTTTTTGTTTTTACTGTAGACTCACAGGACATACAGTAAATATTTTAAAATATTCAAACAACACTGAATGCATAGCACAAAGAAGTGCAGATCCTCTATATGCCACCCCTGAGCATTGGCCAGTATAAACAGTACGATATGTATTCTTTAGGATTTTTGTTTTATTGCTGGAGAAATCTGTAAGTAAATGGAACTCTTGATTTGTTTTGAAGGTAGTCTTCAAGCTTAACTGTGTATGTATACTCATTAATATTTCACCTCTGCAATCACCAAAGAGGATGCCATCAACTCTTTGCACGTTTTCTTTTTAACCCTTTGCTTTTGTTTTTATACATTTCTTACAGGCTCTGTGGTCCTTATCAGAGCCTGGTTACTCCCAGAGAACTGGAGTTCAACTCCCCAACTATGCCACTACACCAACTATGGTCTTGCTTCTCAAACTTTTCGGTGCCTGAGAGTCACTGGAAGAGCTTATTAAAATGCAGTTTTCTGGGCCCCATCCCTTTGTCTTTTGAGGTCTGTGGCCCAGGGTGCTGTGTGTTTATGCAGCTCATGTGACTCATGCTTTTGGTGTTGGAACCACTTTAAGAATTTTGCACAGCAAATTGCTGGTACCAGTCATCTGGGAAACTTTGTAGCCTGCTAAGCCCAGCTATACCCAGCATGTGACCCATGGCTGGTTGCTGTTGGATGGAGTCTGGGTGCCTATAGATAAAGCCAGCATGGGTGCTGGGTAGATCTGGGTGCACACACCAGACGCTTAGGCTGGCCCCCATCCTCGCCATAGCGTCTGGCTTACTGGCTGCCTAGTACTCCTGGCAGACACTCCTGGATATCTGCTAGTTGATGTTGAGTGAATAAATGAGTGTCTATCTTCTTTCCTCTCCCATAGCACATTTGAAGTAGTATATAAACAGAAGTCATATAGATAGACTGTAGCCTTACATCACAGGAAACTAAAGAAAAATAAAATGTAAACAAAACATTCAGAAATCATAAGGCGTTTTGGGCTACATACTAGTTTTTAATTTCTGCCATATCAAATTATCACTGAATAGTTAAAAAAATATTTATTATCTTAACAGTTCTGTAGGTTAGAAGTGCAATGTGGGTCTCACCAGGCTAAAATCAAGGTATCAACAGGCTGTGTTCCTTTCTAGAAAGGCTGTAGGAGAGAATCTGTTTCCTTACTTGTTCAGAGTGTTGGTAGAATTCAGTTCCTTGCAGTTGTAGGACTGAGATCTTAATTTCCTTGCTAGCTGTCAGGTGAGGACCATTCACAGCTTCTAGAGGCCACTTGCATTTCTTGGCTTGAGATCCCCTCCATCTTCAAAGCCAACAACAACAGGGTGTCCCTGTCAAGCCTCACTTCTCTCCTCCTCCTTCAACTCATCTTTCTGACTGCAGCCCAAAGGATTCTCTGCTTTTAAGCACTCATGTGATTAGATTGTGCTCATTCAGATATTTGGTACCTCCATCTGAGGGTCTATATCTTTAATCACATCTCCAAAGTCCCTTTTGCCATGTAAGTTAAAATATTTACAGGTAATTTTGATGTGGATGTCTTTGTAAATCATTCTTCTGCCTACCTCAGGCCATTTAGGATTATGGTCTCAGTAGCTCCTGAGAGCGTTACTCCATCATGGGACAGCACACTTAGTCTATTTCTTTGATTCTAAGATGCCATTAATTAAAAAAAAACTTTGTGTTCTGGAAAATTCTAGACATAATAATAAGTAGAGAAACAGTGTAATATACCCCTGTGGACCCATCACTTATTCCAGTTAATACTGATTCTTGGCCAGTATTGTGTCATCTATCCCCACCTCACCCCACTTGAAATTCATTTTGAAGTGAATCTCAGAGAACCTCTTTTACATGTATTTCAATATATATTTCTAGAAGATAGGAACTCTGTTTTTATTAAAGTCATGGTTTACTAATACAGCTTCTCCAAACCAGTAATTTAATATCATAAAATATCTAGGTACTGTTTATATTTTCTTGATTATCTTACACAATCATTTACACTTAATTTGAGTTGACATCTAAATGAAGTCTATTACATTTGGTTGGCATCTCTCTTTTTTCTATTGTGTGAAATATGCATTACATAAAAATTACCATTTTAACCATTTTTAAGTGTTCAGTTTAGTGGCATTAAGTATGTTCAATATGTTGTACAACCATTACCACCATCCATCTCCACAAGTTTTTCATCTTCCCAAACTCAATCTCTGTATCTATTAAACAATAACTCCCCATTCCCTCTCCCCTAGCCTACATCAGAATGTCCTTTTTAAACAATTTACCTATTTTTATGTGTATTCAGTAGTGTTAAATATATATGCATTGTTGTGAAACAGATGTCCAGAATATTTCCGTCTTGCAGAACTGATACCCTACACCTGTTAAACAATAACTTCCCCTTCCCCAAGCCCTTAATAAACCATTACTCTACTTTTTGTTTCTGTGAATTTGACTACTTGAGTTTTGTGTCATCCCCAAACCATTGATGATAATGCTGTCATCTAGGAATACCTGAGGCACTCACCTGAGTCCATATTATAAGCCCCATTGTTGTGAGAGGACCAGCCCGTGTTCTTCTTATGATCGCAGAACATACCTTAGCAAAAACTATCAGGGAGCTTTGAGGAACAAGACTTACTTCTCACAGGTTCTGAAAGGTACACGGCACACCCTTGAGCCACACAGTCAGGAGGAGGACGGAGAGTGGGAAAGGGGACCTGGGGCTCAGCCTTTATTAGGGTCTGAGTGTGAAGAGTCTTGGGTTTTGAGGGGTCACTCAGTACTGGCTAATTTGAAGCATAAGAACAGAAATTAGGGCATGGAGAGTGGACCTAAGTGGTCAGTTATCTAAGTAGCCAGGGTTTTCTGTAAGGGCACCTTTATGAATGTGCACGGCCTAGTTCCTTATCTGGTTGTTTTGCTAGTGGTTGTGTCATACACCTAGCAATGTGTTTGTTCAATGTGGATGTTTTTTGCAATGGATGCCTTGGCAATCAAACGCTTAATTTCAGGCACACTACATTTTGGTACCTTGTATAAGTGGAATCATGCAATAATTGTCCTTTAGTGACTGGTTTATTTCACTTAGCATAATGTCTTCCAAGTTCATTGATGGTATAGCATGTATCAGATTTCCTTCCTTTTAAGGCTGCACAGCATTTTGTTGTATGTATGATGGTTAATTTTATGTGTTAATTTGGCTGGGCCTTGGGGTGTGTAGATATTTGTCAAAGGTTAATTCTGGGTGTTTCTGTGAGGGTGTTTTTGGATGAGATTAAGAGTAAATTGGTGGACTTTGAGTAAAGCAGATTGCCCTCCAAAATGTGAGTGAGCCTCATTCAGTCAAAGGCCTGGCTAGAACAGAGATCCGCCTCCCCCTCACACTACCTTTGGACTTAATCTGCAACATCAGCTCTCCTTGTCTTCAGCAGACTGCCTTCAAACTCAGACTGGAACATTGGCTCTCTTGGGTCTCCAGCCCTTCTAGTCCACTCTGCAGATTTTGGACTTGCCTTCTTCTGTAGCCATGTGAACCAATTCGTTATAATAAATCTCTGTATACACATCCTATTGGTTCTGTTTCTTTGGAGAACTCTGACAAATACTGTATGTATAAACTACATTTTGTTTACCCATTCTTTCATCAGTGGACATGGGATTGCTGCTACTTTTTGGCTATTATGAATAATGTTGCTATGAACATGGGTGTAAAGATACCTCATAGAGAGATATCTCAATTCTTTTGGCTACATAGCCAGAAGTCAGATTGCTGGATCAAATGGTAGTTCTAATTTTAATTTTTTGAAGTGCTGCCAGACTGTTTTCCATAGTTACACCATTTTATAATCCCACCAACAGTGCACAAATGTTCCAACTTCTTTTTATCCCCACCAACACTTATTATTTTCTTCTTTTCTGATAGTAGCTATCCTAATAGATATGAAGTGATACCTTAACTGTGGTTTTGATTTGCATTTTTCTGATGATTAGTGATGTTGAGCATCTTTTCATGTGCTACTGGCCATTTGTATATCTTGTTGGACAAATGTCTATTCAAGTCCTTTGCCCATACTTGAATTGGGTTGTTTGGTTTTTTTTTGTTAACTTGTAGAAATTCTTTATATATTTTGCATGTAAGCCCTTTAGCAGATATATGATTTGCAAATATTTTCTCCCATCTCATGGATTGCCTTTTCTCTCTGTTGATAGTGACTTATATATTAAAAAGTTTTAAATTTTGACTTATATATTAAAAAGTTTTAAATTTTGATGTAGTCCAATTAATTATTTTCTTTTATTGTCTGTGTTTTTGGTGTCATATTCAAGAAATCATTGCTAAATCCAGTGTCATTAAGCTTTCCCCCTATGTTGTCTTATAAGATTTTAATAGTTTCAGGCCTTATACTTAGATCTTTGATCCAATTTGAGTTAAATTTTATATATGATGTAAGATAAAAGGACCCAATTTTATTCTTTTGCATGTGTATATCCAGTTTTCCCAGCACAATTTGTTGAAAAGACTTTCCTTTTCCCATTGAATGGTCTTGGTACTTTATTAAAAATCATTTAACCCTACATGCAACTGTGTATTTCCAGGCTTCCTATTCTGTTCTATTGGTGTATATGTCTGTTTTAATGCCAGTACCAAACTGTTTTGAATACTATGGCTTTGCAGTAAGTTTTGAAGTCAGGAAGTGTGAAACCTCCAACTTTGTTCTTCTTTTTCAAGATTGTTTTGGCTATGTGGGGTCCCTTGACATTCCTTGTTAATTTTAGGATGTAGTTTTCAATTTCTGAGAAAAAGACATTGGAATTTTCATAGGAATTGCATTGAATCTGTAGATTGCTTTGGGTACTGACATCTTAATAATATTGTCTTCCAATTCATGAGTGTGGGATATCTTTTGGTTTATTGGTATTTTCTTTAATTTCTTTCAAAATTCTAGTTTTCTCTATACAAGTCTCCTTAAGTTTATTCCTAAGTATTTTATTCTTTTTGATGATATTATAAATAGAATTGTTTTCTTAATTTCATATTGTTTATTGCTGGTGTGTAGAATTGCTGCTGGTTTTTTTGCAAGTTGATTTTATATCTTACAACTTAGCTGAATTCATTCATTTGTTCTAACAGGTTTATTTTGGAGCACTCTTTACAGAGTTTTCCCTACATATAAATAAGATCATGTCATCAATAGGATAGTTTTACTTCTTCTTTTCAAATTTGGATGACTTTTATTTCTTTTTCATGCCTAATTGCGTGGCTAGGACTTCCAATATTATGCTGAATAGAAGTGGTGAAAGTGGGCATCTTCGTCTTGTTTCTGATCTTAAAGGAAAAGGTTTTAGTCTTAACACTATTGAACATGATATTAGCTTTGGGGTTTCATACATAGCCTTTATTATATTGATGTAGTTCTCTTATATTCATAGTTTGTGGAAACTATGAAAGTTTATGATGTTATATAGTTTATGATGAAAGTGTTTTAATTTTGTCAAATGCTTTCTGTTTGAATTGAGATGATCATGTGGATTTTTCCTTCATTCTTTTAGTGTGGTGATTGATTTTCATATGTTGACATATTCTTGCACTGAAGGAATAAACCCTGCTTGGTTATAGTATATAATTTTTTTAATGTGCTGTCGAATTCTGTTTACCAGTGTTTTATTGAGGATTTTTACATAAATATTCATAAAAGATATTGGTCTATAGTTTCATATAGTGTCTTTGTTTGGCTTTAGTTATCAGGGTAATGCCTGCTTCATAGAATGAGTAAGAATGTGTCCCCTTCTCTTCAATATTTTTGGAAGAATTTGAGGATTAGTTTCAATTCTTTGAATGTTTGGTAGAATTCACCATGAAGCCATCTGGTTGTGGGATGTTCTTTGTGGAGGCTTTTAATTACTAATTAAATCTTCTTACTTGTTTTATATTCAGATTTTTTATTTGTTTATGATTTGGTGTTGGTAGGTTATGTATTTCTAGGAATTTGTCCACTTCATCTAGGTTATCCAATTTGTGGTGTATAATTGTTTATAGTATACTCTCTTTTATTCTTTTTTTTTCTGCAAAACTGGTAGTAATGTTCCCTCTTTCAAATCAAATTTTAACTAGTTATTTGTGTGTTTAATCTTTTTTTCTTTTTAAAGCTAAAGGTTTGTCAATTTTCTTGGTGTTTTTGACCAAGTCTTGGTTTCATTGATTTTTCTCTATTGTCTTTCTAGTCTATTGTATTTATCTCTGATCTAATCTTTATTATTTCCTTCCTTCTGCTAGCTTTGGGTTATTTGTTCTTCTTTCCTTATTCCTTAAGTTGTAAAGTTAGGTCGTTGATTTAAGATCTTTTTAAATGTAAACTTTTACATTATTAGCTGTAAATTTTTCTTTTAGCACTGCTTTCAGTGCAGATCATAAGTTTTGGTATGTTGTGTTTTCATTTTCGTTTGTCTCAAGATATTTTCTAATTTTCCTTGTGATTTCTTCTTTGATCCCTTGGTCGTTTAAAAGCATGTGAATTTCCACATACATGTGAATTTTTCAGTTTTCCTTCTGCTATTGATGTCTAGTTTCATTCCATTATGATAGAATAGACACGCTGTATGATTTCTATGAGTATGAGTGTTTTTAAATTTATTAAGACTTGTTTTGTGGCCTAACATGGTGTAGCCTTAATAATGTTCAATGTGAACATAAAAAATGTGTATTCTGCTGTTGTTGGGTGGACTGTTTTATAATCATTGATGTCTCCTAAGCCTTCTTAAATCTATATGTGTCCTCATTGTTGGTTTTTTTTTTAATGTTGTTGAAGCAGATCCTTTGCCCTCTAGAGTTTCCTACAGTTTAGATTATGCCAGTTGTATCCTGTGGTGCCATTTAACTTGTCTTTCTGTTTCCTGTATTTCTTGTAAGTTGTAGGCAGATCTAGAAGAGTAACATGATTCAGGTTCTTTTTGGCAACTATTTGGCAATAATTCAATAAATAGCATACACTTCCATTGAGAAGTACCTAATAACAGTTGTCTTTCTGTTTATGTTATTAGCAACCATTGATCTTTGTCTAGGTCTGTTAATTCATTGGATGTTACAAGATGTTGATAATCAATTAATTATTTGATCATTCTTTCATTATTTGTTAGCTAGGTTACTTCCATAATACCCCCTTGCAAACTGGTTATACTGGTTATTCTGAGATACAGTTCCAATTGGAAAGAAAATCATTTATTTTAATAGTAGCTTTTAAGAGGAAAGTATACAACATTAAATGTATATACTCATTGTAAGAAAAATCCCTAATTTCAGATATAAAAAAGAAAGTGTACAGGTCTAACATTTGGGAAAATATAATAGTGATGGTCATAGGGACCTTGAATAGTCAAGAAATAGATAAGTGATGAAAGACTCTTTCAGCTTTTAAAAAAGAATGGAATGGGTCTAGTACGTTTTAGAAAAGCCCATTAGAAAAAGCTTAAAATGAAAATCTTTAGCACTGTTTGTGTATGTGTATATGTGTGTGGACTATCTTGTACCCCAATAATGCTGGATAATGAGATATTACCTTATGTGAATCAGCTTTGTTAGGTAAACCCTTTAAACCCAATGGAACAAGATAGAATAAAAACACATAAGTATTTCTAGTTTTCAGTTTGACATCCTTGAAATTTATAAATTATTCCAGTAAACAAGTTTAGTAAAGAATTCTTCTGTGAGCTAAAGAGTATTTGCTTTAATATCTGGTATTTTGGTCTTTCCTTTGGCTATATATTCATTTTGGTCATTTCAATAGAATACATTGATTTCCTAGCCCTTGGAGAGGTTTAAGGTATAAATTGTTTCTAGGTATGAGACTGATAGGTGACCATGAAACCCTGGCATCTTTGTGGAGTTATTTGGCAATTTTTTTCATTTGGCAAGTTTTTCATCTTGCTGATGATTGCTGGTCTGATTTCCCTGCAGTCATACCTAGGCAGTAACTGAGAGGATAGGCTCTGTTGTGGTTTTTATGTGGCATAGGCTGCACATCAATTCATAAGCCCCAATAATGGAGGGTTGTAATATACCTGTATTGACCAGTGTGATCCCCACCTATGAGAAATGGAAGCAAAACTGCAGGGTGGGTAAAGTCAGACCTTTACTCTCCCACAAAATAAGTGGGCAACAGAGTCTTAATTAGGTCATATCACTGGAGTTTGGGGAGATCTACAGTTGAAGCTAAAGAGATCAACCTAAAATGCCTACCTAAAATGTGTCCTACAAAATTTATAAATGTGTTGCTGATGAAGAGTATTTCCCCTATCCAAAGACAGTAGGGCCTCTTCCAAGTCTCTTCAAAGTGTAAGGTCAGTTATCATCTTATTACTTGCCATAATTTGGGTTATTGGTAATATATCAATATGTTGGGGTTTTCATTGAATATATAGAAAAATAGAAGCACTAAGAGTAGCAATTTTTCCATATTTATGTAGCATTTGCTGATGAAGAAAGACACATGATCTGGTAGACATGCACATTCCGGATCACTAGTAAGATACATTCCAGAAGTGTCAGCGGGGTGTAGTGAAGAGAGCATCTGACTGAGGGTCAGGAATATTGGAGTTAGTGCTACCTGCTATTTACCTTATTATCTTGGCCTTCATTAGTATTCACTGAATTAATGGATAAACCACCCTCTTCCCTTCCTTAGCATTATTTACTTACCTGTAAAATGCAGGTGCCAATATCTATATCATAGAGTGGTTGTTGGACAGGTGGAATAGGGAACGTGAAGATTGTATAGTTCTATTCAAGTATTGTGTTGGCAGTAGTGCTTCAGGTTCTAGCTTGGGCTGACTCCTTATTACATGCTAACTAAGCATTTTCCAGACTTCCACTTTAGTTCTTTGGTTACTTGTTATCAAGAGTGAGGGACCTCTAGATATTCTGGCTATTAAAAGTTATGTTGAAAATTACTGGGTTGGTTCTTTGACTTGGAAACCAGGCTCTGTGGGTTGCATTGATGTAAACTGGCTTCCTGGACCCGACCACACCTGCCTCCTTTGGGAAAATATCAGGCTTACAAACTTGCAGAGCTGAAGACCTGTGCAGATCTTTGCCAAAGTCAAAATTACCTACCACCACAGGGACTGGTCAGTTAGTCTGGTCCTTAACACCATCTGAAAACTACTGCAATTAAGAGTTTACCTGGGGATATCTTTAGACATCAAACGCTACAGAGTCAGAATTGTTCATCAAGATAAATTCCTTATTGTGTATTCCTCAAATACTTTTTAGTGTCTTGGAATGCGGTTTTCTTCATTAGTATAATCTGAATATGGTAGATGATGTGTGTATATACACACACGTGTTATATGCATATGTAACATTTCTAATTACATTGATTCATGAAAGTAGTTTCTGTAAGCCAAGCATGGCCAAGCAACTGTTAACTTAATATTAACTGGTTTGAACAATGTGGTACTCATATCCACTACTTCCTCCAGTATGGTCTTAGCTCCTTTTTTGCAAACGCCCACAGGACCCTAAAGAATTAGAATATATCAGTTTCCTGGAGCTGCCATAACAAAGTACCACAAACTAAGAGGCAGATTTATTATATCTCACAGCTGTGGAGGCTAGAAGTCTGAAATCAAAGTGTCAGCAGGGTTGGTTCCTTCTGGAAGCTCTGAGGAGACTGTCCCAGGCCTCTCTCTCTGCTCCTGGCGGTTGCTGGCAATCCTGGTCATTCCTTGGTTTTCAGCTGCATCACTCCCATTTTGCCTCTATTGTCACATGGCATTCCTTTTTTGTCATTGTGTCAAAATTTCCTTCTGTGTCCAGATTTCCCATTGATAGTAGTCATTGCATTAAGACACACCTGAATCCAGTATGACCTCATCTTAACTTGATACATCTACAAAGACCCTATTTTCAAATAAGGTCGTATTCACAGGCACCAGGGTTTAGGACTTGAGCGTATCTTTTTTGGGGACACAGTTCAACCCACAACAGAGAGTAAACTGAATGTTTAAAGTGACCCTTGGAAATTGTTTTACCTTGGAGGAAGTTAAGGTTCTTACTGAAGACTCAGGTCACATATCTTGTCATATTATGTTGACTATGATGGAGCACGGGTGGTACAGTAAATAGCTCTCAAAGTTTAAGGTCGTGCTCTTTTTTTACAACAAAGATGGATTGTGACAGCATGTAGTGCTTTCCATATTGTCATTTCTGATAAAGGTGTGAATCGCTTCATTTTTGTTTCATTAAAAATATTTTTTAAACTCTTAAACAGCAGTTTTTACCATTTGTGTTTGTTTTCCAAGAATGCCATTAACCCCCCTTAAGAGTACCTCTTGAATGTGGCATGTGGTATAATTGAGATCAAATTCCGGGCTGGCTCTGGAAATTTGATTGTTTTTTCAGTTGTGTGCTTTTTTGAGGGCTAAAATTTTGGAGTAATAGGTAGACTTGTCTTCAGGCCTGAGGAGTTGGTACTGATGGATATTTACTGTCTTATTTGAGGATTTGAAACCTTTTCATGTGTTCTGTAGGTCATTTATTTAGAGCATGCTGTGTACTGGGGCTCTGGCTGAGTGAGGAAGGACACATTGTGAGGTTGATGCTGAACAGATTTTAGGTGCTCAACCATTACTTAAAAGAAATGAAATTGGATTCCCAGCTCATACAGGTGTCCCTGAAGCAAATAGTAAAAGGTTGCCCAACAGGTATAATGAGCAGGGCATTCCTGATAACTTTTTCCTGAAAAGACACTGAAGAGAAGTGAGTAAAAAGTAGAACTGTCTGTCTAATGTGGCAGTGTATTCACGTCTCTCCATTTGCACACAGCCTTTGATAGGGATTTTTAGCACTTGGTGCTGATTTCAGGTCATCAGCCAAGGCCTGAGAAGTATCTGATTTGGCCTAGAAGGTCTTACTCCGGTTTGTCATCTGCTAAGTGATTTCTCCCAATTATTGGTGTCAGGATTTTCTTTCTTCTATTTTTCACTTACGTTTATAAAATAATAAGGGCAAAGTGTAACAAAAATTCAAGTCATTGAGCCAGATAAACACCGTTACACAGAAATAGCTGTCTAGCTGTCGAGGTTGCTGAGAATGAGTATCATCTCTGAAGGTTTCCTAGGGGGCAGCTTGATGTGTTGGACCAATGGTGGTTGAGGGGTCCTGGTGTAGAGTGACGTGTCAGTTTTCTGTGTGTGGCAGTCCAAATGGTTGAGCAAGTTCTTGTTCTGGTTCCTGTAGCCATCAAGTTACCTATGCGCTGGAGACAATTGTTTGTGTGCTAAATGAGAAAGCTGGGTGGGCTCTGTGAAGCCTAAAGGTCTGTTGAGTTTTACAGTTAAAAAAATCATTCATTTTAGCAAATTCATTCATTCTACGGTCATTCATTGAACACCTATGATGTGGCAAGTGCTGTTCTAGTTGCTGGGGAGACATTGAACAGAAAGAAAAAAATCCCTGTCTTCTAGGAGCTTTCCTTCCTACTCGGGATTAGATACACAAATAAGCAAAAATACCTGGTGTGTGACCAGTGCACCTCAAGACTCATCAAAAACAAGCAAAGTCTGAGGAACCGCCACAGCCAAGAGGAGTCTAAGGAGACATAACAATTAAATGATATGTGGTATCTTGGACCAAATGGATACCTGGACCAGGTAAAAACTGAGGAAATCAGAATAAAGTATGGACTTCATTTAATAATATATCAATATTGGTTCATTTGTTGTAACAAATGTACCATGCTAATGTGGTATCTCTATAATGTAGGTTATATGGGAACCATCTTATATAGGTACCATCTTACAGTTTAGAAATCTAAAACTGTTCCAAAAAATAAAGTTTATTTTTAAAACATATTTGTGCGTGTGTGTGTAGTGTAACTGATGCTAATGAGTGACATGGAGAAAAGCAGAGCTGGGTCCAGAGGGCAGGGAGCACAGGCAGTAGGGAAGGTGAGGGATGGACTTACAGAGATGACATTCAGGCAGAACCCTGGATGTGAGCCAAGGAACTGGCCATGTGGGTATTGGGGGAGTCTGTGTGTTCAAAACGGGAACAGCAAGGAACAAGGCCCTGCAGGAGAGAACTATGAGGCATGCTGGTTGCCATGGAGGGAGCCTGCCAGAATAGGTTAAGGTAGGGAATTGGGTCAGAAAGGTATGGGAGGGTAGGGTGTGGGGGGAGGGGATTGGGCATTGGAAGTATTTTAAGTGTAGGTCAGGACTTTGGCATTGACTCTTGGCGAGATGTGGGCCAAGCCTGGCGTCTGACCTTCTCAGTAGCAGGATCCCATATTACACAGCCCTCCTCTTGGAGGCTTTTGAAAGTTACCACTTGAGGGCATCCGCAGGCTTTCGAGCAAGGGCTGGGGATACAGAGGAGGGTCAAATCCTCTCCCACCCATTTTTCCTACAAAGCTGTACAAAGGTGAGCTCCACCTTTTCTCTCCTTCCCTTCATTGAGGTGGTTTTATACATTCACAGTACAATTTGTCATTGTTTTGTCACATTCTGTATTACATCCTGGGATACTCTTGACAAGTTCCTAAGTGATTTGTTAAAATTTGCATACATTAAGGTTCACTTTCTATGCTGTGATGTTCAGTGGGTTTTGACAAATGCATAGTGTCATGTATCCACCATTACTGTATCATGCAGACTAATTGACTTCCTGGAAAAAAAAATCCCATGCTTCACCTGTTCAATTCCTGTCCTTCCTGCCAAATCTCTGGCAACCATTGGTCTTCTCATCAACTCTATGGTTTTGTGTTTTCCAGAATGCCATATAATTGAAATCATACAGTATGATACCTGTTTAGATTGGCTTCTTTCACTTAGAAATATACATTTAAGATTCATTCAAGTCTTTTTTTTTCTTTTGGTATCGTTAATGTACAATCACTTGAACAACACTATGGTTACTAGACCCCCTATTACCAAGTCTCCCCCACATACCCCACTACAGTCACTGTCCATCAGCGTAGTAAGATGCTATAGAATCATTACTTGTCTTCTCTATAAATACTGCCTTTCCCGTGTCCCCTGCTGCTGCATTACGTATGCTAATCGTAATGCCCCTTTTCCACCCTTATCCCTCCCTTCCCACCCATCCTCCCCAGTCCCTTTCCCTTTGGTTACTGTTAGTCCATTCTTGGGTTCTGTTAGTCTGCTGCTGTTTTGTTCCTTCAGTTTTTCCTTTTTTCTTATACTCCACAGATGAGTGAAATCATTTGATACTTGTCTTTCTCCGTTTGGCTTATTTCACTGAGCATAATACTCTCTAGCTCCATCCATATTGTTGCAAATGGTAGGATTTGTTTTCTTCTTATGGCTGAATAATATTCCATGTGTATATGTACTACATCTTCTTTATCCATTCATCTACTGATGGACACTTAGGTTGCTTCCATTTCTTGGCTATTGTAAATAGTGCTGCGATAAACATATGGGTGCATATGTCTTTTTAAACTGCACTGCTGCCTTCTTAGGGTAAATTCCTAGGGGTGGAATTTCTGGGTCAAATGGTATTTCTAATTTTAGTTTTTTGAGGAACCTCCATACTGCTTTCCACAATGGTTGAACTAATTTACATCCCACCAGCAGTGTAGGAGGGTTCCCCTTTCTCCACATCCTCGCCAACATTTGCTGTTGTTTGTCTTTTGGGTGTTGGCCATTCTAACTGGTGTGAGGTGATATCTCATTGTGGTTTTAATGTGCATTTCTCTGATGATAAGCGATGTGGAGAAGCTTTTCATGTGGCTGTTGGCCATCTGAATTTCTTCTTTGGAGAAGTGTCTTTTCAGTTCCTCTGTCCATTTTTTAATCGGCTTATTTGCTTTTTGTTTCTTGAGGTGCATGAGCTCTTTATATATTTTGGATGTCAACCCCTTATCAGATATGTAATTTATGAATATATTCTCCCATACTGTAGTATGTCTTTTTGTTCTACTGATGGTGTCCTTTGCTGTACAGAAGCTTTTTAGTTTGATATAGTCCCACTTGTTCATTTTTGCTTTTGTTTCCCTTGCCCAGGGAGATAGGTTCATGAAGAAGTTGCTCATGTTTATGTCCAAGAGATTTTTGCCTATATTTTTTTCTAAGAGTTTTATGGTTTCATGACTTACATTCAGGTCTTTGATCCATTTTGAGTTTACTTTTGTGTATGGGGTTAGACAGTAATCCAGTTTCATTTTCTTACATGTAGCTGTCCAGTTTTGCCAACACCAGCTCTTGAAGAGGCTGTCATTTCCCCATTGTTTATCCATTGCTCCTTTATCGTATATTAATTGACCATATATGGTTGCGTTTATATCTGGGCTCTCTATTCTGTTCCACTGGTCTATGGGTCTTGTGCCTATACCAAATTGTCTTGATTACTGTGGCTTTGTAGTAGAGCTTGAAGTCAGGGAGCGTAATTCCCCCTGCTTTATTCTTCCTTCTCAGGATAGCTTTGGCTATTGGGGTCTTTTGTGGTTCCATATGAATTTTAGAACTATTTGCTCTAGTTCATTGACGAATGCTGTAGGTATTTTGATAGGGATTGTATTGAATCTGTAGATTGCTTTAGGCAGGATGGCCATTTTGACAATATTAATTCTTCCTAGCCAAGAACCTGAGATGAATTTCCATTCATTAGTGTCCTCTTTAATTTCTCTTAAGAGTGTCTTGTAGTTTTCAGGGTATAGGGCTTTCACTTCCTTGGTTAGGTTTATTCCTAGGTATTCTTTTTGATGTGATTGTGAATGGAGTTGTTTTCCTGATTTCTCTTTCTGCTAGTTCACCGTTAGTGTACATTCAAGTCTTTTTATAGCTTGATCATATTCATTGTATGGATGTACCACAATTTGCTTGTCTACTCACCTGTCAAAGGGTATCTTGGTTGCTACTGGTTTTGGGTGATTATGAATAAAACTTCTCTAGACATTCAAGTGCAGGTTTTTGTATGACATGTTTTCAAATCAGTTGGGTGTGATCATTGCATTTCATGAAAACACTGTTTAACTGTGTATTTACCCTGCTCTTTTTTTAATGAAATCTAATTGATATATAATATTGTATTGGTTTCAGATGTACAACATTTTGATTAAACAATATATACATTACTAAGTGCTCGCCATTATAAGTGTGGTTACATCTGTCATCATACAAAGATATTACAGTATTATTGACTATATTTCCTATGATGTACTTTCATCCCATGATTAATTTATTTTGTAACTGGAAGTTTGTACCTCTTAATCCTCTTCACCTATTTAGCCTTTCCCCTACTCCCTATTCTCTGTGTTTAAGTGTATTTTTATTTTGTTTTTTCATGTTTTTTAAATTCCAAATATAAGTGAAATCATATGGTATTTTTCTTTCTGTCTGACTTCACTTAACATACTGCCCTCTAGGTCCACCCATGTTGTCACAAATCTAAGATTTCATTCTTTTTTGGGTCTGAATAGTATTCCATTGTATATATGTACCATAGTTTCTACTCATCTATTGATGAACACTTAGGTTGTTTATGTATTTTGGCTATTGTAAATATATAATGTTGCAGTAAACATAAATGTGCATATGTCTTTTTGAATTAGTGATTTTTGCTTTCCTGGGGTAAATTCTCAGAAGCAGATTCGCTGGCTTGTATGGTATTTCAATACTGTTTTCCTTGTGGCTCCAGCAGTTTACATTCCCACCAACAGTGTAGGATGGTTCTCTTTTCTCCACATCCTCACCAACATTGTTATTTCTTATCTTTTTGTTAGTAGCCATTCTGACTGGTGTGAGGTGATGTCTCATTGTGGTTTTGATTTGCATTTCCCTGATGATTAGTGATGTGGAGCATCTTTTCATGTGTCTGTTGGCCATCTGTATGTCTTTCATTGGCCCCTGTTTTTTAGAGTATCATGGAAGTAACATCTGACTTTGGTTGGTTTGTGTCCTTTGACAGTGCTATGTTGCTACTCTTTTCCTATTTCTGGAGGCTTGATTGAAATTTCTCCAGAGGAGTGTTAAAATTCAAATTGTTTTCAGTGAATTTGAAATTATGATGGAACTTCTAAGAGTAGATTCTTAAAAATCTTTTTAATTTTAAAATTTGTCCCCAGTGGGTCCTACCCTGAGAACTTAATAGATCAGCTGTCTAATAACTTGAGGTAATTGAGATACAACAGTAAAAAGTTAAAAATAATCTCACCACCATTCCTGGAGGCTTTGGGAGTGACATGTACGTTTAATTTGAAATTGTGAGGAAAGTGTTTTGATGGACTCTCTTTCCATAAGTCTGTAAGGTTCTCTCCATGTGAGGACACCAGAATCTGTGTGATTTCTGACCAGTGCTAAAACTTGAAATATATTGAAACCTATTGGTGTTAAAGAAGGAAAAAAATGAAGCAGGAAAGAAGCTTGGGCTTTTTTTCACCTTTATCAATGTATAATTATTGATATGTGACATTGATGTATAATAATACACTGCATATATTTAAAATATACAATTTGAGTTTTGACATGTGGCTGTCAGACCAGCATTACAATCAAGATAATGAATGTAACTATCACCTCCCAAGTTTTTATATTCCTCTTTGATGATATCCCCCTTTCCAGGCAGCAACTGATCTGTCCACTTTAATCGCTACATGTAGATTAATTTTCATTTTCTAAAATTTTATATAAATATGTATATATTATATATAATTTCAAGTAAGTCATTTAAATGGGATCATATAGCACATACTCCTTTTTTGGAGGGGAAACTTGTGGTTTCTTTCAGCAGTTATTTTGCGGTTCATCCATATTGTTGGGTGGATTGATACTTCATTTCTCTATTGCTGAGTAGTGCTCCATTTTATGGTACTATGGACTGAATTGTGTTCTGTAACTCATATGCTGATGCCCTAACCGCCGGGGTGACTGTAGTTGGAGATAGGGCTGGAGGTGATTAAGAGGAAATGAGGTCAAAGGGTGAGGTCCTAATCCAGTTAGACTGGTGGTCTTATAAGAAAAGGAAGAGAGGGAGATCTCTCTCCATGTACACAGATTGAGAAAAGGCCATGTGAGGGCATAGCAAGAGGCCATCTATAAGCCAGTAAGAGAGCCTCACCAGAACTCAACCATGTGACCTCCCAATCCAGACTCCAGCCTCCAGAATTCTGATAAAATAAATTTCTGTTGTTTTAGCCTTTCAGTCTATGGTATTTTGTTATGGCAACATGAGCAGGCTAAGACATATGGATACACCACAATTTGTTTTTTTATTCACTTGTTGATGGTCATTTCCAGTTTTGGGCTATTACAAATAAAGCTGCTGTGATCACTGTGTACAAGTCTTTGTAGACATGTGTTTTCATTTTTATTGGCTAAATGCCTAGGAATGGACTGGCTGGATCATGTATGTTTTACTTTTCAAGAAACTGCCAAACTATTTTCTGAGGTGATCATGCCATTTTATATTCCCACCAGCAGTCTAAGAGAGTCCTGGTTCCTTTACATCAGTCTTAAGGCTTGACTTTTGAATTCCTTAGGGGGTCCTCCCAGATGTGTGGCGCAGGGCTCTTCTGTAACCTGGCCTGGAGAGGTGCGGGCAGGCAGCTGTTTCAGGAGCCCTCCCTCTTACACTTTATGTTCTCAAACGAGAATTTTTTATGCCTATGTGAATTTACTTTCCATACAAATACAGAATGTCTTAGTATATCACTTTTACTTGTCTTTTCATTGCTTTTCCTAATATTTTTTGCTTGCAGACTTCTTGGGTTAAGCCCAGAGTTTCTGGGCGATGAGGTATTGAAAGGGTTTTAGAGTCAGACAGACTTGGATTTGAATTTGGGCTTTACAGCTTAGCTGTGTGACAAGTCATGACTGGACCCTCAGTTTTCTCGTCTGTTTTTAAAAAATGTGGGTGGGGAGGTTGATATTCCTCAGCTTGCATGGTTGTTTCAAGGTGTAAATATAATGCATTGAAAACATCTCATTGAACGTCTGGGGAATTGTGTCTATTTCCCAAGACATATTTGTAATTATAAGTTCCATTTTCTGTTTGACAGTGGTTGACATATGACCCACTGAGTGAATAGGAGAGGAACTGAAGTTTTAATGGTACCACCAGTTAGAGGGAGTCCACAGAGTATGACAACATACAGTGTCATAGCCAGGCCTTAGGGTGACCTAGCAATGTTTAATAATGTCCAAGCCTTCCTTTGGTTATTTGCATTGTAATGGGGATGTAGTTCGTGTGCATATTTATGTACTTCCACAAAGGCAGTTCCTGCTAAGTGTAATTCCTCTAGATAGCCCATTCTGTAATCACCAAACTCTAGGATACTTAGGGGCTGTTTTTAGGAAGAGACTAGGAACATGTGACTCCCAGAGGGCTGTTTCTCAGGCTTCTGGGATCCTAGCTGGTGTACGTGCCTGCCTTTCTCTGTGCTTGCGCTGCAGTATTTGAGCTCAGGTCTTTTGGCCTGCCGAATCCTTTGTCCAGCTGGCTGAGGTGCTTTAAGAGTGCGTGGTGCCTTCCCTTCCATGGAGAAATAGGAAGTTACTCTTTGATGGCTGGGCCAGACTGTTCATCTGATGTTACTGGAGTTTGATAGGTCCTGAAAGGAGTTTCAAGTAAGTCAGGTGGTTGACATTAGCATGGCCAGGTAGGTTGGAGCAGAAAGGGCAAGGGAAATGGGAGATCCCAGTGAGGCAGAAAGTGTGGGTATCAGTAGGCATGGGGTTGGTTTTGCCAGGTGAGGGTGTCTGGAGGCCTTCTCTCTGCTGCCTGGCCACTGGGTTCCAAGTATCCTGCAGTGTTTCTCCATAGAGCCGGCTGGCTTTCTTGGCATCATTCGGTCTAGTTGCTAGGAAGCCGAATAAGGCAACTGCAACTTCCTTTTGACTTACTCACATTGAACCATCTGCTTATTCCTTCTCATGGCCTTCAAACTTGGCTAGGATCATTGGGAAGAGGGTCGAGTGGAGCATCTGTGCTCCTTATCCTTTTTGGAAATGGAATGCTTTCTAATAACTCTTTAACCCTCTCGGTCCAAATTCAAATAGCTAATCTTGCTGAGCCTCTGTTTCTTTCAGTAAACAGTTTGGAGCAGGCATTTTCCTCTTAGGTTGTGCCTTTTATTTTTGTCTTCTATTTAGATCACATTACTTGTTAACCACACACTAGGAGGATGGTGTCTGTGTATGTCAAAATGCATTTATTTGGCATGTAAATATAACAGTAGTGTTAATCAAGGATGGTTAATACTTGGAATTGATGCACACAAACCATGTAGTCATTTTCTTTTATAAGCTTCATTATGGAGTTAGTGTCAGATATATTGAAGGTGGCAGACAATCCATGAAAATTTATGGTGGTGTTAGTGGAATAGCTAGCAAAGCTTTAACAATAACAAACCCAGTGATTAAAAAAAATTATTATAATTACCAAACACCACCAGCATTACATACCTATTTTTAGGTTAGTTCCATTCCCTTGTGCAAGTCAGATTCAGTATGTCGGAGACCCTTGCTGCTGGTGAGCTCAGAATCATGGGCTGTTCTTGTGGGAGAGCTTTGCCTTCAGTTGTCAACTCTGCAAAAGCAGTCAAGCGAACAAACTAGACAAAAGTAGGTACAGGCATTACAGAATAGGGTAGAGGTTCTGAGGGGAAAAAGTCTTGAGAAAAGCCATTGTTTGAGTTTTTAAAATGCAGTTTAACTGGAGATTAAATCACCTCTGAGTCTACCAGAACTGTGGAAACTAATGTATGGACTATGGGAAATGATTTCTTCTTAAGTGTAATTTTGTCTTTGTTGGTTTTTTAGCAATAAGCCATATAAACATTTTCTGCCGACTTATTCTCCCCAAGAGGGCTACTTAAAGGAGAGTGAAGACGTGCAAAGGTAAAACTTTATTGTTGTGGCTCAATTTGCTAAAAGCTTTAGTAGTAATTTAGATGTGCTCTTACTGTGCAGACTTATGTGTTTGTTAAAATTGATGTCATTAATATTTGCTTTTTGGGAAGTCTCTCAGGTCAACCTGATCATATTAAGCCATTGTGCTTTAACTTTTACTGTTCCTTAGTCATTTGGACTCTAGTAACTAAAGCAGACCTCCAGACTGAAAGGCCTTTTCTTTGTGGGCCTTCCAGTCAGCTCCACAGGGGTAGCCCACTTTGTGGGTTATCTGTAGCAGGCCCTAGGCTCTTCCTCCTCACCTCCTCACTGTCATGTGCTACCATCTAACTACTGGTATATGCTCAAAAATGCAAATTTATTTAATTATGAGACAAGTCAGTACTCCAGAGGCAAGTATCAGTCACTTGAAAGTGTTTTTTTTTTAACCCAAGGAATGGATAAATAGATGTAAAAGTGTTTGATCATAAAAAGTGAAAATCTGTTTTCAGAACTCTTGCAGTTTTTTTCCTTGTTTTTAAGTTAAATGGCTCAGACTAGTATATTGTTCTGGAACTTGTTTCTTTCACTTAATGGTATATCATGGAGGATTGTTCTTCGTCGTTGTTTTTGGCTACTGTGTAGTATTCAAAGTATGTAAACCAATTTTGAAGGTTATATATTTAGTTTACTCTGTCTTGTACATTTAAAAGAGGCTTTCTTCTGTATAACTCAGTAGATAAATCAACACGGCAGTTGAAGATTCTTGCCTTGGATCTACCTCTGCAGTTTGGGTAAAAGCAGTTTTCCTTGAAATGTATTTG
Source organism: Phataginus tricuspis (assembly GCA_029783875.1). Lineage (NCBI taxonomy): Eukaryota > Metazoa > Chordata > Mammalia > Pholidota > Manidae > Phataginus > Phataginus tricuspis. The sequence continues at coordinate 33,261,260 of JAQQAC010015468.1, forward strand.
AATTGATTTTTATATGTATGAACCTTGACAGGGCTTCTCTCTTGCCTGCATTAAAAATGAGATTTGTGTCAGATTGAATTAATAATTCAAAATTGAAAAATGCTTTCCTCAACTGCGGAAGCACTTGGAAGTATAGAATTCAGGAGTGACTGTTAATGGAGGTTAGTTTCTCTCAGGTAACATTCCTGAAAATGAGACAGAATGCTTGCATAGTTAGGTGATCTTCTGAAGGTGAGATTTTCTTAGCCCTCGTGTGAAAGAAAGCTAAAGGCAGAAATGGGTCATAATGGCTTACATCTCTTGAGGGCCTGCTCTGCATCAGGCACTGTTCTAAGGCTTTACTGGTATTAACTAATTTAATTCTCATATTAATGTTTGAAGGTAGGCTCCCCAAACATCCCCATTTTACAGGTGAGGAAGCTGAGGCATGTGATATTAAATAACTCGTTCAAGCTTACCCAGTTAGTTAGTGACAGAGCTGAGATTCAAACACAGGCTGTTGCAATTTCAACATCAGACTGTGCCTTTCTTGGGTGAAAGGTACAGCTTTTTGGGCACCTCCCAACCCCCCCATTGGTGTCAGTGGGGGAGTTTACCCACCGCTTCATTCAAAGAAAGTGTATAACCTTTGAAGGAAAGCCTGTGAGGCAAGGACACAGTGTAGCAAGGGTTAGAGAAAGCTGGCCTCTTGAAGAATGGGCTCTGGAGTAAATGGGCAGTGTGTAAGAAACGGGACAAGAGACAGCCTGCTTGAGTGAGAGAAACATTCAGGTGCAGCTCAGGATTCTCAGGGCAGTAGGGGAGGCACGAATTCAGGCCAAAGCTTTGCATCTAAAAGTCTGGAGGTGCGTCTCTGCTCTGTCAGGAGGTTGGATGTGGACAGGAACCTGGATGAAAACTATACAGGGGCAGATTATTGGCAGCTTGCTGAATAATGGCCAAATGGTTTGACTGAGCATGTTCTGTGGCCGTTTCACCATGCAGCATGATGCCTCTGGTGAGAAAACAGCTAATTGCTGCCTGCCGAGGTGGTTCTCTTCCTGGCAGGACATTCCTTGTGGACAGAAACATTGGTGCCTGGCTTCTGGGGAGCCGCAGTAAAAATGCCTGATTTAGGGTACCTAGTGCATCTAATTCCTCCTTTCTTCTGTTAAATCACAGCAAAGGGGACCTCTTTAGATGGCTAATAGATTAACCAGCATCTGTGCACTATTTTGCACGCCTTTAGCAAGGGAAAATAGCTTGCTCACAGGAGCTGTTGAGTGTTTAGGAGTAAAGTGAGCAGATCTTGTTGATTCAGTTTTTAACCCATATTCAGTGAGGTCCTTCTTTAAAAGATGAATACTTCTGATAAAATTATCTCATATTAAACACCTTAAATTATGAATTTCTGTCCATATCTGAGTTTTACTTGACAGAGATCAGTGGCTCCATATATATTTTTCATCATAACAGGCAAGAAAGAAATGAATGGGAATGGGGAGAGACTCATAAAGTTCTGAAATGAGAACAGATTATTGAGCACCACTTTATTCCTAAGTAGACACACCACTTTTTTAGGTGCCTATATATTGTGCTAGGTAAGCTGGTATTTATTTTTTGCCTTTTGGGGAGAAACTGTATTTGCACAAACTATAATGTTTTCATGCATTCAACAGCATTAAAGAATTATTGCACAATGTGGCTGATTATTCAAAAGGGAATGAAGATAACCATGAGCGATACCAGTATTCTGAGTTAGGTAAGAGTCTTGTTGAGATTCTACTTATATTTTCCTTGTCTGTTCTTTGAGAGGTGCTGTCTTTCATTTGCACTTTTGTAAGAAACCCTGAAAACCTTTAGTGGTTCTTCAGGCCTTGCAAAAGCATGAATGCATCAATATTTTTCAGATGATGCCAGCGGCAGGGATGCACGGAAAGAGGGGCTTTTCCAGCACTTCTATCAAGTGATTAAGAAAGAGCGTGATCAAGAGAGGCCGTCAGATTGTATTATTGTTTCTACTGACAAAGCACAGAGGTAGATATATTTCTTTTTAGCATGTCAAATGAGATTGTGTACAAACCGAATAATTAAGTGTTCAGTCTTACATACACAAGTCACTGAGAGTTGAGACCGTCATAATTAATGTTAGAACACTATGAATTATAAGAATTTTGGGTTTACCATTTTACTGGTGGCAGGGACATCCCATGGGTGGGGAGACTTCTCTGAAGATTACTGTCCTATTTAGCTTTTCTGTATTGCTTGAGTTTTCTACAATGAGCACCTGTCAATTTTATAATTAAAAAAAAACAAAAACAAAGCTATTTTCAAGGTTGGGTTCCATGTGCCAGTCACTGTTCTAGGCTCTAGGGATACTTTAGTGCACATAGCAGACAAGCCCCTACCTTGGGCACTGACAGTTTAGTACAGTATGCTGTAAAGCTGGTTTCACTGACCTTTCAGAGAAGGGTTCCTCTCATCTCTTAACTACTTGCTGAATTCCTCTCAGCCTTCCTCTGTGCTGTTTTCTCTTTAATGAAGGATGCCCATTTCCTCTTTCTCCACCTGCCTAACTCACATGGGCCGTGTAAGCACAATTACAGAAGTCTTCCCTGCTGCTCCTGCCCTCTTGGCTGTGTTCAGCTTGTCCTCTGAGTCCATGTAGTGCCCTGAACTCGCATACCATTGGCTCGCACTTGAGGGCAGACAGGGACTTAATATATGAAGATTACTGTATCTCTGGATTATGTTGGGTTTCGTAGTGCTTGGCAAAGAGCCTGGCATGTAGACAAATGTTTGGTTGGAGGTGTCTCTGGGCTGGGTACTGAGTGAGTGCGACTAAAGACCTGGGCATGATGAGAACTGATGATTCCTGAACAGGAGATGAGGCATACACAAAACATAGCTTACCTTAAGGCAACATTGGACTTCTCACTTTATCTTAAATGCAATCTTAAAGTGGTCAGAATTTCTATTCTGTGGTATCTATTTTATGTATAGAAGTTTCCTTTATTTGTAGATAACATCTTCACTCTAAGTTTGTGAAAGCAAAATTGTAACTCCTTACTTGGAGTCATAGCACAGGGAGGATGGCAGAGGCCAATTCCTTTTACATTTGAAAATCATGGGATTTCCTTTAATAATTTTTTAAAAATAATTTATTTTGGTATCATTAATCTACAATTACATGTGCAATATTATGGTTATTAAACTACCCCCTTCATCAGGTCCCCCCCACCAACCCCATTACAGTCACTGTCTCAGCATAGTGAGATGCTATAGAATCACTACTTGTCTTCTCTGAGTTGCACAGCCCTCCCCGTGCCCCCCCAACATTACATCTGCTAATCGTAATCCTTTAATAATTGAAAGACAACCAGACATACCCTGGACTATTTGATCAGGTAGTAGTTCAAACCAGTTTTGAACCCAGAGGCAGTAAAGACTCAGCATGCATGGTAGCTTTGTTTTTCCTCAGCATTTAGCAACTTTAGTACAATATTCTGCATCAACCAGGGAAACCACTTTCATCTTTGACTAGATTGGCTTTCTCAAAACTTATAGCAAGCATCACATGTCACCTGTAGCATCTTGTACTTCTTTTAGAATTGTGACTGACTCCAGCTGGCATTCAGCTTCCACAGCCCTGATATTTTTGCCCCTTTCCTGTCTCCAGAGCCAGGCTGACTGGTATTAATTCGAGTGCAGTGTTTTGTGGTAGAGAAGAGGACTGGAGATTGCTCTTCTTCTCCCCCTCCATCTGGAGTGTTGTTCAGAAACTGCTCCTCAGACGTTACCCAGCCTCTGTCTGGCATTCACAGTTCTGGCATTTAGCCATGGATTGGGACCCTTGGTGGATGTAGTTTAGGAGCCCCTCTGCCATGTGTAGTCTGCTCTGCCAGGAAATCTGTGAACTAGGCCATGCTGCTTGCTTTGCTGCCACTTTGATGTTGGAAAGATTTGTAGTGATATATGTAAGTTGGCTAATTCAATCCTTTATACTCTGAAACAGTAATTAATTTGCAAATCATATCCTCCAATGTGAATTATTATTGTGACTGTTTTGACTCATGGGCTTTCACTCTGTAAATGGAAATCATGTCTTGGTTATCTTATTTTCCTCTTGAATTTATTTTCTGAAGTCATCCATACTCTCCTGAACTGCCAGAGAAGCATTTTTCCTGCTATCATATAATTTTTTAATTCACAAAACATACATTTAATATGTACCTGTCATGTATATAAAACTCTGCTACACACGCTGAGAAACATAAAGATAATTAAGGAACAATTCCTGTTTGTACCACATACAGACTAATAAGATAAAGCTTATGCATAAATAACAAGTGGAAGATGGACTATGCTAAGAGTTGTTCCCGCTCTACGCAGAGTAGCCATAGGAGGAAGAGTAGGCCACCATTGTGAGGTCCAAGGAGGTGAATCAAGGAGGTTCCAGGGAATCATGTCATTTGAGCTGGGCCTCTGAGGTGAGGACTGCAAACAGAAAGGCAAGGAAGGCACAGCTGGAAAAAGTGTGCGGAGAGTTGACTGTCTAGAGAGAACAAGCAATACATTTGGGAAGCGAACACGATGTTTGAAGTTCAGGAGTTTCCAAAACCTAGTAAGATCCATTGGAGCCAGGTCTTGCCAGGACTTTGAAAGCTAGGATAAGTTTAGGGTGCTGAGAAGGGCCTGTGGCTTTTTTGAAAGCTTCACTTGGAACAAGGTCACACAGAGACTGGAGTGTAGGATGGATTGGACTGGGAAAAGAAACTGAGGACAGAAGATAGGTAGGAGGCCTTTGCAGGTTTCTAAGCAAGTATATTGGGCAGGAATGGAAGCATAAGCCCAAAGGAGAGATCTAGGACAGAGTTTCTGGGACTCGAGGACTGAAGCTAAGAAAATAGGAGATGCGATGACTCTGGGTTTTGATCCAAGCTTAGTTACAGGATAGTTGATGTTGACTGAGATGTTTAACTCCAGTATCACCCATTTACTCTTAATAAAGGAATTGTCTCAGTGGTAGTGAACTCAGCAAGCATTGGTCTATCTCAGCAACTAATTGTAAATGGGCATTTTCTCATTTTTCTGAAGATAGTAGTTTCATTTGTTCTTTAAAACAGTCTTAAAATTTCTTTCATGGTCTTTAAATTGAAATGACATCATCAAATAACATTTGAATGATTCCATTTTGAAAAATGCTGGCCACATTCACGTTGCTTACCCAGTGTATTATGCCGCAGAAAAACATGGCTTTGACACACTCTTTCTTTATGAAATTACATACATAGTTGTATGAGGGCACTACGTTTTCAAAAAAGTGAGTTTCCTTTTGGTTAGAGCTACCTCCTGTTTTCTTAACTGATTCCATCAGACAGATAACATACTCTTGAATGTTTTTAGATTATCTAAGAATGAAAACATGTTGTAGGGCATGCATGTTTTTTGAACGAGTATGGTATTTTCCACCTCACTTACTTGAATACAGTAAAAATAAAGTATCTCACCCCTCACTTACTTAAATTTGTGGTGCATCAGAGTACCTATGGAACAACTGCTTGGTGACATAGATTTTCCTTCTTTTGTTTGATTGAAAGTAACCCACCTTTTTCTTGTATGTGCGTGTGTGTGGTTTTTTTTTTAAGGGAATTTGCAATAGCCATAGGTCATCGGTTACAGGATCATGGCCTCGTGGTGGAAATGATTCACCTTACCACTGCATCGGGTCTGTCACGAGCACTCCAGGAAGTTAAAGATGATGGATCCCCATTTTGTATTCTTGTTGAACAGTCTGATGTAAACCTTTCCTCTTGCACCGTAATTATGCTTCATGAGTCTATCAAAAGTAAGTTTAGCTCAATCGAGAATTATCACTTCGAATAGATCCTGCTTTAAAAATGTAATATTTTTTCTTTATATGCTGGCCCACTGTGAAGGTTCACCATGGTCAGTAACTAAACTGGATATAGTTGAGGAAAAATGACTTGAATAGGTATTATGAAGTATTCTCCTGTGTATTAGAGATCATTGAAACTTAAATTGTCTTCATTGCTTAAGAATCCAAAATACCTCTTCTAAAATATTATATAACCAATTCAGTTTTCCTGTATAGAACTTTTGACCAAATCTTACCACCATCTTTTCTACCCTTAGTGGTAAGTCTAAAAGACTCTAGTCACCTCTGGCATTCCCATAGACTGGCTCTCTTGCTAAATTTGCCTTTTCTAAGGTACCACAAACATTTCCTTTATTACGCTCACCAGAGTGCATAAAAATGAACCCTCTTTTCCTCCCCAAAATACACAGACTTAGGCAACTGCACAACTTCATCTCCCTCCTGGTCAGAGCTGCTACTTCAGTGGCGGCAGGCACTGCCATGTGGAGGGCTCCCCAAGCAACTCCCTGAGAATTATACCTAAATAAGTGTAGGTGTTCTGGTTCTCTTGTCTTTGCAGGAGATCTTGGTACTGTTCTATTCAGTCCAGACACACTGAATTCCTCCTGTGTGCTGGCCCTGTACAAGATGGCAGACCGTCCCTGCTAGCTTTCTCTGCCCGGGTGAGCAACAGCAAGGTGGGCTTCTCTAGTAGGCCCTGGAGTGCCTGTCTCAGCCTGAGTCTCCTCGGCAGTGAGGGTTTCCATTGCTAAGTCAGAAGAGAGCTACCGTTCCCTTGGGCAGAGACCTGGTAGAACACTAGTAGCTGGACTTACATTCCCCCTATAGCTCTGGAGCCTGCATAGAAGTCAGTGTAGGATAGATTGCTCTGTTAGCTACCCAAGATACTGGGTCTGAAAAGACAATAGTGAAGAACACTTGCTTTTCATCCTCCTGGGAGTGGTAGGACATCTTTTATTCCAATCATCCTGTTTGCTTTGCCTCTGTGTGGCCACCCACACCCTCCTGGCCAACTCTTACTCAGAACTGTTCCCAAGAGTATGAAACTGCTATTTTTCTAGGCATAGAAAATTTCGAATTCATTTTAAATAATAAGATTAAACCACATTTATGTCATACATAAGTTCTGAAAATGTAAAAGAAAGTGCATACTTTAAAAAATTGCAAATACCAATCACCTGGGATGGGGGTGGGGAACAGTATAATATGAACAGATCATGCAGAGGACTAATCATATCTGGTTACTTAGATTTTTTCATTCATGCAAGATCATTTAGGAAGTGATCACTAAACTAAGTAGGTTGAATGATTTAGTGAATACTAAAATACCTTTAAAAATCAGCACTACTTCAAAAAAGCATATAATCTGTTTTTCACATGTTACAAATTCAGAAGACAATTTCTTTTTCACATCCAGAATAGTATTAATACGTACATACTTCATTTCTCATCCCTGAACTCAGATCATAAGTAAAAAGAACACTTTGTTTTTTCCTATAAGTTACATCTATTTTAGCAAAATTTGTCTTACCTGGGCTCTCTTTCACAGTGCTTTATAGCCAACAGTTTGTTTTATACGTTGCATGCAACCTTTATTCAGAAGCATGTGGAGCTACATTGTGGAGACAAACATTTAAAATAGTCAAACAGTGAAACTTTAGCACCTGAAGGCATATATGTATTCATATTTCTTCCTAAATGTAATCTTAAACATTGTTTAAGAGTTAGCCAAATACTGTAATCCCTACTGTATGTAGCCCTGTAGTAGTGCCCCTTGGGTCATAAATGGTTCAGAAACCAATATATAGAACTATAGAGCAAGACAGGATAGGGGCCTTCCATCTAAAATTAAACTTTTATTAACTTTTATTCTCAGTAGATAAACCTAGGAGAGATCAGAAAATGCCTGTGCATTTGACAGTACCCATTAAATTATGTAAAAGCTGCTCCTGATATCTAGAATTTATTTTATATGTAATATTTGGGGTCTAGAACACCCTTTATCTGATTTGGGAAGGCTTTTAACATGGTTTAAGGTTCCATAGGCCTGAGCCAAAGACTGCAGAGTCACATGGAGGATGTGGGTCACTCCTCATGCATCAATGACAGAGCCTGGACGCCATGCATCGCATGTGTCTGTCTGCCTTTTATCCAGGCATTGCATACACAAAGTTACAAGATAAACACTAAAAGGTGTGCAGTGAAGAACAGAAGCCCCTGCTTCACTCTTTTCTCACCTTCCCTCTGCTCTCTGAAAGATGCCTTCTCAGCTCCTGGTGGTTTCTTCCATCAGTCAGGCTCATCTCAAGTTGCTTACCCTGATTGCTGAAACCAAATAAAACACCTTCACTTTTAGTTTGTTTTGTTTTATTTTTGACTTTCTGAGTAGTCAGTGATGGTTGAAATTGCATTCTGCCTTTTTTTAAGCTATGTTTATTTAGTTGTAAGAATTTGCATTGACACATATGCCACCTATTTCTTCTGTTTCTCGTCAGCTTAGCATGAAGCTGTCCAGTTGCAAAATGAAGGTTTGTGTGGAAACAGTAAATCAAGCTACCAAATGTTATAATTTTGAAATGGAATGTAATGTTTGATTTTGAAATTTGACAAGGCACCTACCATTGGGGGTTCTTGTCTTTTGAATCAGTAAACAGTCCCATCTGCACTGAAAGCTGAGGCAGTCTACCCAACATGTAGTTAGATTGGCTGTTATATCCTTGTTGTTTTTTTCCTCTTCTCTTTTTGTAAATGTGTTTTGAAAGGAAGCAGGGCACCCATTTGTTGTAAAGCAGGCTCTTTCTTATCCCTAGTACATTGTCATGTGCCCCTGGATGATGCCCTGATGCTGGTGGCTAAAGAATATAGGAGATTTTCCTCTAAATGGGAGCAGCAGGAACGTGCTGGAATTTCTCTGAGGGCTGGAAATCTGGTAGATGACTTCCTGGCCCGGGAGTGCCTTACCAGCTACTCTGTCCCTTTGGGCATTCAGCATCTTCTCTTCCTTTTGAATGAGGGAAAGCATTTGTACAGGAATGAGTTGGACCTGCTCATCAACTACTTGAAGACCAGGAAAGGACAACTGGAAGGTATTTGGCACCATTCCTATTCTTCCCCATTTTAAGCCCCAGAAAGCCCTTTTCTGCAAATCTATGTGTGAAGGAAAACTAAGAATTTTTCATTTAGTTGAGAGAACATACTTCTGTAATATAAGGTTGTCTGGTTTGGACATGTCTCAGATAGGAATACACTATTTTAATGTTTAACCTTTATAGATTAAAATGTTTCTTCTGAAGCTAAATTGTCTTTTGAACCACTTTTAACATATAGTTAAGATGACTTCTCTACATAGATTGTCATGTAGGAAATAGTTCCAGTTCACTATCATTCTACTTTTCTGATTTTTAAGTTACAGGTTTTTGTTAGTTGAGACATTTTTAAGGTTACTTTTAAGTGTATGGCAAATGTGAAGAAGCAGTTCTTAAATCTTGAAGTTATAGGACCATGTTAAAGCTGAAGTTATAGGACCATGTTAAAGCTTTAAAGAAATTGTTTATCTTAGAGGGGAATCCATAAACTTAAAACACAACAGTGTTGTTTCCTTTTTTCCCCAAGTGCTTAATAACTTATTTATTTATAATTGAAATATATCACATTATATTATTTCAGGTATACAGCATAATGATTTGATACTTGTATATACTGTGTAATGATGGCCACAATAAGTCTAGTTAACAACTATTTCTCTTTGATTATAGAAACTTCTAAGTCAGAAAAAGTGAAGATCTTCCTTGAATTTTCTGAGTTGTTCTTTGTACAGTTTGCTGACATCTAGACTAGGCTTCTGCTCACCATTTGTTTTCTTCATTTTTCAGGCTTTGAGATGCCAGATCCTTTGGTTGCCAGTGGTCATTCCTCATTTCAAGGCAGGAATACCCCTGTGGTGGGCAAGCCACCTCCACTTCTTCCAACCCCTGGAAAGAGGTCCTTCCCAGGCCTTCGTCCCCCAGTTCCTGTCAACACCCCTTTGCTAGGTGATAGGCCTAGAAGAAGTCTCCTTCCACTGCCAGGTCAGTGTTTCCCTCAAGGAATAAGATAAAGGAGTAGTAGTTCTGCTTCCACAAGAATTCCCCTGAGATAGCAGGACAGTTTCGAGCGATTGCAGGGTGTTGTCATATTTTTGAATATTAAGATTTCAGAAGACCAGGAGAGAAGAGACACTTGGAGTTTCAGTGGGTGCCATTCCTCTTGAATGAGTTGCCTGAGTTTTCGTACAGGGAGAACTGAGTTCTCATAATAAGCACTTTGAATTCAGTAGCGTTTTTGAGTCTTCTTTTCTGAGTAGTTGGTGCCAAATAGTACATTTGCCTAAAATGAGGTTGTATTATTGTGGACTTCTTCCATTGTAAGTGACAGGAACCCAACTCAGTTCACTTAAAAACAAGGAGACTTGGCTGGCTTACATAGCTGAAATGCCCAGAGTTGACTAACTTCAAGGCCTCACTGATCCTCCCCTCAAGAGGTGTTATCAGACATCCATCTCTTACCTTTGGGAGGAGACCTGGGTGAATCTAACCACATGGGTACAGACTTCCAGTCAGCTCCGTGCCCTCCTGTATGATTCTTGGTATAGCAGTACCTGAGCCTTTCTTGCCCTGGAGGGTAAAGAGTTTTAACTCCTGTAGGCACCTAGGAGTGGCTTCCTCCACTTAGTGCCCTTCCCTCTGTTCCTCATCTTCAAGGTGTCTGTTCATACACTCTCGTCTCCTCTCCTGTGCTGCTTGGATTGACAGTGGGAGCAGAGAAGGAATTGGATGAGAGCCCATTTTCAGTCTGCCATGGCAAAGAGAAGGTTGTCAGTGAAGTCTTTGTGGAAAGGTGGCTTTTCACCTGGGCCTTAAATAAAATTTGGACCTGGGGGTGCATTTGTGCCTAATAGTCAAATATTGCTTTGGGCTCTTGAGTGAACAGATTATTTTAGCCAAAAGTATTCCCTATGAAAGATTTCCACCTTGACTGTTACTGTGGATCAAAGTAGAGGGAATGTGCTCTCTTGCTTTGGTGGCTATACACATACATGCCTTTTGCAGGCAAGGGCAGTCTGTGTTAAAGATCCACAGCCTTGGGATGAGGGAGAGTGCAGTTCTGCGTCTTCTGTGTTCCATCACACCTGTGCTTTCTTGCTGCCATGTCTTTGCTCCCTCCCTCTCTTCCTTCAGCAGTGCTCACCGTTTCCCTGGGCCTCAACCCGCTCCCTTCCTGGGTCACCCACCGGCCCCTTCTTGCCACCTAGTCTTCCCTGCAAGAAGTGACTGAATTAAGGGGAGAAGCACTCGGAAAAAAATCTTTTTGCTCTGAATTGCTTCTCATCCTTGCCGTTAGTTTAAAAACAAAATTCTTTGAGAAAGTGTCCCGTTCAGCAGAATGAGGCTTATACTGGCAGACTGACTGCCCAAGAGAGAAGTGACAGGGTGCTAGGGCGTGTGTCAGAGCTCTGTGGGCTGTGTCCAGGCCAGGGCTCTAGGTGGGATGTTAGGCTCTCAGAAACCGAGCGGTTCTGGTATGTTAGGGGTCCACCTTTTTGCCCTGAAGGTCCCCACCTTTAAGCACTGGGAGCCCCCACCTTTAAGCACTTGGATGTTTGAGAAAATGTGTTCCAAGTGTCAGAACAGAACATTTTGAGCAAAACCCACTTGGAGAAGGTAAGGGTGGTAGACCAGGATGTTAGAACAGACCAAGGGATTGCAAACTTCTTAAAGGACCAGATGGTAAATATTTTATTTTAGGCTTTGTGGGCCAGGAAGCAAAATCAAGGATATTATGTACATCTGTATATAACTATTTAAAATGCAACCATTCTTAGTTCACTTGGGCCATACCAAAACACAGCAGGCTGAATCTGAGCACCAGACTATAGTTTGCTGACCCCTGGAGGACCACTGAGGCAGTCTGGGCCCACAGAGGACTGTAGGGCTTTGCGGAGATGAGTTTGGACTCGGCGTTTGTGGCAGGTGCTCCTGCTCAGCCCCTTTCTAAAGATTAGGAAAGGTCCCTTTGGGGAGAGCACCTGGAACCCAGTTCAACATATGTATTACTGTTTATGTTTCGGTTTTTGTTCTCTGCAGGATTGGTCAACCCCAAAGGTCTCTTTCCCCCTCCACTACTGGCAGCCCCTTCCAAGAGGTCTGCTCCTTTGGGATGCCCCCCTCCCAAGCCTGCTAAGCGTCCACTACTTGGGGAGAAACCAGGTCTTTTAGCACCACCACCAGGTGAGTAGCTAGGTTAGCTCGCAGTGGCATTCTAGGCTAATGCTGCCCAGTGGAACTTTCTGCGAGAGAGGAAATGTCCTATAGCTGTGTTTTATAATATGGTAGCTGTTAGCCACCTGTGGCTGTTCAGCACTTAAAATGGGGCGAATATGACCAAGGAACTGAATTTTTTATTTAATTTAATTTTAATTAATTTAAATGACTACAGTCACATAGTAATTACATGTAGTCACATGTGGCCAGTGCCTACTGTAATGAACTGCACAGTTCAAGGTTACTGGAGGTCTTAAGGAGCTGTACCAATAAGTCGTAAAGTGTGTTGTGTTTTTGCCATGTTAAAATCTATTATTACTTAGTCTTTTTCTCCCTCCTCTTTTTAAAAAAGGGAAATGTTGTATCTCTACCATAATGATATCATTGTCAACTATAAAATAGAAGGTAACTATAAAAAAAGAACAAAAAAGAGCATTACTAGACTCCTGCCACATACTGTTGCCTGTTTCAGTCTTTAAGCTTAAGAAATTGCTCTCCTTCTGGTCAAGAAAGGGGATTACTAAGGGTCAAGGGGTTATTAGTGGAATACCAACACTACTAGAAACTCTTTCTTGACTGTACAGAAGGATTGCAAGAGGTTGGCACAGGAAGTATCTTCTGATGAAGTTGAATGTTGTTTAATCGTGTTTCTGTGCCTCCCTAATGCCGTTCAGAGGTGTGCACCTTGTTTCTGCTTGGCTCAGAGAGGCACATGGTCCCTCCCCTGCTGGGCAGGAGGGCAGGGATGTGATCTGCCTTATTTTAGTACCGGTTGATTGATACCCAGCCCTGGCTTGGAGCCTGTGCAGGAGCAGAGGCCTTTTCTCTGTCTTTGACAGTGCAGACCTGGCCAGCTCTCATCTTCTACTTTCCCCCTGTATGGCTGGGAATGATGAGGTCAGAGGCTTCCACATGCCCCCAAAGCCATCAGAGCACTAGGGCAGACTGCTTTGGCTAGTCTGCCGAGGGAGTAGGTAGGAGGCGAGATGCGCCCTGGCCTAGGGTGGATGCAACCCCACAGGATTTTGCTGACTTCATTTCTAGTCGTTTGGGCTTACTGAGCCTAGAAAAAGCCACTGCCCTGAGTTCCTCTTAGTTCACTCGAATTCTGTTTGAGCTTTGGGGTGAAGCCCCACTGTTAGGAAAGTGGGCCTTTGTCTTTCATGCAGGAAACATTTTTAATGATACCTTATGCCATTTTAAAGTTTTAATCCTTAAATTTTTAGTCAAACATGCTTCCAATGGATATATATTGTGTCATTGTCATATAAAGGATATACATTTATAAAATGATGGCAAGACAGAAACAGGTCAGTGACTCCTGTGCTCCTGGGGACCCAGATAAAATGTCTAATTCTGAGGTTGTCATCTGACAGACCACATTTTTAGGAAATTTTGAGAACTTTCCTCACCCCTAAGCTGGCTCTCCATGGCTTCTAAGGGCCCTCTCAGCTCCAAATTCCAGGACTAATAGTTGGAGAAAACTTTTTACAACAACAAAAATGAAAACATGAAGCATGCTATACAAGGTCTAACCATAATAGTTCCCATGTATTGAGTTCTCATTAGGTGACAGGCATTGAGATAATTTCATTTAGTCCTCAACCCTGAGCTAGGTACTGAGATTATCTCCATCTACTACATGAGTCACCTATTGTCCAGAGGGTGATTAACCTGCCCAAGGCCACTCAGTGGTACCTGGTGGAGTCAAGATTGCACACCAGCCATGTGACACCACATTCCATGCTCTTAACAACCACATAATCCTAGCAGCACATAAACCTTATCAAATGGTTGTTGCTTTCAACAAATCTCATATTTTTGCTTGGATTTCAACCACATCCTTCCATCCACAAGCCTCCCTTTGACAAAGGGCCAAAAGCGTTTTCACATCCCTTACCTGTTCTGATTCGTCAGTGTAAGTAAGGGCTGTAGACGTTCAGAGGTTGGGGTGGTTGTGGTTCACATGGAGCCAGGGTGGTGCCACAGAGTCCTAGCAGAAGAGCTGGGCTTGGAGGAAGTCAACTATTTGGGTGCCTGAAGGGGAGAGGTGCCAGGCTCTCCTGTTGATAGGGGCCCTCCGTGAGGTGCTCAGAACTCAGTGAAGGTGAGGGTGGGGCCAGGTATCCCATATTCCTCCTTTGTAAAATGAGGGCTGAAACCAGGATTGAATGAGATAGTATAAATGAAAATCTTTCAGACCCTCCAAGAATTGCATAAATGTCTGCTAATGCTACAGCTCGGTTAATCTGATTCTGCCTGTGAAGGTGGGTGTGACTGGGGGCTTGGTGAACCAGGGAAAGGATGTAAATTGATGCTGCTGTGTCCCACCTCTTCACAGTTCTTTTGCAGTCGGTACTGCACAAGCAAACAGTTCAACCTGTGCCTTTACTCAAGTAAGGAGAGCTCTGCTGAGCTAGGAAAACAAGGTGGCTGCCACCCCGATGCGGTTTCACCCTCCTCCAAGGACCAAGGCCCCTATTTGGCCTGCAGCACTGATGTCCAAGCAGCGGGTGCAAATGGCCATCCTTTTTGTCCCAAACATGGTCCAGTGGAAACTTATAAAAAGTTTGGAGTCCTTTTGTACCAAACTAGAGGTTTGTGGAAGGTCATTGTTCTAGATGTTAGATCTTGATACGGTTCAATTATATGCATATTTTAATACAATAAAAACTTTTAGCTTTTATATACTGTTTGCCCCTTTTTAAACACTTTTATATTTTGGAATAATTTTAGATTTACAAAAAATTTTCAAAGATAGGACAGGGAGTTCCTTCATCCAGCTTTCCCCTGATGCCAACATCTTATATAACCATCGTACATTTACTAGGAAATTAACATTAGTACAATAATAATAACTATGCACAGACTTTATTCATATTTCACTGGCTTTTCCGTCAATGTAATTTTTCTGTTTCAGGAGCCTATTCTGGGTACCATGTAGGCCCCTTTTAATTTTATTATGTTTGAGGTGTATTTTTATTATGAAACATTGTTAATGTACAGAGAATTTGAATGAAGAGTTCTGATGAACACAGGGAGCATCCATATATTCTGTACCTAAATTCAACAATTAACATTGTCATTTTTCAATTTACTCATATGTCTGTGTAAGTATTCTCAACCATGTAAATAAGTTGCAGAGCTCAGTATCTCACATTTAAATACTTTAGCATGCCTATCCTAAGAATAAGGACATTCTCTTATATGAATGATACTGTTACCATAACTTAAAAGTTAATAATAATTCTATAATATCTAATGTCTGGTTCCCATATTTGAATTTCCCAATTGTCCCAAGAATGCTTTGGTGGGCTTTTTTTAAAACCAGGGTTTAATTAAGATTTGTACATTGCCTTTGGTTGTTAGGTGTCTTTAGTTTCTTTTAATCTAGAACTGTCTTCCTACTTTTTTTTTTCCGTAGCAATACTGACTTCAAGTCTGAGCTACTTGTCTTGTAGAATATCCTACATTCTGAATTTCTCTGATTGTTTCCTCATGGTATCACTTAACTGTTCTTCTGTTCCCTGTACTTTCTATATCCTGAAAGTTTGGTCTGGATTCAGGTCTATTATTTCTGGCAAGAGTATTTTCATAGGTGGTGCTGTTTCATCTTGTATTGTATCAGAAGGCACCTAACAGTTGTCCTGTGGGGGATGCTGCTGTGTTTGGTCACTTGGGTAAGGTGGTGACTGCCTTGGAGCAAGTAGTTTTTTTCCTTGAGGCTTGATGCTTTGTCATTAAGCAAATATCCTATTAGCCAACAACTTTTAGCTAATTGTTTAGTGTCCATTGGTGATTCTTGTCTGATTCAATTACTAGATTAAAACTTCTCCTCTTTTAATTGAAACATAACATCTTAAATGTTCATTTTAGTGAGTTTTAAAAATTGTACAGACCCATGTAACTGGCATTCAAAACAAGGTGCAGGCATTTACAGATATCTCTTCAGACCATTCTGGGCACTCGCTCTCCTCCCCTGACCCTTTTTGACTCCTAGCACCTTAGTTT
The DNA here is from genome assembly GCA_029783875.1 of Phataginus tricuspis. Taxonomy (NCBI): domain Eukaryota; kingdom Metazoa; phylum Chordata; class Mammalia; order Pholidota; family Manidae; genus Phataginus; species Phataginus tricuspis. The sequence goes on from JAQQAC010015468.1 coordinate 33,277,448, forward strand.
GGTCTGTTCTTATAGCTTATATAGATGGAATTAATATAGACTTATTGTTTTCATTTCACAATATATATAAATATCAAATCATTATACATTATAATATTATATAATATAATGTATATCAATTAACCTCAAGTTTAAAAAAGAAATTAAAAATTTTTATAGACATGCAAATAAATTATTTACAGTGGGGTGTCAATTGATTTTCCTTCTCCAATGTAGAAGAATCCAGTTTTGCTTTGATTTTGTACATTCATTTCAGTATTTCTGATCTAAAAATGTGATTTTGGATTGTTCTTTTAACTGGTTGCAACACCTTACTGGTTTCTTCTTTTAATAGTTAAAGAAAAAAATCTTGAACACATGGCTTTTTAAAAAAATGGAATTATGCAGTATGTATTTTGTTGAGACTAATTTCTTTTGCTTCTAGAATGCTTTTGAGGTTCACCCATATTGTTGCATGAGCCCATGGATTGTTCCTGTTTGTTGCTGAGCAGGAGTTCATTGTATGGATACGCCACAGCCTGTCTGTGCATTCCCTCTGTTAGACTTGGCTGTTTTAAGATTGCTTATACAAGTTCTTTGTGGGGGTATATTTGCATTTTTCTTGGGTAGACACCTAGTAGTGGAATTGCTAGACCATAGGGTAGACACATATTCAGTAAGTACTGCAAAGCAGCTCTACCATTTTACATGGCCGCCAGCAGTGGCCCAGAGCTCTGGCTGCTCCACACCCTCACTCTCTTTGGTGTTGGCAGTCTTCCCTTTCAGCCATTCAAGTGCCTAATGGTGTTGAGCACTTTCTCTTTTTCATAGTTTGTCTGTTTAGGAGATGGGTCAGTGAAGGCTTACAAAGATTTTTTTGTCAGTGTATTAGTTTCCTAGGGCTGCTGCAACAAAATGCCACAAACATGGTGGCTTAAAACAACAGAAATTGGAGGGGATGAGCTAAGATGGTGGCATGAGCAGGGTGGCAGAAATCTCTCAAAACCATATATATTTTTGAAAATACAACAAATACAACTATTCCTAAAAGAGAGACCAGAAGATACAGTACACCAGCCAGGCTACATCTACACTGTGAGAACTCAGCACCTCATGAAGATACAAAGCCGTGACCCAATGGAACCTGAGCACTCTTCCACCCCAGCTCACCAGCAGGAGGAAAAGAATCAGAGTGGGGAGGGAGTGGAAGCACAGGGCTGCTAAATAACCAGCCCTGGTGATCTGCACTGGGAGCACAGACACACACCACATGGTGTACTGGATATTAGAGAAACGGAAGGGCAGGATCTGAGATGGAGACTGCAAGCGAGTCCCCACAGCCGGCTCCCCTGGGACAAAAGAAAAGCAGGTGCTTTTAAAAGTCTTAAAGGGACAATGGCCCAACAGCTGAATAAAATCGTCCCAGCACACTCAGCCCAGTGGGCTTGGGAGTCTTGAGGAACTTCGGGTCTCCTGACCCCCTGCAGGGTGAAGCAGCCCCGGGGCCCCTCATGGTGCTGCAAATGGACTGGCTGACCCGCCACAGCTGCAGAGCAGCCGGAGAGTGGCCTACCCATGGCAAACACACAGAGTCTCCTTACAGCGCGCAGCTAACCGACGGGCAGCAGAAACTGGAGCAAGGTCCAGAAGGCGCGAAGGGGCCCGTCCTGGCAGTAGACCGCACCCAGCATGGGGGCTACGCCCCCGCAGTGCTCTAGGCTAGCCTGAGGGTGGCCCTGCCCACGGCAGCTCAGAGGATTATCCCAGAGACTGCCTCCATGTGTACAGGTAACCGACACAGGCTGCGGAAGCCGGGGCAAGGTCCGGAAGGCGCGAAGGGGCCTGACCTTGCAGTAGAACATACCTGGCGTGGATGATACGCCCCCACAGTGCTCTAGGCCAGCCTGAGGGCGGCCCTGCCCACAGCAGCTCAGGGGATTACCCTAGAGACTGCCTCCCAGTGTGTGGGTAACCAGCACAGGCTGCAGGAGCTAGAGTAAGGTCTGGAAGGCAGGAAAGGCCCAATCTTGCAGTAGAACACACATGGCGTGACTGCAACCCCCCCGCAGTGCTCTAGGCTAGCCTGAGGGCAGCCCCGCCCACTGTAGCTCAGGGGAGTATCCCAGAGACTGCCTCCTGGCGTGTGGGTAACCAGCACAGGCTGCGGAGAAGGGCAAGGTGAACAACAAGCAGGAAGGGTCTTTGTTCTCCCAGCTGACACACGTGCCACCAGCCTGTGACCACTTCTGTCACCATGAAAAGACAGGAGAATCTGGACCAGTCAAAAATCACTCAGACAACTCCAGAGAGAGGGCCTGGTGGGATAGATTTAAACAGTCTTCCTGAAAAAGAATTCAAAATAAAAGTCAGGGGGGAAATTACAGAAATGAAACAATCGATTGATTGGCTTAAGAGCAGACCGGACAAGGTGCAAGAGACTGTTAATGGAATACAAATCAGAGAACAGGAGTACAGAGAAGCTGAAGCAGAGAGAGATAAAAGGATCTCGAGGAATGAAAGAATATTAAGAGAACAGTGTGACCAATCCAAACGGAACAATATTCGCCTTACAGGGTTACCAGAAGAAGAAGAAAGAGAAAAAGGGATAGAAAGTGTCTTTGAAGGAATAATTTCTGAAAATTTCCCCAAGTTGGGGAAGGAAATAGTTTCTCAGACCATAGAAGCCCACAGATCTCCCAACACAAGGGACCCAAGGAGGACAACACCAAGACATATAATAATTAAAATGGCAAAGATAAAAGACAAGTACAGAGTATTAAAGGCAGCCAGACAGAGAAGAAAGATCACCTACAAAGGAAAACCCAATAGGCTGTCACCAGACTTCTCAACAGAAACGTTACAGGCCAGAAGAGAATGGCATGATATATTTAATGCAGTGAAACAGAAGAACCTTGAACCAAGAATACTGTATCCAGCACGATTATCATTTAAATTTGAGGGAGGGATTAAACAATTCCCAGACAAGCAAAAGTTGAGGGAATTTGCCTCCCACAAACCACGTCTACAGGATATTTTTAAGGGACTGATCTAGATGGAAGGACTCCTGAGGCTAAATAGATGTCACCAGAGAAAACAAAATCACAGCAAAGAAAGCAGACCATCCAAATTCCAACTAAAGGCAAAAAATAAAATCAGCTATCCACAAAAACAGTCAAAGGAAACACAGAAGAGTACAGAATAAAACATCTAACATATAAAGAATGGAGGAGGAAGAATAAGAAGGGAGAGAAATAAAGAATCATGACTGTGTTTATAATAGCTTAGTAAGAGTTAAGTTAGATTGTTAGATAGTAAAGAAGCTACCCTTGAACCTTTGGTAAACACGAATCCAAAGCCTGCAGTGGCAATAAGTACATATCTATCGATAATCATCCTAAATGTAAATGGACTGAATGCACCAATCAAAAGACACAGAGTAACAAAATGGATAAAAAAGCAAGACCCATCTATATGCTGCTTACTAGAGACTCACCTCAAACCCAAAGATATACACAGACTAAAAGTGAAGGGATGGAAAAAGATATTTCATGCAACCAACAGGAAGAAAAAAGCAGGGGTTGCAGTACTCGTATCAGACAAAATAGACTTCAAAACAAAGAAAGTAGCAAGAGATAAAGAAGGACATTACATAATGATAAAGATGTCAGTCCAACAAGAGAATATAACCATTATAAATATATATGCATCCAACACAGGAGCACCAACATATGTGCAACAAATACTAACAGAATTAAAGGAGGAAATAGAATGCAGTGCATTCAGTTTAGGAGACATCAACACACCACTCACTCCGAAAGATAGATCAACCAGACAGAAAATAACTAAGGACACAGAGGCACTGAACAACACACTAGAACAGAGGGACGTAAGAGACATCTACAGAACTCTACATCTACAGATCTACAGAAGCAGCAGGATACACATTCTTCTCAAGTGCACATGGAACATTTTCCAGAATAGACCACATACTAGGCCACAAAAAGAACCTCAGTAAATTAAAAAATATTGAAATCCTACCAACCAACTTCTCAGATCACAAAGGTATAAAACTAGAAATAAATTGTACAAAGGAAAACAAAAAGGCTCACAAATACACGGAGGCTTAACAACATGCTCCTAAATAATCAAGGGATCAACAACCAAATTAAAACAGAGATCAAGCAATACATGGAGACAAATGACAATAACAGCAGAGAGCCCCAACTTCTGTGGGATGCAGTAAAGGCAGTTCTAAGAAGAAAGTATACTGCAATCAAGCCTATTTAAAGAAGGAAGAACAATCCCAAATGAATAGTCTAAAGTCACAATTATTGAAATTGGAAAAAGAAGAACAAATGAGGCCCAAAGTCACCAGAAGGAGGGAAAAAATAAAGATCAGAGAGGAAATAAATAAAATTGAGAAGAACAAAACAATAGAAAAAAATCAATGAAACCAAGAGCTGGTTCTTTGAAAAAATAAACAAAATAGATAAACCCAAACAAAATTAACACACAGAAATCTGTTGCTTTCCTATACACTAACGATGAACTAACAGAAAGAGAAATCAGAAAAACAATTCCATTCACAATTGCATCAAAAAGAACAAAATACCTAGGAATAAACCTAATGAAGAAAGTGAAAGGCCTGTACTCTGAAAACTACAAGACACTCCTAAGAGAAATTAAAGAGGACACTAACAAATGGAAATTCAGCCCATGCTCTTGGCTAGGAAGAATAAATATTGTCAAAATGGCTATACTACCTAAAGCAATCCACAGATTCAATGCAATCCCTATCAAACTACCAATTTCTTCAATGAACTGGAACAAATAATTCTAAAATTCATATGTAACCACAAAAGACGCCGAATAGCCAAAGCAATCCTGAGAAGGAGGAATAAAATGGGGAATTATGCTCCCTGACTTCAGGCTCTACTACAAAGCCACAGTAATCAAGACAATTTGGTATTGGCACAAAAACAGACCAACAGACCAGTGGAACAGAATAGAAAATCCAAACATTAACCCAAACATTTACAGCCAATTAATATTTGATAAAGGAGCCTTGGATATACAATGGGGAGAGGACAGCCTCTTCAGCAGCTGGTGTTGGAAAAACTGGACAGCTACATGTAAGAGAATGAAACTGGACTACTGTCTAACTCCATACACAAAGGTAAACTCAAGGTGGATCAAAGACCTGAATGTAAGTCATGAAACCATAAAACTCTTAGAAAAAAACATAGGCAAAAATCTCTTGGACATAAACATGAGTGACTTCTTCATGAAAATATCTCCCCGGGCAAGGGAAACAAAAGCAAAAATGAACAAGTGGGACTATATCAAGCTGAAAAGCTTCTGTACAGCAAAGGACACCATCAGTAGAACAAAAAGGCATCCTACAGTATGGGAGAATATATTCATAAATGACGTATCCGATAAGGGGTTGACATAAAGAATATATAAAGAACTCATGCACCTCAACAAACAAAAAGCAAATAATCCAATTAAGAAATGGACACAGGACATGAATAGACACTTCTCTAAAGAAGAAATTCAGATGGCCAACAGGCACATGAAAAGAGTTCCACATTGCTAATCATCAGAGAAATGCAGATTAAAACCACAATGAGATATCACCTCACACCAGTGAGGATGGCCACCATCCAAAACACAAACAACAACAAATGTTGGCAAGGATATGGAGAAAAGTGAGCCCTCCTACAGTGCTGGTAGGAATGCAAATTAGTTCAACCACTGTGGAAAGCAGTATGGAGGTTCCTCAAAAAACTCAAAATAGAAATACCATTTGACCCAGGAATCCCACTCCTAGGAATTTACCCTAAGAATGCAGCAGCCCAGTTTGAAAAAGACAGATGCACCCCTATGTTTATTGCAGCACTATTTACAATAGCCAAGAAAAGGAAGCAACCTAAGTGTCCATCAGTAGATGAAAGGATTAAGAAGATGTGGTACATATACACAATGGAATATTATTCAGCCATAAGAAGAAAACAAATCCTACCATTTGCAACAACATGGATGGAGCTAGAGGGTATTATGCTCAGTGAAATAAGCCAAGCCGAAAAAGACAAGTATCAAGTGATTTCACTCATATGTGGAGTATAAGAACAAAGAAAAAAAAATTGAAGGAACAAAACAGCAGCAGGCTCACAGAACCCAAGATTGGACTAATAGTTACCAAAGAGAAAGGGACTGGGGAAGATGGGTGGGAAGGGAGGGATAAGAGGGTAAAAGGGGCCTTATGATTAGCAGACGTCATGTTGGGGGGGTACGGGGAGGGCTGTACAACTCAGGGAAGACAAGTAGTGATTCTGTAGCATCTCACTACACTGATGGACAGTGACTGTAATGGGGTTGGTGGGGGGGACCTGATGAAGGAGGTAGTTTAATCACCATAATATTGCACATGTAATTGTAGATTAATGATACCAATATAAATTATAAAAAAATATTAAGACCCAAGGGAACTGAAAAAAAAAAAGAAAAAGCAGAGATTGGAGTGATGTGGTCGCAAGCCAAGGCATACCAGCAGCCACCAGAAGCCAGAAGAGGCAAGGAATGGATTGTCCCTGAAAACCTCCAGAGGGAGTGAGACCCTGCTGACACCTTCATTTTGGCCCAGTAATACTGATTTCAAACTTCTTGCCTCCAGAGCTGTGAGAGAATGAACTTTTGTTGTTTTAAACTACCCAGATTGTAGTGTTTATTTGTTACAGCAGTCCTAGGAAACTAATACAGTAGGTAAGACACTCTGCTGAAATGATGCTTCTGCATGACTGTCTTCACAACAAGCATTTCTCAGAAGTAACAATATGGGTACCCATCACTTTTTGTTCTGATTTGGGTCTTTGTCACAATTCAGGGAGCCCAGGAATAAAAACCCCACTGAGCACTTAACACCATCCTGTTCGAAAAAAGAACGTTATGTTAACTTGTAGCATGATCATTAAAAAAAAATCTTGCTTTTCCAGAAAAAAAAAAAAACCACAATGAGATATCACCTCACACTAGTCAGGATGGCCAACATCCAAAACACAAACAACAACAAATGTAGGCGAGGATGTGGAGAAAAGGGAACCCTCCTACACTGCTGGTGGGAATGCAAATTAGTTAAACCATTGTGGAAAGCAGTATGGAGGTTCCTCAAAAAACTCAAAATAGAGATACCATTTGACCCAGGAATTCCACTCCTAGGAATTTACCCTAAGAGTGCAGCAGCCCAGTTTGAAAAAGACATATGCACCCCTATGTTTATTGCAGCACTATTTACAATAGCCAAGAAATGGAAGCAACCTAAGTGTCCATAAAAAAGAGTGGTACATATACACAATGGAATATGATTCATTCATAAGAAGAAAACAAATCCTACCATTTGCAACAACATGGATGGAGCTAGAGGGTATTATGCTCAGTGAAATAAGCCAAGCCGAAAAAGACAAATATGAAATTATTTCACTCATATGTGGAGTATAAGAACAAAGAAAAAAACTGAAGGAACAAAACAGTAGCCAGACTCACGGAACCCAAGAATGGACTAATAGTTACCAAAGGGAAAGGGACTGGGGAGGATGGGTGGGAAGGGAGGGATAAGGGGGAAAAAGGGGCATTACGATTAGCAGATGTAATGTTGGGGGGCACGGTGGGGCTGTAGAACTCTGAGAAGAGAAGTAGTGATTCTATAGCATCTCAGTACGCTGATGGACAGTGAGTGTAATGGGGCTGGTGGGGGGGATCTGATGAAGGGGTAGTTTAATAACCATAATATTGCACATGTAATTGTAGATTAATGGTTCAAATATATTATTAAAAAAATAGATAAACCCTTAGCCAGACTTATTAAGAGAAAAAGAGAACTACACACTTAAACAGAATCAGAAATGAGAAAAGAAAAATCGCAACAGACCCCACAGAAATACAAAGAATTATTAGAGAATACTATGAAAATCTACATGCTAACAAGCTGGAAAACCTAGAAGAAATGGACTTCTTAGAAAAAGACAACCTTCCAAGACTGACCAAGCAAGAAACAGAAAATCTAAACAGACCAATTACCAGCAACGAAATAGAATGGGTAATAAAAGTACTACTCAGGAACAAAACCACGGTCCAGATGGATTCACGGCTGAATTTTATCAGACATATTAGAGAAGTCGTAATACCCATTCTCCTTTAAGTTTTCCAAAAAATAGGAGAGGAGGGAATACTTACGAACTCATTCTATGAAGCCAGCATCCTCTAATACCAAACCAGGCAAAGACACCACCAAAAAAGAAAGTTAAAGTTACAGACCAATATCCCTGATGAACATAGATGCAAAAATACTCAACAAAATATTATCAAACCGAATTCAAAAATACATCAAGAGGTTCATACACCATGATCAAATGGGATTCATCCCAGGGATGGAAGGATGGTATAACATTCGAAAATCCATCAACATCATCCACCACATCAACAAAAAGAAGAACAAAAACTACTTGATCATCTCCATAGATGCTGAAAAGGCATTCGAGAAAATTCAACATCCATTCATGATAAAAACTCTCAACCAAGTGGGTATAGAGGACAAGTACCTCAACATAATAAAGGCCATATATGACAAACCCACAGACAACATTATACTTAACAGCGAGAAGCTGAAAGCTTTTCCTTTAAGATTGGGAAAAAGACAAGGATGCCCACTCTCCCCACTTTTATTCAACAGAGTTCTGGAGGTCCTAGCCATGGCAATCAGACAACACAAAGAAATAAAACGCATCCAGATTGGCAAGGAAGAAGTCAAACTGCCCCTGTTTGCAGATGACATGATATTGTACATAAAAAACCCTAAAGAATCCACTCCAAAACTATTAGATCTAATACCTGAATTCAGCAAAGTTGCGGGATACAATATTAATGCACAGAAATATGTTGCACTCCTATACATCAACAATGAACTAGCAGAAAGAGAAATCAGGATAACAATTCCATTCACAATCGCGTCCAAATGAATAAAATACCTAGAAATAAACCTAACCAAGGAAGTGAAAGACTTATATTCTGAAAACTATAAGACACTCTTAAGAGAAATTAAAGAGGACACACAATAAATGGAAATTCATCCATTGCTTTGGCTAGGAAGAATTTAGTATTGTCAAAATAGCTATCCTGCCTAAAGCAATCTACAGATTCAATGCAATCCCTATGAAAATACCAACAGCATTCTTCAATGAACTAGAGGAAATTGTTCTAAAATTCATATGGAACCACAAAAGATCTCGAATAGCCAAAGCTATCCTGAGAAGGAAGCATAAAGCAGGGGGAATTTCGCTCCCTGACTTCAAGCTCTACTACAAAGCCACAGTAATCAAGACAATTTGGTACTGGCACAAGAATAGACCCATAGACCAGTGGAACAGAATAGAGAGCCCAGATATAAACCCAAGCACATATGGTCAATTAATATACGATAAAGGAGACATGGTTATACAATGGGGAAATAACAGCCTCTTCAACAGCTGGTGTTGGCAAAACTGGACAGCTACATGTAAGCGAATGAAACTGGATTATGTCTAACCCCATACGAAAGTAAACTTAAAATGGATCAAAGACCTGAATGTAAGTCATGAAACCATAAAACTCTTAGAAAAAAATGTAAGCAAAAATCTCTTGGACATAAACATGAGCAACTTCTTCATGAACATATCTCCCCAGGCAAGGGAAACAAAAGCAAAAATGAACAAATGGGACTATATCAAACTACAAAGCGTCTGCACAGCAAAGGGTACCATCAGTAGAACAAAAGGACATCCTAAAGTATGGGAGAATATATTCATAAATGACATATCCGATAAGGGGTTGACATCAAAATATATAAAGAGCTCACGCACCTCAACAAACAAAAAGCAAATAAGCCAATTAAAAAGTGGGCAGAGGATCTGAATAGACACTTCTCCAAAGAAGAAATTCAGATGGCCAACAGTCACATGAGAAGATGCTCCACATCGCTAATCATCAGAGAAATGCAAATTAAAACCACAATGAGATATCATCTCACACCAGTGAGGATGGCCAACATCCAAAACACAAACAACCACAAATGTTGGTGAGGATATGGAGAAAAGGGAACCCTCCTACACTGCTGGTGGGAATGCAAATTAATTCAACCACTGTGGAAAGCAGTATGGAGGTTCCTCAAAAAACTCAAAATAGAAATACCATTTGACCCAGGAATTCCACTCCTAGGAATTTACCCTAAAAATGCAGCAGCCCAATTTGAAAAAGACATATGCACCCCTATGTTTATTGCAGCACTATTTACAATAGCCAAGAAATGGAAGCAACCTAAGTGTCCATCAGTAGATGAATGGATAAAGAAGAGGTGGTATATATACACAATGGAATATTACTCAGCCATAAGAAGAAAACAAATCCTACCATTTGCAACAAAATGGATGGAGCTAGAGGGTATTATGCTCAGTCAAATAAGCCAAGCCGAAAAAGACAAGTATCAAATGATTTCACTCACATGTGGAATATAAGAACAAAGAAAAATGAAGGAACAAAACAGCAGCAGATTCACAGAACCCAAGAATGGACTAACAGCTACCAAAGGGAAAGAGACTGGGGAGGATAGGTCAGAAGGGAGGGCCAAGGGGGAAAAAGGGGCATTATGATTAGCAGACATAATGTAGGGGGAGCACGGGGAGGGCTGTACAACTCAGAGAAGACAAGTAACGACTCTGTAGCATCTCACTACGCTGATGGACAGTGACTGTAATGGGGTATGTGGTGGGGACCTGATGAAGTGGGGAATCTAGGAGCCGTAATGTTGCACATGTAATTGTAGATTAATGATACCAAAATAAAAAAAAGAAAAGGACAACAAGAAATTATCTCGCAGTCCTGGAGGCTGGAGGTTTGATGAAGCGGTTGGCTGGGCCGTGCTTCCTTTGAAACGTGTAAAGGGAGCATTCTTTCTAGATTCTTCTAGCTTTTGGCATTTGCCAGAAACTCTTTGTGTTCCTTGGCTTGTGATGCATCACACCTATCTGTCTCCATTGTCATATGGCTCTCCTCCTTTGTGTCTTCATGTCATCTGTCCCCTGTGTTCTTTTCTTTCCACGACTTTAAAAAGAAACTTTTTTTTCCTTTGTCCCAAGGCATCTCCTTAGATTACATGAAACTGCAAGTCTTTTCCTACATAATGTGAAGTCTTACACTGGCTGGGAGATCTCTGGCTTGCTGTGTTGACAGAGTCCTGTCGTAGAAAATGGATAATGTGGGGCAAGGTGGAAGCCACACCAAGTTGTAGAGGGACAGGAGGCTGAGAAACTCATCCTGTGGGGCCCTCAAGGCCAATCCTACATGTCTGCCCTCAGGTGCTGGCGGTCCTGGTGCTTAATCACTGAGCCCGCTTCCTGTATTAGAGGGAATTCCTTAGCGGTGTTCCAAGCCCTCCCTTGCACATAAACATACAGAAACTGTCTAGTGACATTCAAGGTTGTTGGATGAATCACTAGCATCTACAGGGGAAAGACTTCTTATTTTCTTAGAGTTACCAAAATAATTCAGTAGAAAAATAACTTGTGTTGAAGTTTTGAAGACAGTTTGTATATTTTTTAAAAGCACAAATTTTTGTGATGTTGGCTTGTTTTCACTTTTTTAAAAATTAGTATTTTTAAAAATAGATGTTGCATACCCATGGTACAATATTAAAAAAAAACAAAAAATGAGCAGTAAAAAATTCTCCTGTTTCTGTTTCTTAACAGTTTCTTCTGTCTCCTTTCATTGATATCCATATGCAAGTATGTATCAACTTACACTCAAATGGTTAATATACCGTAAACACTATTCTACATCTTGATATTTTTTTCCCTATTATGTCTTAAAAATGATTGTAAATCATTCTGGATTATAGATGTGCCTTAATTTACTTTATCAGATCTTAGTGATGGACGTTTTAGGTCATTTGTAACTTTTGCTGATTAAGCAAAAGAATTTATTTTGGTGTAAGTTGGTTTTGCTTTTCCAATATAGAGCCACGGGTTTTTAGAACCAATTTCAAATATTCCTAATTGTTACTCAGTAAGAAATGATGACATTGGGTCTCTGCAGTGAGGAATATAAAGAAAGCTCATGTTGTGAATTTTACAAATGGGAGTATTTTACTTTGGCTAAACACTTACGCTTATCTTCAGGCCGTAAATGGGTAGAAAGGCTAACATTTGGAAAGGAAGCGCAAGGAAGTATACTTTCTGGCATTGAAGTTGGACATTTTGGGGTATTATTAAAGAGACACTAATTTATCCCACGTGAATTTTGGATAAAAAAGAGATTACTAGGTTGAAACTTCTAATACTATTTTTTCTGCAGTCTGCTAAACGTATTTTTATTTTCCACTTTAGCCTATGATTTTTGTCAGATATCTTGGGAACAAAGCAAGTCTGTCTGAGCTGCTATGTGAGCCAAGACCAGACTGACTGGAGCCTCTGTCCAGACTTTTTGGGGTTGTTTCATACGTGGATATATTAGTTTCGTATTGCTGTGTAACAAATTTCCACCAACTTAGCAGCTTGAAACTCACATTTATCATCTCATAGTGTCCATGAGGCAGGAGTATGGGTCTTCAGTGTCACCAGACTGAAAGCAATGTGTGGGCAGTGACTGGGGTCTCATCTGAGTTCAGGATCCTCTTCCAAGCACACTGCTTGTTGACAGAATTGACTGCCTTGAGTTATGTGACTATGATCCCCATTTCTTACTAGCTGAGGACCCCTCTCAGCCCCTAGTGTTTCTCAGGTCCTTGCCATGTGGGTCCCTCCTCATGGCCTTTGCTTTCTACCAGGCCACTAGGAAAATCTCTGAGGCTTCACTTTTTTTTTTTTTACAAGGGAAAGCAAGCAATTTAATAGCATGTATACCTCCTGTATACATGGGAGAGACCCAGGAAACCAGTAATCCTGAGGCTTCACCTGTTAAAGGGCTTGCCTGATTAGGCCAGGCCCACCAACCTAGGATCATCTCCCTTTTGATAAACTCAAGATATCCTCCCATAATATTGGTCCCACCTACATTCAAAGAGAGGGGATTGTGCAAGATGTATATACCAGGAGGCAGGAATTTGGGGGATCATTGGGTAGATTTCTGCCTACTGCAGTGGGTGGTTATTAGTTTTAAGGCAATAGTTAATATTTACTTTTTTTGTGTGAGATAGCCCCTAAGTCCCAGTGCACAGGTCAGCAGTTCTGCTTGTCCCCACCTCAGTAGCCAGTTGCTTCCATATCATTCAAAAACATTGACTTTTCAGAAGTGGTCTCTCTTATTAACACAGACTTTTCTGTTTTTGTCCTTCAGCCCTAAAGCATCATGCTCCTTCCTTGCAGGTCACATATCTCAGCTAATGGTTCTCAATACTACTGTCCAACAGTTGGGAGGAGGAGTCTTCTCACTGTAAAGTCTATAAGAGAGAAAGCATCACTCTGTCGGAAATTTACGCCCCTTCACAGCCATCAGCATGTACTTTTGGAGATGCCTTAAACTTTTAACACTATCCCTTTCATAGGTCTTGGGAAACTAGTTTTAGGGGCTGGTGTGGGGAAAGTCCTTTTGTCAGTCTGTACAAACCACCTTTGAACTTGTGTTTTGGGCTTAAAACTGACCAGTGCTGCCAAAGGGAAGCTGTGGGGTCCAGTGGTGAGGCCCTAAAGGAAGGACGCTGGGCTGTACAATTCAATTTAAGATGAGAAAGTGCAAATGGAAAAAACCTCTTGCTCTCACTCAAGAAGGAGCAACTGTCTATAGACTAAAAAAGTCAGGGTAGGTTTCATAAGGAAAGTATTTATTATTCAGGATGCAGCCGGAGGAAAGTGACCAACCTTTAGAAGAAGTTGAGGAGGTTGCTTTTCTGAATTGAGAAAAAGTCTGCATGTTAGAACCATCGAGTCTTCACCCCAAACTTGGTCCTGATTTTTGCATACAGAGGAGCGGCCTCTCCTGCGATTAGAAGTGTGTCCCTGGGAGGGGTGGTAACAAACAGGTGAGCTGTGCTTTCCTGGAGCTTCTGTCTGGAGATTTTACAGCGGGGTGTCTGGGGGAAGGCTCTGTGCTGCTTGGTGAACTCTTGGGAGGACAGGTAGAGAGATTGGCCTCCTTCCATCTTGTTAAATGTACAGCCATACTCCAGAGCCATCCTATGTCTGTTCCTTGGCTGATCGTCTTCAGCTATGTGCTGGAAAAGTACTGGCTTCTGTCATAGAAAAAACCCTCAGGTGTTCCAGCCCTGGCTCCCATCAGTCAGCACAGCTGGACACCTCATGAGCTAGAATGAACCTACTTTGAGTCAGGACCATGCAAATGTGTTTGCTGAGTAACCTTGGGCAAGGTGCATCACCTCTCTGGGCCTTGATTTCCTCTTGTAACTCAGATCGACCTCATTCCCGTGTAGTTAGGTAAATGATACAACAGGAGAAAGAACTTGGGAAACTGATGCAGGACCTGTATTTTATTTTTAAGATGCACATTATTTCTTATTACTATCTCTGAAGTCACCAAGCATTGTATCATTGAAGATTTTTCACTACAGTAATTGCCAGTCTTGTTTCTTACTGTAATGTAAATGAGTGGTGAGTCTCAGGGATGGCCATGGTTGTTATTAGACCAGTGAGTTGCTGTAGATTACAGGTCAGGAATTGACAGGAGGATCTTGAATGTCTTATGAAGATTGTTGTTCAGTGTGGAAAGGGGTGGGAGCCAATACGGGCCTGGTCCAAGTCTTGCTTGTTGGGAGCACACATTTCTTTTTGTCTTGCGGTGAAAACTTGTTCATGCTCCCCCCACCCAAAGTAGCAGTTCCTTTCCATCAGACTTAGCTTCAAACTATCTTTAGACACTGCTTGGGTTGGAATGTTGGGGTTAGTAAGAAGAGAAGATCAGAAGCATTACCTCTCCAAAATTCCTGCACTGTGAAGGGCAAGCCTTCTGCTACCACCCCTCATTCTTATGGCTCAGGCCACTCCGCAGGCACCCAAGCCTGCCCCAGGGGCTCCTGGGGACTGGAGTCCCTGTGATCTCGTTGAGCATTGAAACACCCTTTGGTCCTGGCATGGACGATACTTGTCACACCCCCCCCGTGGCTTGTTTCTGAGTGCTTTCCTCAGGCACAGTCCCTGTCCTCTGACTCAGTGGTTTCCCCAGTGTGGTGTGTGGACCACTGGAGTTATGCAAGGTGATTTTTAGGGGGACATGGACATACATTTTATTACACTAGATCATCCAGCAGCAAACGCTACTAAACACCTCCCATGTGCTTGCCATGGTTGTAGGGTCATGCATAATTATGTGTCTATGTATGCTTTTGTAATAGTTTTTATTTTGAAAGACTTCAACCTAAGAAAAATAAGATTACAATAAATTCCAATGTAGTTTTACAGACATTCACCCATCATTGACAGTTTGTCTCATTTGCTTTGTGTCTTTCTCACTCTGTGTAGAATTAATATTTATACTGTATACATATCACATCTAATGAATCCTTTTTTGTTTGTTTAGCCGTTTGAGAGTAAATTGCAGTAAGCGCCCTTCACACTTAGACACTTCAGCACTTAACTTCCTCAGAGTAAGGGTATTATTCTCTTAACCATAGTGCACTTATCAAAATCAGGACATTTAATATCGATGCAATGCTGTTATCTATGTATACATATTTACAGTTGTCTCAGTACCATCCTTTAAACCAACATTTCCCCACCCCAGAATTCCGGTCAGGGTCATGTGAAGTGTTCAGTCAGCACGGGTCTTTGGGTTCCTTTCCTTGGAAGAATACATGCCTACTGTTTTTTAGAAGACACATCAATTGGAGTTCTGTAGTTTTCCAATTTGCTTTTATAACACGTATCACAGGTTTGTGATTTAAGTCCATACAAAGTTTCCTTTTCATATAAATTTACTTAAAATTAGAAACTGAGTCAATTTAAGAAAGAAGGAGGTAAATACAGTTGATCCTTCAGTGACATGGAGGTTAGGGGTGCTGATCTCCTGCACACTTGAAAACCCCAGTTTAAATTTTGATTCCCCCAAAACTTTACTACTAATACCCTTCCGTTGACCAGAAGCCTTTCTGATAACATAAAGTTTTTTAACACATATTTTATATGTTATATATATTATATACAGTATTATTATAAAGTAATCTAGAGAAAAAATGATTTTTCAAATTGTCACAAATCTTCAAAAAATTTTCCAGTATTTTAATTTTTTAATTTTTAATTTTGGTATCATTAATATAAAATCACATGAGCAACATTGTGGTTACTAGATTCCCCCCATTATCAAATCCTCACCACATACCCCATAACAGTCACGGTCCATCAACATAGTAAGATGCTATAGAGTCACTACTTGTCTTCTCTGTGCTATACTACCTTCCCCATGTCCCCCCCCTCATGTTATATGTGCTAATTGTAATGCCCCTTATTCCCCTTCTCCCTTCCTTCCCACCCACCCTCCCCAGTCCCTTTCCCTTTGGTAACTGTTAGTCCATTCTTGGGTTCTGTGAGTCTGCTGCTCTTTTGTTCCTTCAGTTTTTGCCTTGTTCTTATGCTTCACAGATGAGTGAAATCATTTGGTACTTGTATTTCTCTGCCTGGCTTATTTGACTGAGCATAATACCCTCTAGCTCCATCCATGTTGTTGCAAATGGTAGGATTTGTTTTCTTCTTATGGCTGAATAATATTCCATTGTTATGTACCACATTTTCTTTATCCATTCATCTACTGATGGACACTTAGGTTGCTTCCATTTCTTGGCTATTGTAAATAGTGCTGCAATAAACATAGGTGTGCATATGTCTTACTGAAACTGGGATCTACATTCTTAGCATAAATTCCTAGGAGTGGAATTCCTGGGTCAAATGGTATTTCTGTTTTTAGCCTTTTGAGGCACCTCCATACCACTTTCCACAATGGTTAAACTAGTTTATATTCCCACCAGCAGTGTAGGAGGGTTCCCCTTTCTCCACATCCTTGCCAGCATTTGTTGTTCCTAGTCTTTTCTATGATGACCATCCTAACTGGTATGAGGTATTATCTCATTGTAGTTTTTATTTGCATTTCCCTGATAATTAGTGATGTGGAGCATCTTTTCATGTGTCTGTTGGCCATCTGAATTTCTTCTTTGGAGAAGTGTCTGTTCATATTCTCTGCCCATTTTTTAATGGAGTTATTTGATTTTTGGGTGTTGAGGCATGTGAGTTCTTTATATATTTTGGATGTTAACCCATTGTTGGATATGTCATTTACAAATATATTCTCCCTTACTGTAGGATGCCTTTTTCTTCTGCTGATGGTGTCTTTTGCTGTACAGAAGCTTTTTAGTATGATGTAGTCCCATTTGTTCATTTCTTATATTGTTTCCCTTGCCCGAGGAGATGCATCCAGGAAAAAGTTGCTCATGTTTATATTCAAGAGAGTTTTGCCTAATGTTTTCTTCTAAGAGTTTGATGCTTTCATGACTTACATTCAGGTCTTTGATCCATTTTAGGTTTACTTTGGTGTATGGGGTTAGGCAGTAATCCAGTTTCATTCTCTTGCATGTAGCTGTCCAGTTTTGCCAACACCAGTTGTTGAAGAGGCTGTCATTTCCCCATTGTATATCCATAGCTCTTTTATCGTATATTAACTGACCATATATGGTTGGGTTTATATCTGGGCTCTCTAGTCTGTTCCATTGGTCTATGGGTCTGTTCTTGTGCCAGTACCAAATTGTCTTGAATACTATGGCTTTGTAGTGGAACTTGAAGACAGGGAGAGTAGTCCCCCCTGCTTTATTCTTCCTTCTCAGGAGTGCTTTGGCTATTCGGGGTCTTTTGTGTTTCCATATGAATTTTAGAACTATTTGTTCTAGTTCATTGAAGAAAGCTGTTGGTAGTTTGATAGGGATTGCATTGAAGCTGTAGATTGCTTTAGTCAGGATGGCCATTTTGACAATATTAATTCTTCCTATTCATGAGCACAGGATGTGTTTTCATTTATTGGTATCTTCTTTAATTTCTCTCATGAGTGTCTTGTAGTTTTCAGAGTATAGGTCTTTCACTTCCTTGGTTAGGTTTATTCCTAGATATTTTATTCTTTTTGTTGCAATTGTGAGTGGAATTGTTTTCTTGATTTCTCTTTCTGCTAGTTCATCTTAAGTGTATAGGAGTGCAACAGATTTCTGTGTATTAATTTTGTATCCTGCAACTTTGCTGAATTCAGATATTAGTTCTAGTAGTTTTGGAGTGGATTCTTTAGGGTTTTTTATGTACAATATCATGTTATCTGCAAACAGGGGCAGTTTAAGTTCTTCCTTGCCAATCTGGATGCCTTTTATTTCTTTGTGTTGTCTGATTGCCTCCGGAACTCTGTTGAATAAAAGTGGGGAGAGTGGGCATCCTTGTCTTTTTCCCAATCTTAAAGGAAAAGCTTTCACCTTCTTGCTGTTAAGTATAATGTTGGCTGTGGGTTTGTCATATATGGCCTTTATTATGTTGAGGTACTTGTCCTCTATACCCATTTGGTTGAGAGTTTTTATCATGAATGGATGTTGAGTTTTGTTAAATGCTTTTTCAGCATCTATGGAGATGATCACGTGGTGTTTGCCCTTCTTTTTGTTGATGTGGCTTGATGATGATGGATTTTTGAATGTTGTACCATCCTTGCATCCCTGGAATAAATCATACTTGATCATGATGGATGACCTTTTTGATATATTTTTGAATTCAGTTTGCTAATATTTTGTTGAGTATTTTTGCATCTATGTTCCTCAGGGATATTGGTCTCTAATTTTCTTTTTTTGTGGGGTCTTTGCCTAGTTTTGGTGTTAGAGTAATGTTGGCCTCGTAGAATGAGTTTGGGAGTATTTCCTCCTCTTCTACTTTTTGGAAAACTTTCAGGAGGATAGGTATTAGGTCTTCACTAAATGTTTGATAAAATTCAGCATTGAAACCATCTGGTCCAGACGTTTTGTTCTTAGGTAGTTTTTTGATTACCAATTAAATTTCTTTGCTGGTATTGGTCTATTCATATTTTCTGTTTCTTTCTGGGTCAGCCTTGAAAGGTTGTATTTTTCTAGAAAGTGTTCCACTTCTTCTAGGTTATCCAGTTTGTTACCATATAATTTTTCATAGTATTCTCTCATAATTCTTTATTTCTGTGGTGTCCGTAGTGATTTTTCCTTTCTCATTTCTGATTCTGTTTATGTGTGTAGACTCTTTCTTGATAAGTCTGGCCAGGGGTTTATCTATTTTGTTTATTTTCTCAAAGAACCAGCTCCTGCTTTCATTGATTCGGTTGTTTTATTCTTCTCAATTTTATTTATTTCTGCTTTAATCTTTATTATTTCCCTCCTTCCACTGACTTTGGGCCTCATTTGTTCTTCCTTTTCTAGTTTCATTAATTGTGAGTTTAGACTGTTCATTTGGGATTGTTCTTCTTTCCTGAGGTAGTTCCTTCTTAGCACAGCCTTCACTGCGTCCCACAGATTTTGCAGTGTTGTATTATTGTTGTCATTTGTCTCCATATATTGCTTGATCTCTGTTTTTATTTGGTCATTGATCCATTGATTATTTAGGAGCATGTTATTAAACCTTGATGTGTTCGTGGGCTTTTTCATTTTCTTTGAGTAATTTATTTCTAGCTTCATACCTTTGTGATCTGAGAAGCTGGTTGGTACAATTTCAATCTTTTTGAATTTACTGAGGTTCCTTTTGTGGCCTAATATATGATCTATTCTTGAAAATGTTCCATGTGCACTTGAGAAGAATGTGTATCCTGTTGCTTTTGGATGGAGTGTTCTGTAGATGTGCGTTAGGTCCATCTGTTCTAATATGTTGTTCAGTGCCTCTGTCTCCTTACTTATTTTCTGTCTGATTGATCCATCCTTTGGAGTGAATGGTGTTTTGAAGTCTCCTAAAACGAATGCATTGCATTCTATTTCCCCCTTTAATTCTGTTAGTATTTGTTTCACATATGTAGATGATCCTGTGTTGGGTGCATAGATATTTATAATAGTTATATCCTCTTGTTGGACTGACCCCTTTATCATTATGTAATGTCCTTTGTCTCTTGTGACTTTCTTTGTTTTGAGTTCTGTTTCGTCTGATACAAGTATGGCAACTCCTGCTTTTTTCTCCCTATTAATTGCATGAAATATCTTTTTCCATCCCTTTACTTTTCGTCTGGGTATGTCTTTGGGTTTGACGTGAGTCTCTTGTAGGCAGCATATAGACGGGTCTTGTTTTTTTATCCATTCAGTGACTCTCTGTCCTTTGATTGGTGCATTCAGACCATTTACATTTAGGGTGATTATCGATAGATATGTACTTATTGCATTGCAGGCTTTAGATTCATGGTTACCAAACATTCAAGGGTAATTCCCTCACTATCTAACTGTCTAGTTTATCTCACTCAGTATGCTATTATAAACACAACCTAAAGGTTCTTTCATTTTTTCCTCTTTTTTCTTCCTCCTCCATTCTTTATATTTCAGGTATCATATTCTGTACTCTTTGTCTATCCGTTGATTTACTTTGGGGGTAGTTGATTTGGTTTTGCATCTGCTTAGTAATTAATTGTTCTGCTTTCTTTGCTGTGGTTTTATTTCCCCTGGTGACAGCTATTTAGCCTTAGGAACACTTCCGTCTATAGCAGTCCCTCCAAAATGCACTGTAGAGGTGGTTTGTGGGAGGTAAATTCTCTCAGCTTTTGCTTATGTGAAAATTGTTTAATCCCTCCTTCAAATTTAAATGATAATTTTGCCAGGTGGAGTATTCTTGGTTCGTGGCCCATCTGCTTCATTGCATTAAATAAATCATGCCACTCCCTTCTGGCCTGTAAGGTTTCTGTTGAGAAGTCTGATGATAGCCTGATGGGTTTCCCTTTGTATGTGATCTTTTTTCTCTCTCTAGCTGCTCTTAAAAGTCTGTCCTTATCCTTAATCTTTGCCATTTTAATTATTACATGTGTTGGTGCTGCCTTCCTTGGGTCCCTTGTGTTGGGAGATCTGTGCACCTCCATGGCCTGAGAGACTATTTCCTTCTCCAGATTCGGGAAGTTTTCAGCAATTACCACCTCAAGGACACTTTCTATTCCTTTTCCTCTCTTTTGTTCTGGTACCTGTATAATGTGAATATTGTTCTGTTTGGATTGGTTACACAGTTCTCTCAATATTCTTTCATTCTTAGAGATCACTTTTTCTCTTTGTGCCTCAGCTTCTTTGTATTCCTCTTCTCTAATTTCTATTCCAGTTACCATCTCTTCTGCTACTTCTAATCTGCTTTTAAATCCCTCCATTGTAGTTTCATTTCAGATATGGAATTTCTTAATGATTGAATCTCCATCCTAAGTTCGTCCCTGAGTTCTTGAATATTTTTCTGTACCTCCATCAGCATGTTTATGATTTTTATTTTGAACTCTCAGGAAGATTGGTAAATTCAGTTTCATTTGGCCCTTCTTCTGGTGATTCTGAGATTTTTGTTTGATCCAGGTTACTTTGATGTTTCATATTTGTATGTGGTGCCCTCTAGTGCCCAGAAGCTCTAGTATCTGGAGCAGCTCAGCCCCTGCAGTTGGGTCAGGGATTACAGGGGAGCAGCGCTGGTGCTTGGGGTGAGGAAAGAGCTGTTTCGTGCTTCCCGGCTGCAGTGCCTGTCTCCACTGTCAGAAGCAGTGGGCTGAGCACACACGTGTAAGCCTCTGCACTTTGCGTCTGTAGCTGCTGCGTAGGTGGGGCCTCCCTCTGGCTGGCCTGACACCAGGGCAGGGACTGTTGTTTTGCGACCTGGTGCCAGCAGGCCAGGAGGAAGGTGCAGCTGTTGTGTATCACAGTGGGGGGCCTTGGAGCTGAGTAGTCAGCCAGGGGGATGGAGCGCCTGAATCTCCTGAAAGTTCCCAACCTGCTGGGCAGAGCGCGCCCAACCTTGTCCACCTATCCCTTCTACCATGCAGGAAGCTCTGTGCAAACCGCACCCCTTCAGCAGCCCTCTCACTGCTAGGAAGCCTCTCAGACCTCCTGCTTTTCCTTTGTCCCAGAGCAGCCAGATGTGGATTCCTGTCCTCCACAAATGGCTGGAATCTCAGTCTCTCCAAGTATTCCACCTGTCTTAGCTTTCCAACCCCACTAATCTCCATAGCACCATGCAATGTCAGTTTGTGTTCCTAAAGCAGATCTCCAGGGTTAGGTGTTCAGCAGTCTTTGGCTTCCACTCCCTCCCTACTCTATTTCTCTTTCTCCCGCAGGTGAACTGGGGTGGGGGAAGGGCTTGGGTCCCTCTGGATCAAGGCTTTGGTAAATTACCCTGTTTTGTGAGGTCTGCTCTGTTCTCCAGGTACATACAGTCTGGTGCAGTTTTCTTTCCTGTTGTTCTTTTAGGGTTAGGTGTATTAACTACCTTTTTGTATTATATTTAGTTTTGGGAGGAGTTCTGTGTTTCAACTCTCATGCTGCCATCTTGAATCTCCAAGCCCAAACTTTTTATTGAAAAATATCCACATGTAAGTAGACCCATGCAGTTCAAATCTGAGTTGTTCAAGGGCCAAGTGTAGTAGTACAAGAGATATGAGGACTTGACAAAAATGGTGATGGTTTTATATGAATGACTGAAATTTGCTGGCATATTATTTTGCAGTTTTCCTTAAAATTTGCCTCCCTTGACTATAGGATCAGAGTGCTTGTTGAAATACATTGCATGAGTAGCTTATGGACTATTCTGGATGCATTCACGTTTCCCTTGAATTATTTTCCCAGTGCAGGCTACTTGCATGCTCACTGGCATCTTCAAACAATTTTTGTGATGACTCTGGTTATATTTATTCCACAATATTTTTCACAACCAACTGCCCATATCCACTAAGTTTGTCTCGTCAGCTGTGCTCTTTGGCTGCTTGGCTGCTAATGGGACTCCCTAACCCCACCCTTGAGGTATGATTCTTGTGTTCCTTAGGGCCACTGGACAAATGAATTGGCTTGAACTTGAACCTTTCTTCTCTCTCCTGTGCTTGTTTATGTATGATAAACTTTGTGAAGATGTTTGAAAAGTAAATGTTTGAATTGCGCATCCTTATTTGATCGACCTTTTTGCACTCCCTGCATAGTCATCCTAGAGAGGGGCTGCCTGGCTGGCTTGGTGGCAGGAGAGATGCTGAGTGAAGGCATTTGCTCAAGAAGACACCTTGGTGTCTCTGCATTTTGACTATTTCTTGATACTCCTCTGACAGAGGCTGGCTGTTTAGGGAGAAATTAATTTAAGTTTTGCTTTGGTTTGTTTTGCTAGTAGAACCCTGAATTGTCTCTCCTGAGTATCACAGTGAAAAGGGCACTATAAGTCCCAGGGATTCTGTTGTCTCGACTCTGATACTTGAACAGGATAGTAGTGACAACATTTTATAAAAATAATATTTTTTACTATTACAGGAGAAATATACACTCAGGGCAGAAAACTTGGAAGATTCAGAAATATATACCAAGTATAGAAGGCACAATTTCAACACCCTGAGGTGGTTGCTGCTATTTCTTGTATTTCCTTGCACGTTTGTCCTCTGCGCATTTAGGCTCTACTTCACAAATGTAGCTCACTGGTTCCTTCATTCAGAGCAGAGACATCTCACCATGTCACTATGTATTCTTTTACCATGTGTAGATAGCACATTTTATTTAACCATTCCCTTGTTGGACACTTCGTTGGGTTCTAATTTTCTGTTATTGTAATTCTTTTGTGATAAACATCTTTATTCATGCATCTTTGCGGCATGTCTTTCATAATTTCCTGAGGATAGATTCTGATTTTTGAATCAAAGGGAATATAGATTTTTTTTAACACCAAAATAATAACAGGTTGACTTAATAAATGCCAGCCACGTAGAGAATTAAGGATTAATCTACAATCACACAATCAGTGTTAATAGCTGGGTGACTCGCCTTTAAAGTTCCCTTCTGTTTTGCCACGGATGGCATCATATTACACACGCTGGGAAGCTGTGGTTAAGAACTAACTTTGGAGCCAACACTGCCTGCGTTCTGATCCCTATTCCGCGGCTTGCCTGTTATGTGACCAAAGCTCGTCACTTTAGCTCTCTTTGCCAGTTCCCTCATCTACGAAATGGGGTAAATAGCTCACAGTTTTGAGAAAAGAATGAAATGAATTACTATATGTAAAGTGCTTAGAATGGCCCCTGTCACATAGCAAGTGCCATATAGGTATTTGCTATTATTTTATTTCCTAGTTTTTCATTTAATGAGTCACTCTGCGTATCAGTGAAATGGATCCTGTGGTGATTTGGTATTTCATTGTAAGAATGTGCCTGTGTGTGTGTGTTGAACTAGTCTTGTGTTCTTGCTAGTTATCTCCTTTTTTTTAATTTTGCTATTATTAATGTACAATTACACGAGCAACATTATGGTTACTAGACTCCCCCTATTATCAAGTCCCCACCACATACCCCATTACAGTCACTGTCCATCAGCGTAGTAAGGTGCTATAGAGTCACTACTTGTCTTCTCTGTGTTATACTGCCTTCCCCGTATCCCCCCACCCACCGCCACTACATTATGTGTGCTAATCGTAATGCCCCCTTTCCCCCTTATCCCTCCCTTCCCACCCATCTTCCCCAGTCCCTTTCCCTTTGGTAACTGTTAGTCCATTCTTGGGTTCTGTGAATCTGCTGCTGTTTTGTTCCTTCAGTTTTTTCTTTGTTTTTATACTCCACAGATGAGTGAAATCATTTGGTACTTGTCTTTCTCCGCCTGACCTATTTCACTGAGCATAATACCCTCTGGTTCCATCCATGTTGTTGCAAATAATATTCCATTGTGTATATATACCACATCTTCTTTATCCATTCATCTACTAGCTAGTTATCTCCTTTTGATTAAGTTCCTAGAGCTGGGGTAGATAGGGGATTACTGTTAAAGGCTTTTAGGTATACATACTTCCCAACTGTACCTTCAGAAAGAGCACCTAGTGTGCCTACCAGGAAGTAAAGCCACTGTTTTACTGCAGTTGTGTCTAAAAGAGTGTTGTGCTTTGCTGGGTGGCTTCATCTCGTTACATGGGCACAAATGGAATTGTGAGAACAACAGTGAACACAGACATCGTCATTAATCCAGAATGGCTGAGACCCCTGCAGCTGTTGTGAAGAGCTGCCCTCATAAAGCCAAAATGCATGTCAACTGCCAGGAATTCTCAGTGGCCTTGTTGCTGTCACCAGCTTGGCCTCTCTCATAGGATATACAATATGGGAGAATTATCCAAAGTCAAAGACAGAGTTGTTCTGTTTATTGCTTTTGACTGTTTTTGTCCTAATTTTCTCTACTCTTTGTAATATTTTAATGGAAAATGTAATTCATGGAAAAACTTGGAACTGGTCAAAGACAGTTTAGAATGAAAAGTAAATCTCCTTCCTCCCCTAGAACCTAGTCTCCCACCCAGATGCAGCCAGTGTTACCAGTTTTTTGTGTTCTAGAAATATTCTACTCCTGTGCAAATGCATAGCTAGGTCCTGATTATTTTTGTAGGAGTAAAAGTATATGGAATCACTGTTCTGTGCTTTGCTTTTTTCACATAACAGCATAAAAGCTTTTCATTTTCCTTAACCTGTCTGAAGGCTGTTTGGCATTAATACCTTTCCATGGTGGATGAGCAGGTGACTAAATGATTAAACAGAATACTTACTGTGATGTTTTCAGAGCAATTATTTTCTGACCTCTCAAAGTCCTACAGAAGTGAAATAAAACAGCTACCTCTGCCCTTCTTCCCATCACTTAACACAGACCAAATCTGAAGCAGAACTTGGCGGGGCATGGCATTCCAAGATTGATTCTGGCAGCTTGACTGACTAGCTGTGGGTCACTGAAGGGAGGCAGCCTCCCTCTGGGCTTCCATTTCCTCATTTTTAAAATGAATTGCATTACAGGATCTCAGGTAAGCCTTAGAGGTCAAGGCCTTATCTTGTTCCCCACTGTATCCCTCACTCCTGGAAGGGCACCAGGGACACAGAGGGCCAATAACTGCGTGTCCCTCCAGCTCCACACCCCACCTTCTCTGTGTGCTTCTCTGTGCTGAGTCCTTCAGCAAGAAGACCTGAGCTCTTCCGGCATTGTGGTTCCCGACCTTGTGGGGTTCACAGCCACTGACAAATCCAGGAAGACCTAAGGGGCGCTGTCAGAGGGGGAGGGGCCTTCTGAGTCTGCTCTGTTCTTCCCAGCAGCAGGCTGGCTAGTTTGCTTTTTTGTTTGTATTTTAAGTGGTCCATTTCATTGCCAGGGGAGGCACCCTTGCTGGTCATTCTCATCATGCAACTGACAGACCTCGATTCCAAATGCTCTCATGAGCGGATAATAAGTACTAGTTATGTGTATAAACTGCCTTAAGTGCTTATACATGTCTTTTCATTAATCCTCACAATTACCTTCTGAAGTGGGTACAGGTTACCATCTCAGAGGGGGAAGGTCTCTTGGGTGGGGTCACACAGCTAAGAAACAGAGCTGCAAACCCCACTGGGTAGCTCCTGTGTCATGAGCAGGGGGACTTTATGGGGTGGATTCACTCCTTACTTTGGCTTTTCTTGTATATTTTACTGTGACCATGGGCCAATCCCTTCTCCCCTGATCTGAACAAGAAAGTTTTCTCATTTGAACAACGAGAAAGGATTTATCATTTCTAGGACTTTCAGAGCTCTGCATATTAGAATTTTGGGATGTTTGAGCTAGTTTGATGTCAGGAGATACATGGCAAAGTGAAATGAGGGTTTGAACTGAAGAGAGTCGAATGAAAGGACTAGTTACAGAGGTGTGGGGGCCCAGCAAAGGGTGGTGAGGTGCTCGGGAACTAGCACAACGCAGAGCTGCTACTGCCAACGGGTCTGGAGGGATCAGGAGAGCCGGTGGAGTCAGAGAAGCCTCAGCCACAGCTGGAGCGGTGAGAGGGATGACTGGAGCCGTGGCCTGGAGTGCAGGGAGGCAGTGCTGCCAGACCCCGGCCATGCAGCCCCCACATGTCTGCTCCACACTGCAGCACCAAGGACAGGCAGCTGGGGAGCTGGATGTCGGGGGAGAGGGGTGCCGTGCATTTACTCTCAGGGCCCAGAGCAGGCTGGTGTGTGTAAGGGACAAACAGCGAACAGCACAGGAACTGGGCGGACTTTTGGCCTGTCCTTTAGGGAATGCAGTTACATGCCTGCCAAGCACCTGCCGACTGGTGATGGACAGTAAGAAGCCCCTGCCTCAAGACCTCATCGCCTAGCCTCTTCTTTTCAAAATGGGCAGAGAGGTGGGCAGGCTAAGCCTTTCTCCGATCAGGTGGGTAGTTCTGATGTTTCTGAGTCACATTTCAACCTTTTTCAGTCTTCCTTCATTATGAATTTGGCTGAATGACTACTGCATATAGAATGTCCCTAGAAATAAAAGTCCTTGCTCAGGCTGTCAATTCTAGAGAGAAAAGGATTCTGGGCCATTTTTAAAAATTGAGCAAGAGGTTAGAAAGAGGAGGAAAAATAGGTAGTTTGGAGGGCTACAGCTGGTGACTAGCCCAGAGTGACTCAGTAGTGTCTGGGAGCTGTCACTTCTTAGTACCGTCCTGCCTGCCTGCCTCTTGAGCTTTCCTTACTCTACCCATGATTTGGGCTTTGCTTCAAGATCCACCTGGAAGCAGCCTCCCAGGCTGCCTAGTCCCTCCTCACCCAGCCCCAAGTGTCTGCTCCACATTCATGGCAGCTGCACACTGAGTGTTCTTGCTAAGACCTGTTCCGTCAGCAGCATTCCAGTGTGGTTATTTCCAAACACAGAGCACGTCCATGTGTTTGGGAGCACATCACAGCCTATGTCCCTACTCAGTAAGGCAGGATCAATTCTCACAGACTTTCTGGAGAACAATCTGTCACTACATATTAGAACTTTAAAAATGTTCTGCTTTGATCCACAATTTCTGTTTTTGAGTCTCTCTCTTAAGGAAATAAAGGATTTGCCCTGTGGACAAACGATGTGTCTGACAAATTTGTAATATGACTTAAGGTCAGAAACCCACTCAAACTGACTGAAGCAAATATGGGAATTTATTTAAAAAAAATAAGTAAAAACAATTTTTAAAAGTCAAGGAGTATCAGCATCAAGCATAGCTGGATCCAGGGGCTCACATGCAGATGTTTGCTTATTCTTGGAAGCAGGATGCACACTGGCAGCTGTAGGATTTCAGCTTATCCCACCAGGAACATGAATTGACAACACAGGAAAGGCTCTCTTCACAAGATTTGAATCTGACTCTGGGCTGTGTGCTCATCCTGCACCCAGTCACTGTGGCAAGAGGGATGGAAGAAGCTAAAAGGTCAGGCTCAGTCACATGTCTTCCCCTGGAGCTAGGAAATAAGGCTGTCCTCACATGGACCATGTTGTCAGAGACAGGAGGGTTTCTGGGGATATTTGGGGTACTCCTGCCAAAGAAGGGTAGATGTGGTCAGGTGAGTCCTGCAAAGGCCAGGACTTCCTCACAGCATCCTGGGAAGAAGTGAGAAGCCAAACAAATGACCATCTCTGGAAGAATGGCTTAAATTGTGGTTTGTTCATTAGATGGAATAGTATGCAGCTGTTAAAACATACAAAAGGATTTTATGGGAAAAATGGAATGACAGGATTTATGCTTGACTACTTGGAGAAAATAGGTTACAGCATACATATGTGGCATGCTTTCTACTGTGTAAAATGTTTTGAAAAATGCTGAAAGAAGATATATAGAAACGTTCATAGTAATGTTCTTGTGATATGGGTTAATTTCATTTTATAATCTTTTCTTTTTTCAGCTTTTAAGTACCCTTTATATACATGCCTACAAAACAAACATTAACTTTTAAAATTTGAGCTGCAAGATGACTACCACTTGACCAGTATGTGGCTGTGCTGCAGCCAGCTAGGGGTGGGAAGGGGGCGGGGGTGTGAGAGGGATGGAGGTGACAGGGAGGGGAGGGAGGCAGCTCTGCCAGGTTTATAGTTGTAACCTTGGAGAAAGCAGCAAGCAGGTTTTGGCCCTTTTTGGAAGCAACCTGTGGGAGATATGGTTAGCGAGGTCGGGGGGTTGGGGGCAGGGTGGCACTCTTAATTCCCTTGACAGACAGAGGCTCAACTCTTAAGACCGGGTCATCATTTGTTCATTCATTCAGAAGGTGAGTGTGTCTGCATGCCAGTCCAGCGTGAGGACATGCACACAGATGGCCACTGGCTTACCTGTTGAGTGGGCCTGGTGGCGTGTAGTCATGGGCAGAGCTTTTGCGAGGAAGCCCACACACCTGGAGGACGCAGCAGCTAGCTCTGAGGAAGAGGCAGAGTGGGGCCTTTGCGCATGAGCTGAGGCACAGGCCAGGGCCACCTTGGCGTGAGAGGGAGTGTGGGCATTAGGCTCAGGTGCTTCTGTCCCACCTTCAAGGAAGGGCTGTGGTCACCAGGCCCTGGACAGAAATTGAGCACCAGACAGCATGGAGCCCAGGGAAAAATGAAGAGGGTTTGGGGGCCAGGGGATGCAGCTCCAGGGAGGTGGCAGAGGGAAAACTGGGAGTCATGCAGGTGGCTGGCTTCTGTTCAGAGCAAATGAGGCAGAGAGGAGCCCAACGGTTAGATGAGGAGTAGCCTAGTGCTCAGGGGCCCAGCTTTTCCAGTGCAGCAAACAGGCCTGAGTTCTGAGACCCAGGAAAAACTCCAGTTTTCTCCTTTGGAAAAGGGGAATTCATCCTGCTCTCCCTGGGGAGTACCGCAGGGTTGGGGCTAATGAACTGAAGCATGTGGGCCTGGGCCAGGTAGACAGTAGGTGCATAGTTCCTAGCAGGAAGGTAGGAAACAAACCTGGGAGCTTCCCAGGTAGCACCTTGGCCTCAGCCGTACCAGAATGTAGGTCAGTGTGGCGGATTTTATTTTCTAAAGAGAGCCTGGTCCTCCCATCCTGCATGTTCTCTTGTAATATGACCATGCCTTTCTGCATGCCTTCTGGAGTTAGGTCATGAAGCTGCTGCCGACTCCCCTCCCATCCGTCTCCCTCCCTCCCTGTCTGTGGATGCTCACCCTTGGATCTAGGCTGCCATACTTAAGGAAGCCCGGGGAACAGGGAGAGGCCACATGTCACTGTGTGGGCTGATGGCCCCTGCCGAGGTCCCATCTAGCCTAAGGCCTCAAACATGAGTGAGGAAACCTGAGAGGACTCCAGCCCCCCGGCCACCTGACTGCAGCCCCATATGCCTCGCTGAGCCCAGTCAAGCTCCAGAACTGTGATACATAACCACAAATGGTTGTTGTTTTAATAGACTTTATTTCTTAGAACAGTTTTATGTTCATAGCAAAACTGAGCAGAAGTTACATTTCCCAAATACCCGTGCCCCTACATACACATAACTGGGTCCATCATCGAAACCCTGAGTTACAGTGGTACACTTGTTAACACCTGATGAACCTGTATTGATATGTGATTATGACCTGACCTCCACGGTTTACATAGGGGCTCACTCTTGGTATTGTACATTATGTGAGCTTGTTTAAATGTATAGTGACAGGTATCCACCATTATAATATCATACAGAATAGTTTCCCTGCCCTAAAAGTCCTTAGCGGTTTGTGTATTATTCCTTCTCTCCCTCCCCCCAATCCCCAGTAACCACCGATACTTGTGTTGTCTCCATAGTTTTGCCTTTTCCAGAACATCATGTTGTTGGAATCATAGCCTTTTCCGATTGGCCTCTTTCACTTAGTAATATGCGTTAAGTTCCTCCATGTCTTTTCATAGCTTGATAGCTCATTTTTTTTTAGCCCTGAATTATACTGGTTTGTTTGGATGCAGTACAGTTCATTTAACCACTCACCTTCTGAAGGACATCTTGGTTGCTTTCAAGTTTGGCAACTATGGTTAAAGCAGCTATGAACTCCTGTATGTGGGTATTTGTGTGGACAAGTTTTCAACTCCTTTGAGTAAATGCTGAGGAGTGCAATTGGTGGATCTTGTGGTAAGTGTGAGAATGTTTAGTTTTATTTATTTATTTATTTATTTTGGTATCATTAATCTACAATTACATGTGCAATATTATGGTTATTAAACAACCCCCTTCATCAGGTGCCCCCCAACAACCGCATTACAGTCACTGTCCATCAGTGTAGTGAGATGCTATAGAATCACTATTTGTCTTCTCTGAGTTGTACAGCCCTCCCCATAACCCCCCAACATTACATCTGCTAATCGTAATGCCCCTTTTACCCTCTTATCCCTCCCTTCCCACCCTTCTTCCCCAGTCCCTTTCCCTTTGGTAACTATTAGTCCATTCTTGAGTTCTGTGAGTCTGCTGCTGTTTTGTTCCTTCAGTT
>JAQQAC010015468.1:33309186-33429987 GCA_029783875.1 Phataginus tricuspis
CTTCTTCCCCAGTCCCTTTCCCTTTGGTAACTATTAGTCCATTCTTGAGTTCTGTGAGTCTGCTGCTGTTTTGTTCCTTCAGTTTTTTTCTTTGTTCTTATACTCCACATATGAGTGAAATCATTTGGTACTTGTCTTTTTCGGCTTGGCTTATTTCACTGAGCATAATATCCTCTAGTTCCATCCATGTTGTTGCAAATGGTAGAATTTGTTTTCTTCTTATGGCTGAATCATATTCCATTGTGTATATGTACCACCTCTTCTTTATCCATTCATCTAATTATGGACACTTACATTGCTTCCATTTCTTGGCTATTGTAAATAGTGCTGCAATAAACATAGGGGTGCATCTGTCTTTTTGAAACTGGGCTGCTACATTCTTATGGTAAATTCCTAGGAGTGGGATTCCTGGGTCAAATGGTATTTCTATTTTGAGTTTTTTGAGGAACCTCCATACTGCTTTCCACAATGGTTGAACTAATTGCATTCCCACCAGCAGTGTAGGAGAGTTCCCTTTTCTCCACATCCTCGCCAACATTTGTTGTTTGTGTTTTGGATGTTGGCCATCCTCACTGGTGTGAGATGATATCTCATTGTAGTTTTAATCTGCATTTCTCTGATGATTAGCGATGTGGGGCATCTTTTCATGTGCCTGTTGGCCATCTGAATTTCTTCTTTAGAGAAGTGTCTATTCATGTCCTGTGTCCATTTCTTAATTGGATTATTTGCTTTTTGTTTGTTGAGGTGCATGAGTTCTTTATATATTCTTTATGTCAACCCCTTATCGGATACGTCATTTATGAATATATTCTCCCATACTGTAGGATGCCTTTTTGTTCTACTGATGGTGTCCTTTGCTGTACAGAAGCTTTTCAGCTTGATATAGTCCCACTTGTTCATTTTTGCTTTTGTTTCCCTTGCCCGGGGAGATATGTTCATGAAGAAGTCGCTCATGTTTATGTCCAAGAGATTTTTGCCTATGTTTTTTTCTAAGAGTTTTATGGTTTCATGACTTACATTCAGGTCTTTGATCCACCTTGAGTTTACTTTTGTGTATATATGTCTGGTAGAATTCAGAGGTGAATCCATCTGGTCTGGGGGTTTTGTTCTTGGGTAGTTTTTTGATTACTGATTCAATTTCATTACTGGTGATTGGTCTGTTTAGTTTTTCTGTTTCTTGCTTGGTCAGTCTTGGAAGGTTATATTTTTCTAAGAAGTTGTCCATTTCTTCTAGGTTTTCCAGCTTGGTAGCATATAGATTCTCATAACATTCTCATAATTCTTTGTATTTCTGTGGGATCCGTCGTTATTTTTCCTTTCTCATTTCTGATTCTGTTTATGTTTGTAGATACTCTTTTTCTCTTAATGACTCTGGCTAGGGGTTTATCTATTTTGTTTATTTTTTCAAAGAACCAGCTCTTTGTTTCATTGATTTTTTTTCTATTGTTTTATTCTTCTCAATTTTATTTATTTCTTCTCTGATCTTTATTATGTCCCTCCTTCTGGTGACTGTGGGCCTCATCTGTTCTTCTTTTTCCAATTTCAATAATTGTGTCTTTAGACTATTCATTTGGGAATGTTCTTCCTTCTTTAAATAGGCCTGGATTGCAATATACTTTCCTCTTAGAACTGCCTTTGCTGCATCCCACAGAAGTTGTGGCTTTGTGTTGTTGTTGTCATTAGTCTCCATTTATTCTTTGATTTCTGTTTTGATTTGGTCGTTAACCCATTGATTCATTAGGAGAATGTTGTTAAGTCTCCATGTATTTGTGAGCCTTTTTGATTTCTTTCTAAAATTTATTTCTAGTTTTATACCTTTGTGATCTGAGAAGTTGGTTGGTAGGATTTCAATATTTTTGAACTTACTGAGGTTCTTTTTGTGGCCTAGTATGTGGTCTATTCTGGAAAATGTTCTGTGTGCACTTGAGAAGAATGTGTATCCTGCTGCTTTTGAGTGCAGAGTTCTATAGATGTCTGTTAGGTCCATCTGTTCTAGTGTGTTGTTCAGTGCCTCTGTGTCTTTACTTATTCTCTGTCTGGTTGATCTGTCCTTTCAAGTGAGTAGTGTGTTGAAGTCTCCTAAAATGAATGCATTGCTGTCTATTTCCTCCTTCAATTCTGTTAGTATTTGTTTCACATATGCTAGCGCTCCTGTGTTGGGGGCATATATATTTATAATGGTTTTATCTTCTTGTTGGACTGACCCCTTTATCATTAGGTAATGTCCTTCTTTGTCTCTTGCTACTTTCTTCGTTTTGAAGTCTATTTTGTCTGATACAAGTACTGCAACACCTGCTTTTTTCTCTTTGTTGTTTGCATGAAATATCTTTTTCCATCCCTTCACTTTTAGTCTGTGTATATCTTTGGGTTTGAGGTGAGTCTCTTGTAAGCAGCATATAGATGGGTCTTGCTTTTTTATCCACTCTGTTACTGTGTCTTTTGATTGGTGCATTCAGTCCATTTACATTTAGGATGATTATTGATAGATATGTACTTATTGCCATTGCTGGCTTTAGATTTGTGGTTACCAAAGGTTCGAGGGTTGCTTCTTTACTAAGAATCTAACTTAACTTTCTTGTTAAGTTATTGTGAACGCGGTCTGATGTTTCTTTATTTCTCCTTTCCTATTCTTCCTCCTCCATTCTTTATATATTGGGTGTTTTGTTCTTTGCCTTTAGTTAGTATTTGGATGGTCTGCTTTCTTTGCTATGCTTTTATTTTCTCTGGTGACATCTTTTTAGCCTTAGGGGCGCTTCCCTCTAGAGCAGTTCGTTTAAGATATCCTGTAGTGGTTGTTTATGAGAGGCAAACTCTTTCAACTTTCCTTTGTTTGGAAATTGTTTAATCCCTCCATCATATTTAAGTGATAATCGTGCTGGATACAATATTCTTGGTTCGAGGTCCTTCTGTTTCATTACGTTAAATATATCATGCCATTTTCTTCTGGCCTGTAAGGTTTCTGTTGAGAAGTCTGATGATAGTCTGATGGGTTTTCCTTTGTAGGTGATCTTTTTTCTCTCTCTAGCTGCCTTTAATACTCTGTCTTTATCTTTGACCTTTGCCATCTGAATTATTATGTGTCTTGGTGTTGTCTTCCTTGGGTATCTTGTGTTGGGAGTTCTGTGGGCTTCTGTGGACTGTGAGACTATTTCCTTCTCCAGTGTGGGAAAGTTTTCAGCAATTATTTCTTCAAAGACACTTTCTATCCCTTTTTCTCTCTCTTCTTCCTCTGGTACTCCTATAATGCGAATATTGTTCCGTTTGGATTGGTCACACAGTTCTCTCAATATTCTTTCATTCTTAGAGATCCTTTTTTCTCTCTGTGCCTCATCTTCTTTGTATTCCTCTTCTCTAATTTCTATTTCATTTATCGTCTCCTCCACCGTATCCAATCTGCTTTTAATACCGTCCATTGTGTTCTTCAAGGATTGGATCTCCGACCGGAATTCATTCCTGAGTTCTTCAATATCTTTCCGTACCTCCATGAGCATGTTAATGATTTTTATTTTGAACTCCCTTTCAGGGAGAGTCATAAGGTCCATATCATTTAAATCTTTCTCAGGAGTTGTATTCATAATTTTAGTCTGGACCAGGTTCCTTTGGCATTTCATATTTGTGTATGGAGCCCTCTAGTGCCCAGAAGCTCTACTCTCTGGAGCTGCTCAGCCCCTCAAGCAATGTCAGGGATTGTAGGGGAGTGGTATTGGTGCCTTGGGGGAGGAAAGGGCTGTTTCCTGGTTCCTGGCTGCTATGCCTGTCTCCACTGTCTGAACCAGTGGGCTGAGCACACAGGTATAAGCCTCTGTGCTTTGCCTTTTTAGTTGCTGTAGACAGATCTTCCCTCTGGCTGGCCTAACACCAGGGAAGGGTTTCCAGGTTTGCAAGCCTGGTGGGGCTGGCCAGGCGAAAGGTGCACTAGTCTGCCTGTCACAGAAGGGGTTCTTGGAGCTGTGTAGGCAGCCAGGGAGCTGGCACACCTGAAGATCAGAAAACCCCCAATCTGCTGGGCAGAGTACACCCGGACAATTTTGTCTACCTGTCCTTTCTCCTGAGCAGTAAGCTCTGTGCAGTCCTTGCCCCCTTAGCAGGCCTCTTGCTAAGGGCTTCTTTGTTAGGAAGTCTCTCAGACTGCCTGCCTTTCTTTTGTCCCAGAGCAGCTGGGTATGGATCCCTGATTTCACAAGCAGCTGGAATCTTAGTCTCTCCAGGAATTCTGCCTGTCTTAGCTTTCCAAGCTCCTAATTACAAGAGTATCATGCAAGCACCATGAAATGTAGGTTTGTGCTCCCAGAGTAGATCTCCAGAGTTAGGTATTCAGCAGTCCCAGTTCTCCACTCCCTCTCTGCTCTGTTCCTGTTCCTCCTGCCGGTGAGCTGGGGTGGGGGAAGGGCTTGGATCCCGTAGAACCACAGCTTTAGTACATTACCGTTTTCTGTGAGGGCTGCTTTTGTCTCCAGGTGTATGCAGTTTGTTGTAGTCCTCTTTCCCGTTGCTCTTTCAAGAGTAGTTGTAGTAGCTTTATTTTCATATTATATGCGGTTTTAGGAGGAAGCCTCTGTCTCACCTCTCATGCCACCATATTTAATCCCGACTTTAATCTTTGCCATTTTAATTATTATGTGTCTTGGTATTGTCTTCCTTGGGTCCCTTGTGTTGGAAGATCTGTGGGCTTCCCTGGACTGCGAGACTATTTCCTTCCCCAACATGGGTAAGTTTTCAGCAATTCTTTCTTCAAAGACACTTTCTATCCCTTTTTCTCTCTCTTCTTCCTCTGGTACTCCTATAATGGGAATATTGTTCCATTTGTATTGGTCACACAGTTTTCTTAATATTCTTTCATTCCTAGAGATCCTTTTATCTCTCTCTGCCTCAGCTTCTCTGTATTCCTGTTCTCTGATTTCTATTCCATTAACAGTCTCTTGCATCTCATCCAGTGTGCTTTTAAGCCCGTCGATGGCTTGTCTGATTTCTGCATTGTCTTTCCTCACTTCCCTCACTTCCTCCCTCAGCTCTTGCACATTTCTCTGTAGATCCATCAGTATGGTTATGACTTTTATTCTGAATTCTTTTTCAGGAAGATTCTGCATTTCCATCCATTCAGGCTTCCTCTCTGGGGTTGTCTGGTTGATCTTAGTCTGGACCATATTCCTCTGTCTTTTCATGGCTATAGAAGTGGTTGCTAGTAGTTGCCATATATGTCAGCTGGGCTCTTTAAGACTTTTAAAAAAATAAAGAAAAGAAAAGAAAGAAAAAACGAAGAAGAAAGAAAAAAAAGAGAAGAAAAAAGAAAAAACAAAACAAAACAAAAAACCGCCCACCGAGAGTAGATTCTGTGGGGATGCTGTAGGTGGCGTTGTTGCTCCACTATTCTGTAACCCTGGCCGCACTGCTCTGCAGGGCCCTTTATAGCTCTGGCTTGGGTGGGAACAAATGGGACGCTGTTGATCTCTGTGAGAAGTCTAAGTGCGGTCATCCTTTCCCAGTCGCCAGCTAAGGGGTCCAAAACTCCCCAGGACTCCCAGCCTGCTGCAAGGACCCGGGTGCATTCCCCACTCAGATCCTGCACCCTCTATCTCTCCAATCTCTGCCAAACCGTGCGATGTGTGTCAGCGTTCCTGGCACAGATCACCGGGGCTGGTTATTTCACAGGATGTACTTCCACTCCCTCCCGGCTCTGAAATATCTCCTCCCGCCTAACCGCTGGGGTGGGGGAGTGCTTGGGTCCCGCCGGGTCACCCACCGCTCCATATCTTACCCACCTCGCGAGGTGCCGAGTCCTCTTAGGTGTAGATGCAGGCTGGGTGCTGTCCTGTATCTTCTGGTCTCTCTTTTAGGAATAGTTGTATTTATTGTATTTTCATAAATACATATGGTTTGGGGAGGAGATTTTCGCCACCCTGGTCACGCCGCCATCTTCCCGGAAGTCTCTAGCTGAGTATGTTTAGTTTTATAAGAAACTGCCAAACTGTGTTGCAAAATGGCTATAGCACTTTTAATTTCCTCTAGAAATGAATGAGAGTTCCTGTTGCTCCACAATATTTTGGCCATTCTTGTAGGTTTATAATGGTATCTCATTTTAATATGCATTTCCCTGATGACATATGATGTAAAGCATCTTTCCTTTTTTCCCAACTTTTTTTGAGATATAATTGATATATATCATGTAAGTTTAAGGTTTAAAACATGATTTGATATATGCATATATAATGAAATGATTACACTATAAAGTTAGTTGGCACATCCATCACCCTGGTATTTGTGTGTGGTAACAACATTTAAGATCTGCTCTCTAAGCAGTTTCCAAGTAAACAATACTGCAATTTTAATTATAGTCACCATGCATACATTAGATCCCCAGAACCTATTCATTTTATAGTTGGAGATATGTACCCTTTGACAAGTATCTCCCCATTTCCCCCAGTCCCCAGGTCCTGGCAACCAACTGCCAAACTACTCTGTCTTCCTATGAGTTTGTCTTTTGTAGATTCTGCATACAAGTGAGATCATACAGTGTTTGTCTTTCACTGTCTACTTATTTCACTTAGCATAATGCCCTCAAGTTTCATCCATATTGTTGCAAATGGCAGGTTTGCCCTTTTTTGTGATTGAGTTATACTCCATTATATAAATATATATATAATTGTATATATATATTTAATTATACATATATATGTAGAATTTTCTTTATCCATTCATCTATTGATGAAGACTTAGGTTGTTTCCGTGTCTTGACTATTGTGAATAATGCTGCAGTGAACATGTGAGTGCAGATACCTCCTTGAGACAGTCATTTCATTTTCTTCAGATACATACCCAGAAGTGGGATTGCTGGACCATATGGTAGTTCTACTTTTAAATTTTTGAAGAACATCTGTACTATTTTCCATAGTGGCTGCACCAATTTACATTCTCACCAACAGTGCACAAGTGATCGCCTTTCTCCATATCCTCACCAGCACTTGTTATCTCTTGTCTTGCTCATGGTCATTCTAACAGGTGTGAGGTGATATCTCAGTGTGGTTTTGATTTGCATTTCTCTGATGATTAGTGATGATGAGCACTTTTTCCTGTATGTGTTGGCTGTCTGTGTGTTTTTTTGGAAAAATGCCTATTCCGGTCCTCTGCCCATTTTTAAGTTGGATAATTTTTTTTTCTATTGAGTTGTATGAGTTCCTTATATATTTTGGGTATTATTCCCTTATCAGATATATGGTTTGCAAATATTCTCCCATTTCCTATGTTGCCTTTTCTTTTGTTGGTTGTTTCATTTTTTGTGCAGAAGCCTTTTAGTTTGATGTAGTCCCACTCGTTTATTTTTGCTTTTATTGATTATGCTTTTGGTGTCATGTCCAAAAAAGTTATTGCCAAAATCAATGTCAATGAGGTTTTTCTCCTGTGTTTTCTTCTAGGAGTTTTATGGTTTCAGGTCTTATATTTAAGTCTTTAATCCATTTTGAGTTAATTTTTATGAGTGGTTTAAGTTTTTGTGAGTGATCATTCTGTTGCATGTGAATATCCACTTTTCTCAGCATCATTTATTGAAAAGACTATCCTTTTGCTATTGGGTATTCTTGGCTCCTTTGTCAAATACTAGTTACATGGGTTTATTTTGGGGCTCTTATTCTGTACCATTAGTCTGTGTCTGTTTTTATACCAGTATCAATCTGTTTTGATTGCTATAGCTTTATAATATAGTTTGAAATCAACAAGTGTTTCCTGATCATCTTTTTATCTGCTTATTTCCTGTAAGTATATCTCCTTTGGTGAGGTATCTTTTAAGGTATTTGGCCCATTTTTTAATTGGGTTGTTCATTTTCTTGGTGAGTTTGAAGAGTTATTTTTGCATTTTGGATAACTCTTCTTTGTCAAATGGTTCTTTTGCAAATATTTTCTCCCAGTCTGTGGCTTGTTTTCTCGCTCTCCTGACATTGTCTTTGCAGAGCAGAATTTTTTTATTTTAATGAAGTCCAGCTTTTGAATTATTTCTTTCATGGACTGTATCTGGTATTGTAGCTAAAAAGTCACCACCATACCTAAGGTCATCTGGGTTTTCTCCTATGTTATCTTCTAGGAGTTTAAGAGTTTTGCATTTTACACTTAATTCTGTGACCCATCTTGAGATAATTTTTGGGAAGGGTGTAAGGCCTGTGACTCAGTTTTTTTTTTTGCATGTGGATATCCAGTTTTTCCCGAACCATTTGTTAAAAAGACTATCTTTGCTTCATTTTATTGCTCCTTTGTCAAAGATCAGTTGCTATATTTATGTGGGTCTATTTCTGGGCTTTCTATTCTTTCCCATTGATCTATTTGTCTCTCTCTCTTTTTTTCCCAATACCACACTGTCCTGATGACTGTAGCTTTATAGTATGTCTTGAAGTTGAGGAGTGGCAGTCCTCAAAGTTTGTTCTCCCTCCTTTGTTACTGAGTTGGCTATTCCGGGTCTTTTACTTCTTCATATAAACCTTAGGATGAGTTGTCAACATCCATAAAATTTCTCACTGGGATTTTGATTGGGACAGTGTTGAATATATAGATCAAATTGGGAAGAACTGACATCTGGACAATACTGAGTCTTTCTGTCCATGAACATGGAATGTCTATTTATTTTGTTCTTCTATGATATATTTCATCAGAGTTTTGTAGTTTTCCTCATGTAGGTCTTGTACATATTTTGTTATATTTATTTATACATATTTCATTTTGGGAGGTTGCTAACATAAATGATATTGTTTTGAATTTCAAACTCCACTTGTTCATTGCTGAAATAGAGGAATGAGTGACTTGTATTTAACCTTGTATCCCAGCACCTTGCTATAATTGCTTATTAGTTCCAGGAGTTTTTTGTCAGTTCCTTTGGAGTTTCCACAGTGACAGAGTAATCACTATTTAAAATTATACCCAACTTTTCTCCCAAACCTTCATCTACCTAGTGAGAGATTTTGTTGGGCAAGGACAGTCTGAGGACAGAAAGAACCATCACCCCATGAAGGGCCCTAATATACAAATTCAATGTACTTACTGTGTCTTGGGAGAAAATACACATCTTAGATTACTCACTTTCCTAGAAGCACATTGCATCCTGACCTGCTTCTTAGAATAGAAGATGTATTCATGTGGTGGTCTAGGTTGCCAGGGGTGGGCTTCTGGGAGCCAAGACCTAGGTTGTCCGGGGAGCTGCAGGTGTCAGGGCTGCCCCACATCCACATGAGGTAAAAGCCTCATGTTCTAGGACCAGAGATTCAGCAGTGACAGCTCCTCTATCCTGGGATCTTCTCCAAGCAGCCAGTGCAGGGGTCAGGGGTAAATTCAGTCATCGGGCTGCCAAACTAGTTTTAGTACCTTTTTCCTATCTTTGGCATCAAACAGCAACTTCCAGGCTCAAAAGAGCCAAAAACAAACATGCCCCCTAAAGCCCAAGGATAGCAAAAACATCACCTTTTGCAATAGACATCTGTTATTTTCACTAGGGGATCTTTGGCTCACAGTGCCTGGACATCCCCTTAGAGAACCATCTCCCTCCCAGCTCTCAGCCCTAGGAACTGACTTCTCAAGCCTAAAGCACTAGGGGTAGTCATGTGACTTGGGCCTGGCCATTCAGCATATCCCATTGGCTTAGCTTCTGTGATTGGTTCAAGGACTGCCCTTTCTAGTGGGATGGATGTCATCCTGGGGCTGGGGTTGGGAGGGAGACACCTGGGGGAGGACCTGCAGAGCCTGCCTGAGAATGGAACCACCACACAAAAAAGCACAG
Source organism: Phataginus tricuspis (assembly GCA_029783875.1). Lineage (NCBI taxonomy): Eukaryota > Metazoa > Chordata > Mammalia > Pholidota > Manidae > Phataginus > Phataginus tricuspis. Next base: position 33,318,938 of record JAQQAC010015468.1, read on the forward strand.
GCAAGGGATGGGGTGAGAGAGGAGCTGGGGTCTGGTTACATCTTGCTGGAAGGTGGCCATGCCCTGGCACTTGCTGTGACATTAGCCAAAAAATCTCCCTTTTATACTTAATCCAGTTTGATTGGTGTTTATCACTTACAAGTGAAAGAGCCCAAATACCCTCTAGGAACTGTGCAGAGAGCTGTATGCATCACACCTAGTTCTGCAAAGACAACTCCAGACTCCCAAGAAAGAAGCAGGATCTGTCCCTTTTTCTCTCTTTCCCAACACCTGAGCCTTCCTTCTGACTCCCTCCTAGCTCCCCAACACTCATACCTGATGCTGACCAGTGAATGCCTCTGAGCCCCATTGCCCGCCTGCAGCCTGCCTTGTGGCAGCACAGATCAGCACCTACTTGGTGTGCACTGCTTCGGCATCTGTCTGTCTGTCTCCTCCAGGAGAATGTGAGTCCCAGGGAAGCTGGAGCCCAGTCGGGCCCTTCCCTCAGGCTCTGGTACCCTGCTTGCCACTTGCCAGATGCTCAGTGAACTGATTGGAACAAGGAGAGCAGCCCCAACAAGAGACCAAACCACCTGGAAATCAGGACATGGGTGGGCTTGAGACAAGGAAGGAGGGCTGGATTTGGAGTCTAAAAATAAAGGAAGGTGCAAAAAATAAAGGCACTGCAATTATCCAGTGATTTGCTTGGGCCTCTGTGAGCTCCAGCTGCCACCTGCTTTCAGTGTGTCAGTGAAAGCACACATGAGGCCAGCATGCGGGGCTAAAATGGGCCCTGTTCCCTGGATGCTCAGCTTGTACTGCGTACTTGACATATGCAGTCTCATCTAATCTTCTCTCCACTGGATCGGGAAGGCTGCTTTATGAGCCTCACTTATAGATGAGGAAACTAAGGCAGAGAGAGGCTAAGTCATTTGCCAAATGGCACACAGCACGTCAGTGGAGAAGGTTGTCATTGAGCCCAGATCTGATCTCTCTGGGGCTATAGAGGCAACCCAGAACCTGTCCCAGGCTCCAGGCCTCCCCAGGACAAAGGCTCTCATCTACCTGTTTCAGCTGGTATCTGGTCCTGGCCCTGTGTGCAAGACCAGGTCATTTCCAGTTTTGAGGCTTCCATATGTTAAAAAACGAGGAAGCATCCAAATTTCTACCATTGCAGCATACTTAATATAAATAGATTAACAAACAGATGCTCCTGCTGCACTCACAACAGTGCAATGTAACTCTGCTGGGGTAATTAGCATATTTCCTTCTTAAAATTAATTTATAGGTCATTGAAGGTAGCATGGTCTGATAATGGGACACGTTTCAAGATGGAGAATGTCACTCTTTTCCATTCTGTTCCTGTGACCTGTGCATAACAGCATTTGGAGGGAGGGTCAAAGGCATACATTTGAGGTGTTGTCTTGGTGAGGGAGCATAGGCCCAGTGGGCTCCCCCTCCACCTCAGGGCATGGAGGGGCACCCAGGAGGCAGTGCCACCTGGGGTCAGCCCAGCACCTTTGCCCCCCTCATAGGTGCTGGAGTTCCTGCCAGCTGGTGGCTTCCTGACAATTTCCAGCCACCAGAAGAGGGCAGACGTTGACTTCCGAAGCTGGGACACAATGGGTCTGTGAGAAGGCAGGCGTGGGGGATGGAGGTGCCAGGCTGCCGTCATGACCATAACCACCTCAGGACAAGCTGGGCCCCAGTAGGCTGGGCCTGGCTCCCCAAAACTTCAGGGGCTCAAAGGCCCCCCCCCCAACCCTTGTGTTGTGTCGGGTCACCCAGCAGGCAGCCAGGACAGGCTTGGGGGTTGGCAGTCTGGCTGTGACTGGGGACTGGGCGCTGCTTGAAGCTAAAGAGCAGGCAACCTTTACCTGGATTGTGTGTTTTCTTGGGGTGCTTCCTTGGAGGGGCTCTTGGAGATTTGAGATGCCTTTACGTTCCCAAGCCACCCCTATGCCTAGCCACTGCCCATGGAAACAGTTCAGACCTCAGAAACCTCCAGGGCTACCACATGGTGCTGTGTGAAAGGCACGGAGGCAAACCTCTGAAACGTCCTTGCTCACTGTGCTTCCAGGAAGGCTGTGTTGGGCAGGCCGGGTGCCTCCCGCTCCCTCTCTGACACCTGGCCCACCACCCTGGGGCAGTGCTGGCGGTCAGCAGGAGGCAAAGGGCCGGCAGTGGGCCAGCTGTTCCTTGTGGATCAGCCTTGCAGCAGTAGGTTCCCCTTGTGCCCTGCAGCCAGCTTCCCAGAACTAGTCCCTGCCCAGATCAAGTCCTTTATGGACTCCCTGAGCCCAGCAGCCCAGGCTCTCAGATGGCTCAAACAAAGGGAATTTTAAAGTGACAAGCTGGACACGCAGCCGCGACAGTGTGTCTGCCCAGATCAAGTGAGCTCCAGCCTGGGCCTCTGAAGAGCACTCAGTTTCCCGGGGTGAAGATGGGTTTTCCCAACAGAATTGGGAAAAGCCTCACCAACACAGACTCATCCTCATTATGTCACATGGGGCTTTGGGGAGGCACAGGGGATACCTGATATTTCTTTTATTTATTTATTTATTTTTATATTGCTTTTTTTATTAAGGTATTATTGATATACACTCTTATGAAGGTTTCACATGGAAAAACAATGTGGTTACTACATTTACCCATATTATAAAGTCCCCACCCACACTCCAGTGCAGTCACTGTCCATCAGTGTAGTAAGATGCCACAGATTCACTATTTACCTTCTCTGTGCTACACTGTTTTCCCCGTAATCCCCCACACCATGTGTACTAAACAAAATACCCCTCAATCCCCTTCTCCCACCCTCCCCACCCACCCTCTCACACCCCTCCCCTTTGGTAACCACTAGTTCCTTCTTAGAGCCTCTGAGTCTGCTGCTATTTTGTTCCTTCAGTTTGGCTTCGTTGTTATACTCCACAAATGAGAGAAATCATTTGGCACTTGTCTTTCTCCGCCTGACTTAACTTCACTGAGCATAATATCCTCCAGCTCCATGCATGTTATTGCAAATGGTAGGATTTGTTTCTTTCTTATGGCTGAATAGTATTCCATTGTGTGTAGGTACCACATCTTCTTTATCCATTCATCTACTGATGGACACTTAGGTTGCTTCCATATCTTGGCTATTGTAAATAGTGCTGCGATAAACATAGGGGTGCATCTGTCTTTTGAATCTGAGAAGTTGTATTCTTTGGGTAAATTCCAAGGAGTGGGGTTTCTGGGTCAAATGGTATTTCTATTTTTAGTTTTTTGAAGAACCTCCATATTGCTTTCCACAATGGTTGAACTAGCTTACATTCCCACCAGCAGTGTAGGAGGGTCCCCCTTTCTCCACATCCTCACCAGCATTTGTTATTCTTAGTCCTTTCCACGCTGGCCATCCTTACTTGTGTGAGGTGATATCTCATTGTGGTTTTAATTTGCATTTCTCTGATGATTAGTGACATGGAGCATCTTTTCATGTGTCGGTTGGCCATCTGAATTTCTTCTTTGGAGAACTGTCTCTTCATATCCTCTGCCCATTTTTTAATCGGGTTATTTGCTTTTGGGTATTGAGGCATGTAAGTTCTTTATATATTTTGGATGTTAACCCCTTGTTGGATATGTCATTTACAAATATATTCTCCCACGCTGTAAGATGCCTTTTTGTTCTGTTGATGGTGTCCTTTGCCGTACAGAAACTTTTTAGTTTGATGTAGTCCCATGAGTTCATTTTTGCTTTTGTTTCCCTTGCTCGAGGAGATGCGTTCAGGGAGAAGTTGCTCATGCTTATGTTCAGGAGATTTTTGCCTGTGTTGTCTTCTAAGAGTTTTATGGTTTCCTGACTTACATTGAGGTCCTTGATCCATTTCGAGTTTACTTTTCTGTATGGAATTAAACAATAATCCAGTTTCATTCTCTTGCATGTAGCTGTCCAGTTTTGCCAACACCAGCTGTTGAAGAGGCTGTCATTTCCCCATTGTATGTCCATGGCTCCTTTATCATATATTAATTGACCATATATGGTTGGGTTTATATCAGGGCTCTCCAGTCTGTTCCATTGGTCTATGGGTCTGTAGTGCCAGTACCAAATTGTCTTGATTACTGTGGCTTTGTAGTAGAGCTTGAAGTTGGGGAACATAGTCCCCCCATCTTTATTCTTCCTTCTCAGGATTGCTTTGGCTATTCGGGGTCTTTTGTGGTTCCATATGAATTTTAGAATGATTTTCTCTAGTTTATTGAAGAATGCTGTTGGTATTTTGATAGGAATTGCTTTGAATCTGTAGATTGTTTTAGGCAGGATGGCCATTTTGACAATATTAATTCTTCCTATTTATGAGCATGGGATGTGTTTCTATTTATTGGTATCTTCTTTAATTTCTCTCATGAGTGTCTTATAGTTTTCAGAGTATAGGTCTTTCACTTCCAGAGTATAGGTTTATTCCTAGGTATTTTATTCTTTTGGGTGCAACTGTGAATGGAATTGTTTTCTTGATTTCTCTCTCTGCTAGTTCATTGTTAGTGTATAGGAATGCCACAGATTTCTGCGTATTAATTTTGTATCCCACAACTTTGCTGAATTCAGACATTATATCTAGTAGTTTTGGAGTGGATTCTTTAGGATTTTTTATGTACAGTATCATGTCATCTGCAAACAGGGACAGTTTGACTTATTCCTTGCCAATCTGGATGCCTTTTATTTCTTTTTGTTGTCTGATTGCTGTGGCTAGGACCTCTAGAACTATGTTGAGTTGAAGTGGGAAGAGTGGGCATCTTTGTCTTGTTCCCAGTCTTAAAGGAAAAGCTTTCAGCTTCTTGCTGTTAAGGATAATGTTAGCTGTGGGTTTGTCATATATGGCCTTTATGATGTTGAGGTACTTGCCTTCTATACCCATTTGGTTGAGAGTTTTTATCATGAATGGATGTTGAATTTTGTCAAATGCTTTTTCAGCATCTATGGAGATAATTGTGTGGTTTTTGTCCTTCTTTTTGTTGATGTGGTGGATGATGTTGATGGATTTTTGAATGTTGTACCATCCTTGCATCCCTGGAATAAATCCTACTTGATCATGATGGATGATCCTTTTGATATATTTTTGAATTCAGTTTGCTAATATTTTGTTGAGTATTTTTGCATCTATGTTCATCAGGGATATTGGTCTGTAATTTTCTTTTTTTTATGGTGTCTTTGCCTAGTTTTGGTATTAGAGTGATGCTGCCCTCTCAGAATGAGTTTGGAAGTATTCCCTCTGCTTCTACTCTTTGGAAAACTTTAAGGAGGATGGGTATTAGGTCTTCCCTAAATGTTTGATAAAATTCAGTGTTGAAGCCATCTGGTCCAGACGTTTTGTTCTTAGGCAGTTTTTTGACTACCAGTTTAATTTCGTTGCTGGTAATTGCTCTGTTCAGATTTTCTGTTTCTTTTTGGGTCAGCCTTGGAAGGTTGTATTTTTCTAGAAAGTGTTCCATTTCTTCTAGGTTATCCAGTTTGCTACCATATAATTTTTCATAGTATTCTCTCATAATTCTTTGTATTTCTGTGGTGTCCGTAGTGATTTTTCCTTTCTCATTTCTGATTCTGTTTATGTGAGTAGACTCTCTTTTTTTCTTGATAAGTCTGGCTAGGGGTATATCTATTTTGTTTATTTTCTGAAAGAACCAGCTCCTGCTTTCTTTGATTCTATTGTTTTATTCTCTATTTTATTTGTTTCTGCTCTAATCTTTATTATGTCCCTCCTTCTACTGACTGTGGGCCTCATTTGTTCTTTTTCTAGTTTCATTATTTGTGAGTTTAGACTGCTAATATGGGATTGTTCTTTCCTGACATAGGTGTGTATTGCAGTATACTTTCCTCTTAACATGGCCTTCACTGCATCTCACAGATTTTGTGGTGTTGAATTATTGTCATTTTTCTCCATATATTGCTTGATCTCTGTTTTTATTTGGTCATCGATCCATTGGTTATTTAGGAGCATGTTGTGAAGGCTCCATGTGTTTGTGGGTTTTTCATTTTCTTTGCATAATTTATTTCTAGTTTCATACCATTTTGGTCTGAGAAACTGGTTTGTACAATTTCAATCTTTATGAATTTACCGAGGCTCTTCTTGTGGCTTAGTATATGATCTATTGTTGAAAATGTTCCATGTGCACTTGAGAAGAATGTGTAATCTGCTGCTTTTGGGTGTAGAGTTCTGTAGATGTCTGTTAGGTCCGTCTGTTCTATTGTGTTGTTCAGTGCCTCTGTCTCCTTACTTATTTTCTGTCTGGTTGATCTGTCCTTCAGAGTGAGTGGAGTGTTGAAGTCTCCTAGAATGAATGCATTGCATTCTATTTCTCCTTTTAATTCTGTTAGTATTTGTTTCACATATGTAGGTGTTCCTGTGTTGGGCGCAGAGATATTTATAAAGAATATAGCTTCTTCTTGGACTGACCCTTTTATCATTATGTAATGTCCTTCTTTGTCTCTGTGACTTTCTTTGTTTTGAAGTCTATTTTGTCTGATATAAGTACTGCAACTCCTGCTTTTTTCTCCCTATTAGTTGCATGAAATATGTTTTTCCATCCCTTCACTTTTAGTGTGTGTATGTCTTTGGGTTTAAAGTGAGTCTCTTGAAGGCAACATATAGATGGATCTTGTTTTTTAATCCATTCAGTGACTCTGTCTTTTGATTGGTGCATTCAGTCCATTTACATTTAGGGTGATTATCGATAGGTATGTACTTATTGGCATTGTAGGCTTTAGATTCATGGTTAGCAAAGGTTCAAGGTTAACTTCCTTACTATCTAAGAGTCTAACTTAACTCACTTAATATGCTATTACAAACACAATCTAAAGGTTCTTTTTTTTTCTTCCTCCTTTTTCTTCCTCCATTCTTTATATATTCGGTATCATATTCTGTACTCTTTGTCTTTCCCTTGATTGACTTTGGAGGTACTTATTTTAATTTTTGCATTTGCTTAGTAATTAGCTGTTCTACTTTCTTTACTGTGGTTTTACTACCTCTGGTGACAGCTATTAAACCTTAGAACATTTCCATCTATAGCACTCCCTCCAAAATACACTGTAGAGATGGTTTGTGGGAGGTAAATTCTCTCAGTTTTTGCTTATCTGCAAATTGTTTAATCCCTCCTTCAAATTTAAATGATAATCTTGCTGGATAAAGTATTATTGGTTTAAGGCCTTTCTGCTTCATTGCATTAAATAAATCATGCCACTCCCTTCTCGCCTGTAAGGTTTCTGTTGAGAAGTCTGATGATAGTCTGATGGGCTTTCCTTTGTATGTGATCTTATTTCTCTCTGGCTTTTTTTTTAATAATTTATTTTTGTATCATTAGTCTACAGTTACATGTGCAATAGTATGGTTATTAAACTACCCCCTTCATCAGGTCCCCCCCACCAACCCCATTACAGTCACTGTCCATCAGCATAGTGAAATGCTATAGAATCACTACTTGTCTTCTCTGTGTTGTACAGCCCTCCCCGTGCTCCCCCAACATTATGTCTGCTTATCGTAATGCCCCCTTTTCCCCCTTGTCCCTCCCTTCCCCCCCATCCTCCTCAGTTCCTTTCCCTTTGGTAACTATTAGTCCATTCTTGGGTTCTGTGAGTCTGCTACTGTTTTGTTCCTTCAGTTTTTTTCTTTGTTATTATACTCCACATATGAGTGAAATCATTTGGTACTTGTCTTTTTCGGCTTGGCTTATTTCACTGAGCATAATACCCTCTAGCTCCATCCATGTTGTTGCAAATGGTAGGATTTGTTTTCTTCTTATGGCTGAATAATATTCCACTATGTATATGTACCGCATCTTCTTTATCCATTCATCTAGTGATGGACACTTAGGTTGTTCCATTTCTTGGCTATTGTAAATAGTGCTGTGATAAACATAGTCTCTGGCTGCTTTTAATAGTCTGTCCTTATCTTTGATCTTTGCCATTTCAATTACTATATGTCTTGGTGTTGTCTTCCTTGGGTCCCTTGTGTTGAGAGATCTGTGCATCTCCATGGCCTGAGAGACTATCTTGTTCTCCAGATTGGGCAAGTTTTCAGCAATTACCTCCTCAAAGACACTTTCTATCCCTTTTTCTCTCTCTTCTTCTTCTGGTACCCCTATAATGCGAATATTGTTCCATTTGGATTGGTCACACAGTTCTCTCAATATTCTTTCATTCTTAGAGATCCTTTTTTCTCTCTGTGCCTCAGCTTCTTTGTATTCCTCTTCTCTAGTTTCTATTTCTTTTATCGTCTCCTCCACTGTATCCAATCTGCTTTTAATACAGTCCATTGTGCTCCTCAATGATTGGATCTCCGACTGGAATTCATTCCTGAGTTCTTGTATATCTTTCCATACCTCCATGAGCAATGATTTTTATTTTGAACTCCCTTTCAGGAAAAGTCATGAGGTTGATGTCATTTAAATCTTTCTCCAGAGTGGTATTAATAATTTTACTCTGAACCAGATTACTTTGGCGTTTCATATTTGTATATGGTGCTGTCTAGCCCAGAAGCTGTACTCCCTGGAGCTGCTCAGCCCCTGAAGCAATGTTGGGGGTCACAGGGGAGTGGTATTGGTGCCTGGGGGGAGGAAAGAGCTGTTTCGTGCTACCCAGCTGCTATGCCTGTCTCCACTGCCTGAACCAGTGGGCTGAGCACACAGGTATAAACCTCTATGCTTTGCATTTGTAGTTGCTGTAGACAGGTCTTCCCTCTGGCTGGGCTAACGCCAGGGTAGGGTTTGCCGGGTTGTGAGCAAAGTGGGTCTGGCCAGAAGAAAGGTGCAGTAGGCTGCATATCACGGAAGGGGTCTTTGGAACTGTGTAGCCAGCCAGGGATCTGGAGCACCTGAAGATTGTCTAAGGAGGAATATTTCTTTTTCCTTCTTAAATATGAGAGTCTTTATGGCAAAGCTCCCAACCTGCTGGGCGGAGTGTACCCGGACAATTTTGTCTACCTGTCCTCTCTCCTGAGCAGTAAGCTCTGTGCAGTCCTTGCCCCTTTAGCAGCCCTCTTGCTAAGGGCTTCCTTGTTATGAAGCCTCTCAGACTGCCCACCTTTCTTTTGCCCCAGAGCAGCTGTATATGGATACCTGCTTTTCACAAGTGGCTGGAGTATCAGTCTCTCCAGCAATTCTGCCTCTCTTAGCTTTCCAACCCCATAATCACACAAGTATCATGCAAGCACCATGAATTGTAGGTTTGTGCTCCCAGAGCAGATCTCCAGAGTCAGGTATTCAGCAGTCCCAGGCCTCCATTCCTTCCCTGCTCATTTTCTCTTCCTCCTGCCAGTGAGCTGAGGTGGGGAAAGGGCTTGGGTCCCACCAGACCACAGCTTTGGTATGTTACCCTGTTCTGTGAGGTCTGCTCTTTTCTCCAGGTGTATGTAGTCTGGTGCAGTCCTCTTTCCTGTTGCTCTTTCAGGATTAGTTGTATTAATTATATTTTCGTATTATATGCAGTTTTAGGAGGAAGCCTGTGTCTCACCTCTCATGCCGCCATCTTTAATCCCCCTCCTTTTGATACCTGATATTTCTTACATCCCCATGGCTCATGCTGCTCCAGATGGTGGCACCAATGTAAGAGTCCCAGACCTGTTAGTTTACCAAGTGTCCCAACTCCACTCTGGGTTCCTCAGCCCTTCTTCCACCTGCAGCAGGTAGACTTTTCTCACACCAGTCCCACCTGCTTAGTCATTGTACAACTCTTGCCACCTCCAATGTTATCTAGGACTCTATCTGCGTCTGTGAGGCCCGCCTACCTTTCCTGCCTATGGTCACCTACTTCCCCCTCTTCCCTCCCACACATGGCCAGCTGCCTGGACTGCTTCTGTCTCTTGAAGCTGTGGCTTGTCTCTGGCCCATGATGCGTTGTTCTGCCTCTTCTTGGCCCCTCCACTACTCTGCACAGCCGATTCCTCTTCAACCTGCTGGTATCAGCTTCAGTGTGATTTCTGTGAGGCCTTCCCTGACCACCAGGATCCTCAGGCCTGTCCCCAGCTCTGTTCTGCCATAAATCCCATCATTAGTTTGTGCCACTACTGGTCATGGGCCACCTTCTGAGCCCTGCATCCCAGCTCAGTGCCAGGCACATAGTAGGTGCTCAACAAATGTGTTATCTGAAGGCAGGAGGGAAGGGATGGGGAGCACATAGGAGCCCAAAGGCTTTTTTTTTTTTTTTTGGTATCATTAGTGTACAATTACATGAGCAACATTATGGTTACTAGATTCCCCCCATTATCAAGTCCCCACCACATACCCCATTACAGTCATTGTCCATCGGCACTAAAGGCTTCTGCACCCTCAAAGAGAGGCGTGATGAGGGTGAGGCCTGGCTCTAAATCCAGGGGCACACAGGCATCTGAGCTGTACCTGAAGTCTCCCCCACCTGCCCATGACTTGCTGCTTTTCCTCCGTGGAAATGTACCATCCTTATTTACCACAGGCCCTCCCACAGGAGTTAAGCTGATCTGGCTACCTGCAAATTCCAGGGCAAGGAGCCTCCATGGTCATAGTCTGGAACCTGCCTCAGAGGCGTGGGCTTTGCTTCCCAGGTCCCAGCCATCCCACCCTACAACCCCGCCCCTAAGCCTAGCCCAACCATTCCCCTAAACAACGTCCCTCCTCTTGCAGGAAGTCCCTTGGAGGGAGGGTAAGGTGTACAAGGCCTGGGTCCCTGGGTAAGGCCTCTGGACGTGACATGTGGCAGTGGTCCATTTCTCAGTCACTATTCAGACTGGCCCTTTGAACCATGCACAGGGCTTAGACTTGGGGGACACCAAGAGGAATAAACATAGCATAGTCCACTTTCCAATCCCAAGCTTATCCCAGAAGTTCTCATCCTTTCTGCTTAGGAAGAACTTCTGAATAAATTAATTTCAGTGGCTCACAAGAAGGCATTGAAGGACTCAAGCAACTCTAAGCCAGCAAGAATGACACGTCCCCAGCAGAAGTGGGTGCCAGAGCCCACTGGGGGCCCACCCTTTTGCTGCCTGTTCAGGGAGTCCCTTGGTGGCAGAACAGAGGCAGGGTACCCCTGGAGTGGCTGCCAGAGCTAATGGGGAGCAGTGGCAGGATGCAGCAACAAACCAGCGCCCTGCCCTGGCTCTCAGCAGCCCCTCTGTGACTCTGGAGGAAAAGCTCCATCAACCTTGCAAAGTGAGAGGCCACAGGGGCCAGGAAATAGCATAAACGAGTCGCTGTGTAAAGCAGGGAGCCAACCCCCGGAAAAGGGTGGCTCCTTCAGCCCACTGGTGCCTGGCAGGAAAATTAGTTGCCAAAGTTGTCAGATCTGATGAATGTTTTTTAAACTTAAAAAAAATCTAGTTGTTATATAAAATTTCCCATTTTAAGTAATGGCTCAATTAAAACAAAACAGCAGCAAGGCAAATAAAAGGTTTCTGTGGGCCATATCTGACAGGGCAGTATGTGAATCAACACCTGTAAAATGAGGGTACTATTCCTTCTCACCCAAAAGCACAGCTGCTCCCAATGAATTAGCTCCACCCCTAGGCCGTAAAAAACCCCTGCCAACTGCTGATTGGGCCAGACATGGGCACCTGACCTCAGGCAGTCAATCACAGGCTGGCCACAATTTATGCTGCAATTTGGGGCCAATACCGCCTTGGGCCACCCAGTCCTCCTAGGCCTGACACCCTTTGTCCCTCAGATCTTAAGGGACTTCCTTGCTGGAGCCTCCTCTAATCACCCTGTTTAAAATAACCACCACTCCAGGCCAGGTTTTTTTCTTTTTCTCCATTTTGTTTTTTGATGTATCCATAGTACCCAGGATGGTGCCTGACACATCACTGACTCTCACCAAATACTTGTTGAAGGAACCAAGGAGTTGCCAGGAGAGTCCATCTCCCTTATCCCTCCAGGACATCCCCTGAGACAGGGACCGTGGGCTTAGACAGAGTAGGGTGAGGGCCTCCGAAAAAAACAAGATAACCATTGTGAGGTTTGCACGGGAGCCCAACTTATTTTTCTAACTTTACCCAAGTGCTGCCTTCCTTCCTCCAGCCCTAAACAAATGATTTGTTGCAACTTGGGCAATGTAGCAAACAACATAAGGCAGGATGGATCCAATTAGTTAAAAGTTTAAGTAAAACAATGACTCAACCCACATTTGGAGCAAAGCAGGCAGCCTTGAGTGATATGCTCCCAGACCAGGAAGCTGCTATCCTGGGAGGAAATTAGATCAGTAAAGTTCTTGTAAATAACCAGGAAGACTAAGAAGAAACTTAGTATTTCTTCCAAAGTATTTGGAACCATTTAACAGGTGTACATCCCTAGCCCTTTGTCTCTCAACTGCCTATAAAACCCCCCTAGACAATGTGCCACCTCGGGACTCTGTCTTTTCACTCTTATCTCTGAATAAAAGCCTGTACCTTGCTCTCCTACCTTGCCTGTTTGCTAAGTTCATTCTTCGGCTTCGTGAACAAGAACCCCGGCATCACCCCCACCTCCCCCCACTCCCCACTGTGATCTGTGCCGGCTTCAGGGAGACTCCGGCCATCAAAAGTAGACTAAAGCACGGCCTCATTGGCTGTTAGAGGAAAAAAGGTGACACGGGACAGTGCCAAGTGCAGACCCCGTGTCTCATCGTAGCTGCTCAGTATACTTTTGGATTTGTTTTTTTTTAGGGCTTTACGCTGCCTATGTTGTGCAAATGTTTTGATATGAACATTTCAGCGACTTCATCAGGTAGATGAGAGACCCGTTTACTTGGAAAACCCTCCGGGCAGTTCCCGAGTCCCACACTCTCACCAGGCTTGAAGCCTTGCTGGAACCGCACATCTGGGCCAGTTCCAGTCCTCACAATGTCCAGACATGGATGATGAGTATCAAACAGGAGTCTATGGCTGATAAAGAGATCATTGAACAGCCGGCTCATACTGTGTGTCATCCAAAAAGAAAATCAATTTTAAACATCAGATAAAATGTGACAGGCGTTTTAAGAATTCATTTTACAAGCAATGCACTGTCATGGAACAGGTTAAGGCCTCACCACGGAGCCTCGTCAGTAAGGTCTGCTGTGGACCCACTTAGGGGCTCCACGATTTCCGGCCCAGGATCACAGCCCTCTGATGCCCAGGCTGGAGGGCGCCTGCAGGCAGGACTACTGGCAGCTAGGGGAAGCTGCCCAGAGAGGGTCTCACGCTGGAGCTAACTGCCACCCTGACGCTGGACACCCTTTGGGATTTCAAGCGAGGGGGCTAGTGCTGGTCCATGCCTGGCTTTCTGAAGCCATGGGCCAGTCACTCTGCTTCTCTGGGACTCAACCTTCTTTTCTTTGAAATGGGGATAGTAATACTACCCACAGGGAGGGTTAATGAAGTTAGGGGAGGGGTGGTTAAAACACTTTGAAATTGAATCTTATTTTAAATAGGGGAAACCCTCACATGACAAAAATTTTCAAACAGTGCAAAAGGCTCTAAGATACAGAGTTAAGTAGAGTTAAGCTTCCTTCCTGCCCTTGTACCCCTGCTCCTCTTTTCCCCTCTCCAGAGGCAACAACTCCTAGCAGCTTCCAGAGATATCCCTCACATGCAAATGCATAAGGATACATGCACACTTCCCCCACAATCCTCTTTTAGCCCTGTACCTTGGAACTTTCCAATGTCTGTTACTACAGCATGTCCTCCTCCTTCTTAGTGCCTGTCTCCCAAACACGTGGGCTTTGCCACCATCCCACAAAACTACACCAAGAATTTCCTGCCCCACTGAGCTAGGACAGTGCCAGGGCAGGGCTAGTGGGAGGAGCAAAGGGAAAAGGAGGAGCCAGAGGTGGGGTTAGCAGGAGGGGAGGGGCCAAGGAAAGGGGGACAGGCCAGAGGTGGGGGTGGAGGGGGACAAGGTGGATAGGACAGGAAGGAACAGAAACAGCTTTGTTTGTTCATCTTGGTAGATTTAGATCCTTGAGAGCTGGGACGAGAGGAAGGGGAGCCTTACACTATACTACAAATAATAATAATAATAACAACAATAACAAGTTCTATTATTTATTGGAAAAAAAAATCCATCATGTGGATATTTCATGCTCTGTGAACCAGTACACAACCCATGGTCATTTGAGTGCTGCACACAGGGCTGCAGCCAATAGCATGGTTCGTGGGCGCACAGGCTTGGAGAGTGGAAAAAGCATCCCATAAACTCAGGTGTTATGTCAGTGACCTGCAGAATCAACCCTCTTAGCTTGAAGTTTTGCTTTTTTTGTCCCTGATCCAGCAGTCAGGAAGGGGTGGGGTGCGACCTGCAGCGATGGGTTCAGGGCTTGGTGTTGCTGGCTGTATTCATGAGTCATCCTTCTTAGAATCTAACCTTATTTTGCAACTGTCTGTGGTGTGAGCCGAGGCACACACTGATGAGGAAATACTCAAAAAGTTCTCAAATCCCTCCCCCTCTTGGCAGGTGTGGTGGGAAGCCAAGGAAGCCAAGGATACAGGGTTTCTGTTAAGGCTTCAGGAATGAAGAGGAATCACAGGTGCTTGGGTGCTTGGGGTTGAAACAATGTTACAATGTATTCCCCACCCCTCCACCGGAACTCAGTGGTATGGAACAGTTTGTTGATCACAGTCATGAAAGTCCATTAGTTTATAATATGGTATCCAGGAAACCTTTACAGAAATAGATTAAAATATAACTAGCTAGACTTCCGGGAAGATGGAGGCATAAGCAGGGTGGCAGAAATCTCCTCACAACACTATATTTATCTATGAAAATACAGCAAATACAACTATTCCTAAAAGAGAGACCAGAATACACAGAAAAGTGCACAGTGTGCAGCTACACCTGAGAGGACTGGGCACCCTGTGAGGTGGAGCTATAAAGGGCCCTGCAGAGCGCAGAGTGGCCACAGCTGTGGAATAGTGGAGCAACAGCGCCACCTACAGCATCCCCACAGACTCCACTCCCGGTGGGCTTTTGTTTTTCGTTTTTTGTTTTTTGTTTTTTCTTCTCTTTCTTTTTTCTTTTCTTTTTTTTTTTCTTTCTTTTTTTTTCCTCCTTTTTTTTTTTCTTTTTAAAGTCTTAAAGAGCTTCAGCAGACATACGTGGCAAATACCAGCAACCACTGCTATAGCCATGAAAAGACAGAGGAATATGATCCAGACCAAGATCAACCAGACAACCCCAGAGAAGGAGCTTGAAGGGATGGAAATTCACAGTTTTCCTGAAAACGAATTCAGAATAAAAGTCATAACCATGCTGATGGATCTACAGAGAAATGTGCAAGAGCTGAGGGAGGAAGTGAGGGAAGTGAGGAAAGACAATGGAGAAATCAGACAAGCGATCGAAGGAATTAACAGCAGACTGGATGAGATGCAGGAGACTGTTAATGGAATAGAAATCAGAGAACAGGAATACAGAGAAGCTGAGGCAGAGAGAGAGATAAAAGGATCTCTAGGAATGAAAGAATATTAAGAGAACTGTGTGACCAATACAAACGGAACAATATTCACATTATAGGAGTACCAGAGGAAGAAGAAAGAGAAAAAGGGATAGAAAGTGTCTTTGAAGAAATAATTGCTGAAAACATTCCCACGCTAGGGGAGGAAATAGTCTGACAGTCCCTGGAAGCCCACAGATCTTCCAACACAAGGGACCCAAGGAAGACAACACCAAGACACATAATAATTAAAATGGCAAAGATCAAAGAAAAAGACAGAGTATTAAAGGCAGCTAGAGAGAGAAAAAAGATCACCTACAAAGGAAAACCCATCAGACTATCATCAGACTTCTCAACAGAAACCTTACAGGCCAGAAGAGAATGGCATGATATATTTAACGTAATGAAACAGAAGGGCCTCCAACCAAGAATATTGTATCCAGCATGATTATCATTTAAATATGATGGAGGGATTAAACAATTTCTAGACAAGCGAAAGTTGAGAGAGTTTGCCTCTCATGAACCACCACTACAGGATATCTTAAACGGACTGCTCTAGAGGGAAGCGCCCCTAAGGCTAAAAAGATGACACCAGAGAAAATAAAATCATAGCAAAGAAAGCAGACCATCCAAATACTAACTAAAGGGAAAGAATAAAACACCTAAAATATAAAGAATGGGGGAGGAAGAATAAGAAGGGAGAGATAAAGAAACATCAGACGGTGTTTACAATTACTTAACAAGAAAGTTAAGTTAGATTGTTAGTTAGTAAAGAAGCAACCCTTGAACCTTTGGTACCCACGAATCTAAAGCCAGCAATGGCAATAAGTACATATCTATCAATAATCACCCTAAATGTAAATGGAATGAATGCACCAATCAAAAGACACAGAGTAACAGAATGGATAAAGAAGCAAGACCCATCTATATGCTGCTTACAGGAGACTCACCTCAAACCCAAAGATATACACAGACTAAAACTGAAAGGATGGAAAAAGATATTTCATGCAAACAACAAAGAGAAAAAAGCAGGTGTTGCAGTACTTGTATCGGACAAAATAGACTTCAAAATGAAGAAAGTAGCAAGAGATAAAGAAGGACATTACATAATGATAAAGAGGTCAGTCCAACAAGAGAATATAACCATTATAAATATATATGCACCCAATACAGGAGCACCAGCATATGTGAAACAAATACTAACAGAATTGAAGGAGGAAATAGACAGCAATGCATTCATTTTAGGAGACTTCAACACACCACTCACTCCAAAGGATAGATCAACCAGACAGAGAATAAGTAAAGACACAGAGGCACTGAACAACACACTAGAACAGATGGACCTAACAGATATCTACAGAACTCTGCACTCAAAAGCAGCAGGATACACATTCTTCTCAAGTGCACATGGAACATTTTCCAGAATAGACCACATACTAGGCCACAAAAAGAACCTCAGTAAATTCAAAAATATTGAAATCCTACCAACCAACTTCTCAGATCACAAAGGTATAAAACTAGAAATAAATTTTAGAAAGAAATCAAAAAGGCTCACAAATACATGGAGACTTAACAACATTCTCCTAATTAATCAATGGGTTAACGACCAAATCAAAACAGAAATCAAAAAATATATGGAGACTAGTGACAACAATACCAAGCCACAACTTCTGTGGGACGCAGCAAAGGCAGTTCTAAGAGGAAAGTATATTGCAATCCAGGCCTATTTAAAGAAGGAAGAACATTCCGAAATGAACAGTCTAAAGACACAATTATTGAAATTGGAAAAAGAAGAACAGATGAGGCCCAAAGTCACCAGAAGGAGGGACATAATAAAGATCAGAGAATAAATAAATAAAATTGAGAAGAATAAAGCAATAGAAAAAATCAATGAAACCAAGAGCTGGTTCTTTGAAAAAATAAACAAAATAGATAAACCCCTAGCCAGACTCATTAAGAGAAAAAGAGAATCCTCACACATAAAAAGAATCAGAAATGAGAAAGGAAAAATAACGAAGGATCCCACAGAAATACAAAGAATTATAAGAGAATATTATGAGAATCTATATGCTATGAAGCTGGAAAACCTAGAAGAAATGGACAACTTCTTAGAAAAATACAACCTTCCAAGACTGACCAAGCAAGAAACAGAAAAACTAAACAAACCAATCACCAGCAACGAAATTGAAGCGGTAATCAAAAAACTTCCCAAGAACAAAACCCCCAGACCAGATGGATTCACCTCTGAATTTTACTAGACATATAGGGAAGAAATAACACCCATTCTCCTTAAAGTTTTTCAAAAAATAGAAGAGGAGGGAATACTTCCAAACTCATTCTATGAAGCCAGCATCACTCTAATACCAAAACCGGGCAAAGACCTCACCAAAAAAGAAAATTACAGACCAATATCCCTGATGAACGTAGATGCAAAAATACTCAACAAAATATTAGCAAACCGAATTCAAAAATACATCAAGAGGATCATACACCATGATCAAGTGGGATTCATCCCAGGAATGCAAGGATGGTACAACATTCAAAAATCCATCAACATCATCCACCACATCAACAAAAAGAAGAACGAAAATCACATGATCATCTCCAGAGATGCTGAAAAAGCATTTGACAAAATTCAGCATTCATTCATGATTAAAACTCTCAACAAAATGGCTATTGATGGCAAGTACCTCAACATCATAAACGCGATATATGACAAACCCTCAGCTAATATCATACTTAACAGCGAGAAGCTGAAAGCTTTTCATCTAAGATCGGAAACAAGACAGGGATGCCCACTCTCTCCACTGTTATTCAACATAGTACTGGAGGTCCTATCCATGGCAATCAGACAAAACAAAGACAAGGCATCCAGATTGGTAAAGAAGAAGTCAAATTGTCACTATTTGCAGATGACATGATATTGTACATAAAAAACCCTAAAGACTCCACTCCAAAACTACTAGAACTAATATCTGAATTCAGTAAAGTTGCAGGATACAAAATTAACACACAGAAATCTGTTGCATTCCTATACACTAACGATAAACTAACAGAAAGAGAAATCAGAAAAACAATTCCATTCACAATTCCATCAAAAATAATAAAATATCTAGGAATAAACCTAACAAAGGAAGTGAAAGACCTATACTCTGAAAACTACAAGACACTCCTAAGAGAAATCAAAGAGGACACTAACAAATGGGAATGCATCCTATGCTCTTGGCTGGGAAAAATAAATATTGTCAAAATGGCTATACTACCTAAAGCAATCTACAGATTCAATGCAATCCCTATCAAACTACCAACAGCTTTCTTCAATGAACTGGAACAAATAATTCTAAAATTCATATGGAACCAGAAAAGACCCCGAATAGCCAAAGCAATCCTGAGAAGGGGGAATAAAACAGTGGGAATTACGCTCCCTGACTTTAAGCTCTACTACAAAGCCACAGTAATCAAGACAATTTGGTATTGGCACAAAAACAGACCCACAGACCAGTGGAATAGAATAGAAAATCCAAACATTAACCCAAACACATACAGTCAATAGTATATGATAAAGGAGCCTTGGCTATACAATGGGGAGATGACAGCCTCTTCAGCACTGGTGTTGGAAAAACTGGACAGCTACATGTAAGAATGAAACTGGACTACTGTCTAGTCCTATACACAAAGGTAAACTCAAAATGGATCAAACACCTGAATGTAAGTCATGAAACCATAAAACTCTTAGAAAAAAACATAGGCAAAAATCTCTTGGACATAATCATGAGTGACTTCTTCATGAACATATCTCCCTGGGCAAGGGAAACAAAAGCAAAAATGAACAAGTGGGACTATATCAAGCTGAAAACTTCTGTACAGCAAAGGACACCATCAGTAGAACAAAAAGACATTGTACAGTATGGAAGAATATATTCATAAATGACATATCCGATAAGGGGTTGACATCCAAAATATATAAAGAACTCACGTACCTTAACAAACAAAAAGCAAATAATCCAATTAAGAAATGGTTGGTGGGGGGGACCTGATGAAGGGGGTAGTTTAATCATCACAATATTGCTCATGTAATTGTAGGTTAATGATACTGAAATAAAATAAAATGTAAAACAAAAAACAAAAAACAAAAACAAAAAAAAAAGAAATGGGCAGAGGACATTAATAGACACTTCTCTAAAGAAATTCAGATGGCCAACAGGCACATGAAAAGATGCTCCACATCGCTAACCATCAGAGAAATGCAGACTAAAACCACAATGAGATATCACCTCACACCAGTGAGGATGGCCAACATCCAAAACACAAACAACAACAAATGTTGGTGAGGATGTGGAGAAAAGGGAACCCTCCTACACTGGTGGTGGGAATGCAAATTAGTTCAACCATTGTGGAAAGCAGTATGGAGGTTCCTCAAAAAACTCAAAATAGAAATACCATTTGACCCAGAATCCCAGTACTAGGAATTATAAGAATGCAGCAGCCCAGTTTCAAAAAGACAGATGCACCCCTATGTTTATTGCAGCACTATTTACAATAGCCAAGAAATGGAAGCAACGTAAAGTGTCCATAATTAGATGAATGGATAAAGAAGAGGTGGTACATATACACAATGGAATATGATTCAGCCATAAGAAGAAAACAAATCCTACCATTTGCAACAACATGGATGGAGCTAGAGGGTATTATGCTCAGTGAAATAAGCCAAGCTGAAAAAGACAAGTATCAAATGATTTCACTCATATGTGGAGTATAAGAACAAAGAAAAAAATCTGAAGGAACAAAACAGCAGCAGACTCACAGAACCCAAGAACGGACTAACAGTTACCAAAGGGAAAGGGACTGGGGAGGATGGGTGGGAAGGGAGCGATAAGGGGGAAAAAGGGGCATTACAATTAGCAGATGTAATGTTGGGGGAGCATGGGGAGGGCTGTACAACTCAGAGAAGACAAGTAGTGATTCTATAGCATCTCACTACGCTGATGGACAGTGACTCTAATGGGGTTGGTGGGGGGGACCTAATGAAGGGGGTAGTTTAATAACCATAATATTGCACATGTAATTATAGATTAATGATACCAAATAAATTATTAAAAAAACAATATATATATATATATATATATAAGTAGCATCTTGAATACACCTATAGTGGCCTGATAGCTTTCACTACAAGAGTTCTTGGGTGCTTTGTAGTAAATGTATAAAAGGCATGGCCCTGCGTACTTGGGGCTCAGACCTTTGGAGATCACTCTCCTCTGAGTCTGCCGGCGTAAAATAAACCTCCACCCTCCAAGACCACTGAATGCCGCTTGGTTCTTCCATCAGTGATCCAGTCCAGGTTTTCCGGTTTTCTGTAACAATAGAAAACTGAGTTTCATAGACATCCAGCCCTTACACTGGAGGAACATGTACAAGGATCTGCCATTACCCTAGTGAAGAAACTTCTGGATCCCCAAGGGTCCACACTGGAAGGAGAGTGGATCAGGGCTGAGGGACCCTAAGGAGCCTGTGGTGCTCTGAGATTTCCTATCCTTTGGCACCTCTTGGTGGCAAGGGTACCCGAGGAGGGTGTCCAGTTCATGAAGACTGCCCCTGAGGTTCCCTGCGGGAGCTGCCCCTCCACTCCCTCTTCCTCAGGAACAGGCACTTGCCCGGGCCAAGCTGGTCCTGGTTCCTCCCTGGGCCATGCCTCTTCTGCAGATGCATTGAAGTGTTCTGCTTCAGAGGAGAACTGCTTCCCCAGTGGGGGGGGTGTGACCTCACCCAGGGTCCTGTTGAACAAATTTCAATAGAACAAAACTCAACCAGTCACCATATTAAAGCCCTCATCGGAGCCTGGGTGAAGCTTGGGAAATAGTCTTGTATGGTTTCTAGTCCCCATTAGGAACTAATGGAGGCCCTTTCCAGGGGCCAAGACTAATATTTGATGGAGGTATAGGCCATCTGTATTACAGCATGTAATCATAATATCTACTATGTTGTTTTCATATGTATTTTCTCATTTCATTGAGGGAAGTGGGTAGAGCAGATATTACTTCCATCTGACAGATGGGGAAACTGAGTCTCCACCACAGTGCATGGGAGATGCCGTTGGTTGCCTGTCCCACAGCCATTCCCACCCTTCCCACAAGCACATGCTCTTCGTCCCCACCATTTTGCTTGTCCTTCTGCCTCGCAGGGGGATGGGTCACTCCACAGCTCAGCGAGTGATATTTGAGTCATCAAGGCATATTGATCTCCACTTGCCCAGGACCAACTGAGCATGGCCATGAGACAGAGCACTGGCTGAGAAGTCTGCTGGGCACTGGTGGGGTGGTTTGCTTTGCTTTGATAAAAGGACCCAAGTTAAGGATACTCCCTTTCATTTTTGCCTCTGGTCATTGTTGGCTACATGTAATTTCTACAACTGTGGTAGCCATTGGAGCCATGAAGAGAGTCAGCCTAAGGTGCCAACTGATGTGCAGAGGATGTGTTTCAGTTATAGCTACAGCCACACTAACAACCTCGTGATCGCAGAGGCATTCAGCAAGAAGCACTTATGGCTCATGTGACTGTAGTCCACTGACCTAGGCTGGCTCCAATCTGCTCCATGTGTCTGTCATCCTCTTGCATGTTCTCAGGGAGATGGTAGAGGTGCAAAGGGTGAGCCCCCATGTGCATGCCCATTTCAGGCCTCTGCCTGCGTCCATGTACTAATATTGTATGGATCAAAGCAAACCACATGCTGAGCTCAGTGTCAAAGGAGTCAGGGCCAGTGACTCTCCTGAGGGTGTGTACACTGCACAATCACAGGGCAGAGGGGACGATGAGGGGATAAAGGATGGGAGCATTATTCCAATCTATAATGGGAAGACGGAAGGAATCTGCTCCCTCATGATGTGGTTGAGTTGCTGAATTAACCAAGCCTGCAGCTGTTCTACCTTGGAGCTTTTGGTTATTCAAGGAAAAAATAAAAGCTCTTACTGTTTAAACCATTTTGAGTTTGGTCTTCTGTTAATTGCAGCCCAAATGACTAACAAGCCCCAGATCATCCAGCTGGAAAGTGGTGGAGCTGAGACATGGGAAGGGCCCTCAGACTCTAGGACTGAGCCTCGTGCAATGCCTTTGGCATGGTCCTTTGCTGGGTCACAGAGCAATCTGATGTAAGCCTCCTGCTCTCCAGTCTGAGGCCATAGGGAGCTTTGTCATGCACAGGGCCCAGGAGGGAATGGAAAGAGAAACACAGGCTCTGTGCTGTATCCTAGAACAGCTGTTCTTAAGTGCTACCCACAACCTTGTGTGTGGTCTAGGGAGAAGGCTCAGACCTCAGAAAGCTGGGCCAGTTTCCTCTGGGGACACTGATTACCCCAGTGAGGAAAGGGGTCCATGCAATGGCTTTTGTCCTGAGTTTTGGGAGGTACCATATATGAAGGCGGTCTCTCCCAATAGTTGTCTTCATTTTTATCAAGTCTGGACTATCCAGAACCATTTGGTTCATCACTTCTGCCTCCACATAGGCACATACTTAAATCCCACCAGATTGATCATCAGTCAGTCAAGGTCACCATAGCATTCCCATCAAAGACAGTGGCTTCCCTGGGCCTCCTATAAACAGAGAACCTGGAAGGATCCCAGAGGATCCATAAACCATCTTTGGTCTCTTTTTCTTAATCCCATTCCATGAGATTTACTTGCAAAGGTTAAGTCTAATGGATTGGATTCTCCCCTTCTTTTTCCAGGTAGGGAATGCTGGACATGGTACTGAGCAGTTTTACCTAGAATAGGGTATATAAGCTGCGTTAGGTTCAGCTGCATACAGTAGAAAAACCTCAAAGTAATAGTAGCTTAAAGATGATGAAGTTCATTTGTGTCTTGCAAGACGAGTCCAGATGTAGACAACCCAGGGTGATAGGACAGCTCTGCCACCATCAGAGACCCAGGCTCCTTCTCTTTTCCTGCCCCACCAACTTCAGTATTGGTGTCCATCCTCAAGGTCACTGCATGGTCTAAGATAGCTGCCAGAGCTCCATCCATTATGACCAGGATCACAGGAAGGTGGAAACACAGAGGAGCAAAAAGCTTTCCCTCAGCTCTGTCAGTCCCCTTTAAATATCCTTCTCAGAAGTCCCACTCAGCAGTTTATTCTCATTTCTCATTGGTTGGTACATGGCACCTGGTTTCAAGAGAAATGCATCTTTCATGCCAGGGAACAATTAGATCACATAAAAATAAAGGTCTGATAACTTCGAAGAGCAAAGGAAGAATACATGTTGGGGAAGAGCAGCTTCTGCTACAAGGAGTTCAACCTATATCGTAGGTCAACATTATTTGAGGGGCATCTAGTGTATACCAGGCACAGGGGTAGGCTGTACCACATAGAGATAAATGAGACATGGTCTTTAATCTCAAGGGGCCAACAGTTTGGAGTGGGTGGTGGACTCCAGCTGAAATAGCTCTCATAGACATGAGTTGTTTTGGTGATAAAATGTTTAACAAGAAAAAACTTGCCATCATTGAAACTTAGGAGAATTTACCTATGATACGGAATTTTGGACTCTCCTGAAGCACTCGAAGCTCTGGAGATGCCAGGCCGGCATTATGTTCCCATGGCAGCAATTGCCGACCCTCTCCTGTCTGCCACAGTCCCAGCCAGCTCTGTTGCCTCACGCCACTTAAGATACCTGCACGGCCATGATGGCAAAAGCATTTGATTTTGTGACCTCTGCTTAGAGAAGGGGACAGAGGTGGGTTTCAGATGTTTCTATGTGGACAGCAAGCTGACACTGACAAAATTACTGTTGTAGATGTGACCTCACTTGAACTTGTCCCTTTTAGAAGAAAGTGGTCTGAAAAAAAAATGCAAAGCAAACCCACACACCTTCCAGAAATTCCTTGCTCTTTTCTAAGGAAGAGACTGAAGATGTAGAAATATCCTTTTTCAACTTCTCCTTTCTTTGAGAAGCCACCTCCAGCATGTGGAGACAGGAAAGGCTGACAGGGGCAGGCATTTCTCTCTCCCCACAGATGACCCATGTGTCAGGCCAAGGGCGGCCCTACTTCACTGAGGCAGGAGAAGCTCCTCCAAATTCAGCAGGGGCCCAGGCTCATGCTTGGCTCGCGTCTGAGCAGAGGCCGCCCTCATTAGCGCTCAGAGCCTTCTTTGCAGGCTGCCCCCAGCAACCTTTCTCCCCAGCCTGAAACTGGAGAGATCTCACTGGAACCACCTTCTGACTTGCTTCAGAGCGCCCGCCTAGCTGCTGATTCAACCCCAGAGCTGTGCGAGCGCCGGGAGAGCTGTGGCCCATTCTGGGTGGCCTCCCCTCCTGCCCAGCCCAAGGGCATCTTGCAGCTATAAATTGAGTAAATTGAAAATGTTACTGAGGGTTGGAGATAAAAGAGAGAGCTGGGTGTCTCTATGAATAAAACATGGGAGGGAGGCCATTTCTTGGAAAAATAGAGAGAATAAATTGTGGTGGATCAATTTTATCTAATTTCTTGGCAGAGCTTCTGACATGCAAATGAGCGTGCTCATAATTTATGAGGAGCTATGGAGATTACCAGAGGGAAGGGGTGCCTGGATTTCTGGTGGAGGAAGGAAGGGCCTGCCTAAGGATTTAGCAAAAGTCCATCCAGCTTTTTTTCCTTAAAACCTAAAGATTTAGAAATCCTCCCAGAGAAGGCAAAGCCAGGCAGAGTAAATTCTGGATTTCTAGGCCTGTTTTTGGGGCTAGCTCCTCTGGGCGCTCACTCATTATCCCAGCCATGCTGGTGACCAGCTGGCCAGCTCTGGCCACAACAGGCATGGTCTGGACACTGGGCCTTTGCTCAATTGGTCCCCACCTCCCATCACCCCATTTCACCAGGCAGATTCCTTCCCCTAACTTTGGTTTCCAGCCTGAACCTTTCCTGGTGGCCCCAGGGAACTCACACTTCTTCTGCACTCTGGAACCATGTATCTGCTCCTCTTAGAAGTGGCACCCTGGCCCAATCCTGACTACAAATGTGTTCTCTTTGACCTGAGCAATGGATACTCCTTGTAAAATTGGTTGCCAACATTAAGAAACTAGGAGATTTCCCATGAATTTCAGGGTGTTGGGCTTATCTTGAAAGATCAGAACATCTGGTTACATGGGCTTATATTTCCACTGCAACAATTGACTAGAATCAAGAAGTGGCCACTGGGCCTTCAAGATAGAGGTTGCGTTTCTCAGTTTGCTGCAGGCTCTACTGCTCCCGATTGCCTCTCTGGCCCTGAAGATGAATGTCCGTTGCCATTTATTATTGTGTTTGCACTGTTGTTTTGCTTATAGTGGAGCTAATGGGAAAGTGAAATATCTCTTCCCATGACTTTTACAAAATTGGAAAGTTAGAGGGACAGAGAAAGCAAGTTTTAAGAGGGAGAGGCGTACACATTTATTTTTGGTGGGAGTGACAAATGACCCCCATGGTAAACTTGTGAGGAGGCTAGGGGTGGGAGGGAGTGCTCCAGGCTGCATGGTCGCTGGACTCCCTGCAAAGCCCTGCAGGGCTTGAGTTTGCAGCCTCTGTTTTCAAAGACCCAAGTCTTTTGTCTCAGCATTTTAGTTTCTGTTCTGAAACCAGAGTGTCTCAGAGCCTGGGAGCTTAGAGAGGGAATATTAGCGGCCTACGCCAGTCTCTGAAAGTTGCTCAAATCCTCCCTGGGGGTTGTCCTTTCAGCAAGACTTGAGGTAGGCTCTGCCCTACCTTGTGGATGAGCAAACGGAGGCACAGAGAGGTTGGTAATTTATGTGGCACAGCTGGTTGGGAGAGACTCAATTTGCAGCCATGCCCAGCTGGCTCCAGAGCTTGACTTCACCGGTGACCCTGGTTCTGCCTGCGCACCCCTCCCTCAGTGAGCTAGGGTGATGAGTCTTACAGTCAAAACAACTTAAAATCTTGGATAGACAGTGGCTGCAAGACCCTGTGAGGCGAGGCCCCTGGGTTTGGGGTGTCCTCAGCTGGGTGGGTTCAAGGTGAGGCTGGGGGGTCCCCTTTTCTGATTCCCAGGACATCCTCATGTCGGCTGGGAGAATCTGAGCCTCCTGGAATGTCAGGGAAACTGAGGCTCAGAGTGGGGAACACCTGGCCCAGGTCACAGCACCGCTCTGTGGGCACAGAAGTTTGCTTGCAGTCAGTTTGTCCCTGCAAGTCCAGAGATATGCAGGCACTGTTGTTTCTGAGTCTCCAGATGGATGAAAACAAGTAGAGAATTGCCCTATTGGGGTCAAAAGTGGTGATGTATTTAAAATTTTTGCACTGAACAAACTAACACTTCAATACATTTAAAAAATATGCAGTGCAAGTGTGCTCTTCAGAAGACAATCCTAGAATTTAGAAACAATGATCAATTCCCGTGTCCTGCAGGTTGGTCTTATATATCCTTATATGATGGACATGGTCTTCTTTATGGATTCCTGGCAGTAGGTCTCTGTGACTCTGTGTGTAGGCCCTTGGGAGACCCTTCAGAGCCTAAAGTTGTGACGTTTTATGGTTGGGGGCAAAAGCCACATGGTGTCTGAGATAGGCCTGGGTCAGAATGCCTCTGAACCTCAGCTTTCTGGTCCACAAAATGGGCACAACCCTTGTTCAACACAGGGCTGAACCGAGGATGACTATGTGCCAAGAGCCTAGCGCTCACTAGATCTTGGCTGCTCAGTTCATCTAGAGCTGCGACCTAACCCAAAGCCCCGGCTCTCTCTATACCACCGCCTGTCCCCAAAGGCTCATCTCTTGGGAAGGTTTCACAATTCTGCTAAAAGAACCTATCCCTTGAAAGCAGAAATGGGATTTTTTCCTTTCAAATCTGTTTCTTGGGGGAAGTGTTCAAAGAAAATTGTTGCAATTTCCCATTACAAAATTTTATGTGCAATTACAGACAATGAACTGTGAGCGTTAACTGGGCAGACTGGGAGATTTTCTGTTTTTAAGTCACGGACTATTTTAAAACCTCCCAGAATACAAGAATCAGGCCTGAGAAAATAAACTTCCAGAGGGTCGCCCAGGCAGCACCCGCCCCTGCAGCTCCCCTTGCTGCGTCTGGCTCTCTTCAGGAAAGGTGGCCGCCCTGCCCAGCAACAGGCTGTACACTGCCTGATTCTTCCAGCATGCGCTCATGCATATAATGGTTTCCTACCCACTCTGTCGGCCTGGCACGTAGCAGGTCTCTATCCATCCATCCACCCAACCAAACAATATTGTTGAGTACCTACTGTGTGCCAAGCTCTGGGCATAAAGCCATGAACAAAACAGGCAGAAGTCCCTCCCCTCCTGGAGCCAACATTTTAACAAGGGAGACAAAGATCGGAAACACAATAAATAAGAACATTATACAGCATATGAGAAGGTAGTTAGTACTTTGGGGAAACACTACTGAGGGATGGGAGTGAGCCAGTAAGGAGAGGGTGGGCAGGGCTGCACATTACATAGGGTGGTGGGAGCTGGCTTCCCTGAGAATGTGACATTTGCACAAAGATCGGAAGGAGGCTGGGAAACAGGCCAAGAGGATGTCTCAGGTGGGAGCGTCCCTGGTAGAAGGAAGGACCCAGTGCAAAGGCCCTGAGGGATGCCAGAGGGAAGGGGCAACTGCGCAGGCCTGTTCGCCCGTGAGGACTTTGAACTGACCCTGACGGAAGTGGGGAGCTTCCTCAGGGGTCCCAGCAGAGGAGGGACATGAGCTGGCCTACTTTTTAAAAGGATGGCGCCGGCGGCTGTGTTGAGAGCGGAGCTGTTCTGTCCGGCATTGCGCGGCTGGGGAGCGCTTGGCGTAGCTTGTCTGAACTGAGACGCGCCAAGACCGTGCACACACACTGGATGTCCAAGACTTACCATGAAGGAAGAAGGTAATCTACCTCATTAACTATCTTAAACATTGATTACATGTTGAAATGATAATATTTTGGAGACATTTTGCTAAAATATATATTATTAAAATTATTTTATCCATTTCCTTTTCCTTTTTAAAATGCAGCTATTAGAACATGTAAAATTCCACATGGGGTTCATCTAGTTCTGTTTTGCAGCCCTGCTCTAGGCAGTACAGGCCAAGGGCAGAAGTTGGGAGATAGGAGGGCACGGCCATAGCCAGGCGAGAGGTGATGGCAGCTGGGCCAGGGGACAAAGCGGTGAGAAGTGGTGGAACCGAGGTGTTGTGAAGCTGTTTGTGGCTGGACCTGGAGGCATTGCTTTGCAGGTGTGTGTGGAAGGAGCCTGGCACAGGCTCTGACTGCGGAGCTGCGGTGGGGAGGTGTGTGGAAAGGGAGCCAGACTCTGCCAGGTCCCAGGGAGGGGCTGTTTGTGGTCAAGGCCAGAGGAGAGCTGGGTGTCCCATAGGGGTTGTTGGGTAAGCCCAGGCCTCATGCGACAGGTGACCAAGTGAATCCCAGGCGCCTACTCTCTCATCTGTAAAGTTAAATGAGTGGGTGTAAGTAAGCCTGGCACAGAGTAAGTGCTCAGTCAGTGAGCACAGTGGCTGGGAATCACAGCCCTCCTGGACACAGGGCTCAGCTTCTTTGGTCTCTGCTAGCAGGGTGAGGCAGAGGGGATCTCTGCTTCCTTCCACCACCCCCTTTCAGCTTAGCCTAATGCTCAGCCTTGCACACAGTAGGTCCTGAATCAGTATCAATTGCATTGAATAATCAAGGCATTGTTACGATGCAGTAGACTAATGTTTGTTGAATGCAGAGCAGGAAGAGGGCTATGTGGAAATACTGATCACCCCTACTGTTGACTGAGTTATGATTGACATCTGCCCACTTCTGTCCACCCACCACCTCCTGAACCCAGGCTTTTGTCTCCTCTTTCCTGTAAACCCTCAGTAGCCTCCTCACTGGTTTCCTTCCTTCCACTCTTGCCCCCTCAATCCTTTCTCTACACAGCAGTCAGAGGGAGCTCTTAAAATGTAAATAAGACTATGCCATATTCCTGGGTGACACCTTCTACAGGCTTCCCTTGCAACTACCATACAATCCTGCAAGCCCTGCATGATCCCGCCCCATGTCCCTGGCCAACTTCACACCTCAACAAAGTTGCTCTCTATGCCTTCTTTCCTTTCCTAGAACTCAAACTAGTTTCTGCCTCAGGGCCTTTGCACTTGCTGCCCCTGCACCTAGAATGCTGGTTCTGCCCATTTTCATCTGGGTAACAACTGATCATTTATGTTTCAGTGCAAGTGTCTCCTCCTCAGAGGGGACTTCCTTGATCCCCTCAATCTAAAAAAGTTGCAAGTACTTCTTAGTCACTTCAAACTCTTTTAAACTCTGCTTGTTGTATTTCATCATCCACAATTTTCCTGTTTAAGTATTTGGCCACCTGTGCATTGTGCCTTCCTGACCAGAGTGTAAACTTCCTGAAGTGTTGTCCATCCTTGTCCACCTTCCACACCCAGCCCAATGCCTGAAACATAGCAGGCACTCAGTGAATGTCTGTTGGAGGGACAAATGTGCTTACCTGTGCTTGAGCACCTGTAGGTATTAACTCATTTCATCCTTGTCGGGTTCTTCCATCATCACTGTTAGGGGGTAAGTAAACTGTAGTTCTGAGAACTGCAACCGAGTGTCTGACCCCACTGCTTGCGCTGTTGAATGCAGCGTGACACTGTTCCTCAGACCCAGGTTGTGGCCTTGGTTCTGCCAGTAACTGACTCTGATCTGGTCAAGTACTGTCCTTGGAACCGCACCTGCCCTTCTGACCACAGGGTGTTGTATTTCCAAGGTCTCTGCAGCTCTGACCACCTAGGGCGTGGTCCTTTAAGAAGTGCCCCCTGGGAAGGTTCACATCTGGGACAGTCCTTTGGGAACATTCACATCTTGTATTACTGTACTTGCTGTTTTATTATAAAATCTTGTGTGTTTTTCTCTTCTTAATTTAGGTTAGGACTTATGATTTCATTGTATGATAACAAAAGGAGTGTTAGAAAATATGTGTTATAAAGAGGGGCCTTCTCTCATGGTGGTGATAGAAGTCAGAGCTGGGGCTCAGGGCTGGAGGCAGGGACTAGACCTGTGGGGGCTGAGGATGTCCCATGTCCACTCCCGGGACGTAGCTACACAGGCACCCATGTGTGCACAAATCTCACTGAGCTGCACACCAAAGGTGGGGCTGCTTGACCGTTTGTAAGCCATACCCCAGTTAAGAAAATTAAGTGACATAATTTAATATATGTGAAATAAATGAATGACATGATAAAGTGGGGTTTGGGACAGGAGCCACTGGGTTTAGGGTCTCTGCCTGCAGCCTGAGGGGGCCCTCTGGCCTCCCTCATTAAGTGAGGTTCTCTTTGACCCCCCAAAGTCAGCTCTAGCATCTGCTCCCTAACCCCATCTCACTGGCTCCTGCAGGGGGTCCCCTCATCCCCAGCCTGACACTCCCTCCTTAGCATTTCTCCCACGATGATCCAGTGACTTGCTGGTGGCCCCCTGGGCTGTGCGCAGTCGCTGGTGGGTGTGGCTACATGCTGAGGTGTTTGTTGAGTGAATAAGTCCCCGCTGTGTCTTGGAGGAGAGAGCTGATGCTCATCCTGACCCGGACCCCATACCTTCCACTCTGACTGGGGAGAATACGCACATTTAGGATCTGCAAGTCCAGAGGAGGGACATGTGGGAGCAGGGCCTTGTCTCCACCACCCTCTCTGCAGGATGTGTTAACAACAGAGTTAGCAGCAGCTTCCCTTGGGCTCAATGCTCACTCACCATCTGGGGGAACCCTACCCTGGGAGCCCGGGTTGCATCCTTGTTAGAGATGTGGATCTGAGACTCAGAGCTCTAGCCCCTTCCAGAGGTCACAGGGCAAGGGTAGGAGCGAGGACTTGTGCTCAGGACTAACTCCAGAGCCCAGGCTCTTGGCTGTCACATTTCCTGCGGAGTCTTGTTCCCGTACAAAGTTGGGGGAGGAGGGAAGACAGCTCCCTCCCAGCTGCTGACACTTCCCTACCTCCAAGTGCTGGGTCCTCAAATGTCTGGTCTTTACATAAAATGTGCTTGTCATCCAAGATACAGATCTGATCTGATCTTTGGATGCTACATTCTCAGAACATGCTTTTATATGGAAGCAGGAAAGACAGCAGTTAGACCCAAGAAAGCACTTCCGACTATAGGTGATAACACTGTTCTGGGCAGGTTAGATGTGGTTGAGCAGAAAGCAGGGCTGGGACCCGGTGAGATTTGAGGTCTCTTGGGCCAAGACTCTGATGATCTATGAGCCGCTTGGCTCTAAGGACCCACCTCGGAAAGAGTGAGGCCACCCAGGCATTCGTCCTCCCGCCTCCATCCCTGTGCTCCGGGGAGCGGCAGAAGCCCAGGAGGCCCAGAGAATACCTGGGGCAGAAAGAGAGTGTTGGCAAACTTTTCCAAGCAACTTTCCAGTGGCCTGAGGCGTCCTCGGAGCCTGCTGCTTCTCTGGGCTCTGTCTCCCTTGGGTGCAGGGCCCTGGGGAGGCGGTTGTGGGTGATTGCAGCCTGGCAACTACCGGACCAACCAAGTGTCCCTTGGGGCCCCTTCCCCGAGGGCCCCTGACCCTGGAGCTCCTCTTCCCAGTCTTTTCCCTCAGGGACCTGTACTCTCCCGGGTGGGGCCCAGGTCGCCGAGCAGAGGCCACCAAAGGCCCTGGGGACCAAGAGAGGCCTGGGGAAAGCCCTGAGGACCCGGCGCTCCCTGCACGGTTGCAGGCCCTCCTCCTCCCTGACCACCGCTGAGCTGCCGCAGCCCCAGAGGGTGCGGCCTCCCTGGGGCTGCGAGAAGCCTGGGTGGAAAATGAAATATCCAAGTAGTCAAAGATGGCAGAAGGCTCTGCCCAGAGAGCTGACAGGCACCCCCTGAGACCATGCTCAGCCATCTGGGTTTCCAAGTGGAAGAAGGCGGCCTGCCTCTCTGAGTGACGCTGGTGCGGGGAAGCAGTGCTTTCCTCCTCTCCGCTCACCTCCTCTCGGAGTCACACCACTTGGAGTTCGATCACTTGGTCAGGCAGTCAGTGCATATTTACTGAGCACCGTCTCTGTGCCAGGCACCTGCTGAACAGTGACAGTAAATCAGAATGATGTGACTGAAGGTGATGGTGGGGGGGATAGGAAACAGGGCAATCAGGGGCGGCCCCTCTGAGGGGGGGACATTTCCAGGAGTCTGATGGATAAACTGAAGCCCCGTTCAAGGGCAAAGGACCTGCGGCAGGAAGTGTGGAGGTGTTCCAGGAACAGGAAAGTGTCAGTGCAAGGCAGTCAGGGGGCATCTGAGAGTCAAGGTCAGTGGGGGCTGTGTCATGCTGGGCCAGCCTGGCCGTAGGTGCAGGTTGGCTTTTATTCGAGTTATCAGAGAAGCCACTGGAAAGTTCTAGCAGAGGATTGGTGAGATCAGCTCTGTCTTTGGAGAGCACTGTTTTGTAGGCTGTGAGCAGAACAAGTTGAGGGAACAAGTGGGGTTGGGGAGACCATTAGGGTGACTGATGGACTGGGGGACTCCCTAGGAATCCTGGACGTCCTTCAGTGCTTGGGGCAAGGTTTGGGTTTCACCTCAGTCTTTAAAGTCACCTGCAGAGGCATTTGCCACTGAGTTTACCTGCTTTTTAACTTAGCATTTGTGGCCACTGTAGGGTTAGAGGGGGTTGAAAAATTAAAAGTAAAGCAGTTCTGCTTTCCAGAGTGTGAGGAACTAGGGAGCAGGGAACTCATCTCTGGCCAGGGAGGGCCAGGCCCAGGAAATGTCACCATGAGCAGTCTCACCTGTGGAGCAAAGCCCAGTGGAAGGGGCGTAAGGAGGCTGATTTCCTTAGTGCCTTTTGGAGTGAAAAAGGGGCGCTTGGCTGGAGCCAGCACAGAGGGAGACGGAAGCTTGATCATTATTCTGCTAGTAATAATCCTCTCTGAAGGGTGCACTTGGGCAACCACTGGTCCCAGATTCTGGACCGTCACCAGGATGGTCTCATCTCTCATCACCAGTGAGCAAGAAATACCTGGTTGCAAATTCTAAAGAGAAAAACCTTAAGTCTGGTGAAAGGCAAAGACATAGCTGGAACGGGAGGTTAAAAAAGGCCAAGTTTTCACTTTCCCAAAGGCTCTGGAAAAATAAGGATAGAGTAACAAGGACGCATAAAGAGTCCCTTACATTTGCTTAAAATTCTAACTCTGGGCTTCCTCATTCAGGGGGCTGGATGGTTCTGCTAAGATGGGACCTGCAGGGGAGCAGGGAAATGTCAGCCAGCCCTGAAAGCCTCTGGCTGGAGAAATCTGAGGGTCATCCATGGCCTTAGGGTGGCATCCAGGGGAAGAGTATGGACACTGAGCAGGGTACTCCTGGGACTGGATCTGAAGAGCTGCTCGGGTAGAAGCAGACTAGGAGACAAGGACTCAAGTGCACATGATTATTCAGCGGTGATCTCATGGAGCATTAGAAGGGGAGTGGGAAAGTGAGGCAGGGAGGGCAAGGAGCCAGTAAAGATTGGGTTTTGAGCTGCTGGAGCTCACCCCCCCTGGGGAACACTGGGAATCGGTGCACAGCGTGCACCCGAGCCTGGCGAGCTGGAGTACATGCTGACTCTGGCCGCCACTGGTTGAGGGCTGTTCACAGGCGGCTCCACGCAGCCGCGTCCAGGCCCACCGTGTGCATGGGCTGAGTCAACATGGGAGACCAGAAGTCCTCAGGCAAAGAGGTGGAGATGCTGGCTGCTGAGTCAGGCCTTGGGCCGCTGAGGCGGACTGGGGTGGCTAGGGTGGAGTTCCGAGCATGTGTGACAGAAAGTTTCTTAGTCCAAGCCTCAGTTGCTTCACCCGTAAAACTGGGATAAGAGCAACTCTGTTTTAAAAAATTCAGTGCAAAGCCCTGTCTCCTAGGGTGATCGTGAGATTTAATGGGAAAATGCTCACACAGTCTTGAGTCAGTGCTGGGAGCACAGCTCGGGCACCACTGCTTCATTCGTTTATTTAATGGATATTTACTGAGAGCCTCATGGTGCCAGGCCTTGGGCCCGCAGTGAAGGGTTACAACCGTGGACACAGCTAACTGGCTGCTGACCGTGGAGCTCAGAATTGCATGAGAAAGACAGTGACAGGGAATGACAGGTGTGACTGGCGTGACAGGGCCACAGAAGGACAAGGCAGGTTCCGCTGCACCTGCAGAAGGTGCTGGGTTGAGACCCCACCCTACCCCAGAGCCCCCCGTGAATCCCAGGGGGCCAGTTTCTTTGGACTGGGTGATGTCTTTGGTTGTGTTTAGGGATCAAGTGAGATGCCTAGAACACAAATCTTGAAATAGCCCGACTGGAGGAAGAGGGCTCTGTGCTTCCTGTTTCACCCTTACCCCCAGACGCAGAGGAGGCCAGATCAGCCTCTTAGCTAAAATGACTCCACTCTCTCTCCTCCTCCACTTCAGCTCACCAAGAGATGCTCTTGTACATAAACTGAGTGGGGGTGAAATTGTGGCCACCCCCGTGGGTGCCTGCCTGCTGCCCTGCGTGCTGCCCTCAGCACTCACCGTCGTGGGCGGCCGCTCTCATGGCTTCCAGTTGGCAGTCCTGGCATTTGTCTGGCCCTCCGAGCCCACCTCCTCTGTGAGGCAGCTCTCTCCCAGGAAAACAGCTCGTGCCTCAGGTGGTCCCCCGTGGTCCCCAGCAGGTGCCCCCAGGTCACCTGCACAATGACATACCCCTAAGGCCTGTCCTCCGCTCCCCCCTTCCTCACTCCCTCCGTGTACTTCCTGGCTTTGCCTCCTCAATCATCCACCTGTCCTGGAATCCTCCTCTTGGGATCTTCATGAAGAATACGGCGGGGTGGGGGGACACAGACTTAAATCACTTACCACCAGGAGTAGGGGGGCGAATTTCGCTTTGCCTTCTCAGCACCTTTGAGTCCTCACCACCTTCCCACTGCCTGCCACGAAGGACCAGGTGACGCCTCGAACAGGTCCAGCTCGCCCCGTCCCAGTGCCCGTGCCCCTGCTGTGCCCTCTGCCTGCAGTGGCTTTGCAGCCTTCCTCCCCTTGGCAGACTTCATGGATCTGCTTCCAGAAGCCAGGCAGCCTGTCATTTTCCCCTGAGCTCACGTCTCCTGAGCTCAGTCTTCTTTGTCACAGATGGATGTAGGGATAATAGGACTTACTTGATATATTTATTTAAGTCAATGTTTTAATGGGCTTACTTTTTTATTGTGGTAAAATATACATAACACAAAGTTTACTACTTTTAAGTGTACAGTCCTGTGGCATTAAGTTGTGCAGCCATCCCCACCATCTATCCACAGAGCCTTTCCATCTTCCCAAATTGAAACTCTGTCCCAGTGAAACAGTCCCATTCCCCTCCCTGCTGTCCCTGGTAACCTGTATTCTGCTTTCTGTCTCTGTGAATTTCCCTATTCCAGACACTTCATATAAATGGCATCATACAGTATTTGTCCTTCTATATCTAGCTTATTTTACTTAGCAAACGTTTTCAAGGTTCATCCATGTTGTAGCATGGGTCATAATTTAACTTTTTTAATGGCCATCTAATATGCCATTGTGTGTATACACCGCACTGCTTATCCATTCATCTGTTGGTGGACATTTGGGTTGGCTTACTTTTTAAGTTGAGCTATGTCCTGAGCAATCAGGAAAGCAGGAGTTGGATGGTAAATTTGTTTTGAATACCCATGAAAATAAATCTTTAACTAAGAAAGTAAGAAAATAAAACTGTCTACAACGACCTGAAGTGATCCTGCCTCCCTCCAGGGGCTCCCACTCTGGGCAACACCGCGTGCATTTACAGGACAAAACCCAGCGTCACCCATCACTGAGTCTCCAGACCCAGCCAGTGCCTGGTGCCTTATAAATGCTCAAAATTGCCTGCTGATTGCTTTAGGTCTGGGGCTAAGAGTCTCCTCTGGCCAGAAAAAGCCAGAGCTGCATTTCCTCAGCAACTCAGCTTCACCTAGGAATTCACATCAACTCTAACTTGTGCTGGAGGTTGGGGTTCCACTTGGGCCTGTGGAACCTGGTTACATGGTTGCCTGCCCGCTGCTCGTGTTCTCTCCCCTTTACTACTTCAGTGGATGCCAGTGCGACCTCCAGCTGCCAGCCCCCGCGTTCCTTCGCCTGTAGACTTTCTCTGGGCACTGGAGTCCCCTTTGTCATGCGCACAGCAGACTGGAGGTGCCAGAGAATTAAGGGCCCCTGGAAATAGCCCTTACCCAATGCCTGACGGAGTTGGTAGATAAATGGCCCAACTCCCTCAGCTCTGGAGTGGATGACTGAACGGTGCATGCTCCACACCGGCTCCCCAGCAGGACCCAGACCCAATTGCCCTCAGCGGAAATGGGCTTGATAACATACCATTCGCTGGCGCCTAGGTGTCCCTCCCTATCTATGTCCCCTCTCCTCCCCGGCACCTCCAGAGACCACCTCCCAAGTAAACAGTTTACACTGGAACCCTTGTCTCAGCCTCTGCACCTGGGGGAACAGAAGCTAAGACAATGGAAAACATTAGATTTCAGCTAATTTCCCATGCCTAAGAAACCAAGTTTTTCTTTTTGATTACTTTCAATACAGCAACTGGGGTGGGGTTGTGGGTGGGGGCGGGGGAGCCAGAAACGGTCTTGCTTTCCAGGGGTCTGTTTTCCACAGGGGTTACCCCAACTGGATAGAGCTTCTCAAAGAAATAGAAACATTGTAATTAACATATAAAATCCTTACTTCTGATGTTATTAAATTTGTTACGCTTATAGAGTGCAGAGCATATTGAAAAGGCAAATTAAAATGTTATGTGTTAATAAGCTTGGATTAAATTGGGCTTTGAGAACCCAGGGAAGTGGAGATAGTCCCACATGGACGCTGTGCAGGGTGTTTAAGGAGACTTTCTCTCCCCTTGAAGCTGCCGCCGCCAAAATTACTCAAGAAGACGGAGGATCTTAAGAGGAACCTTCCTGGTCTTAAAATACAGATTGTGAGTGTGTTTCTGTCGAGTGTATGTTTAGACGTGGGATTCTCTACGCTTCAGTCCCCCAACAGGCGTGTGGAGAAGGGAAAGGGAGATTAAGAAAGCTCTTGAAAGGAATGGAAAAGAAAAAACTAGTCTCAGCAGAGTAGCGCTGGGAGCTGGGGCCGCGCACATGAGGGCCACCCCTCCCAAAGCTCTTGGTGTCTGGGGTCCCAAGCGTGGACTCGAGGAAACAAATTTGGTCCAGAATGGGCTTGTGCTCTTCTTGAGCCTTGGAAGGATGTAAGGAGGAAGCCCTCAGCGGGGGGAACTCAGGACAGAAGCCAGAAAACTGCTCTCTCCCAGCAAGGTCACCCAGGCCCCTTGGCCATGCCCAGGGCCCTCAGCACAGGCCTCACCCCGTTCCTCATGGCACTGGAAAGCTTGCTCCATGTCTTGGTCTTCCGAAGTCTGCTTTCTCCCCTGCTCTACTCCTCCCCTTCTGAGAGCTTCTCCTCGGACTCCCCCGTGGCATACTCCTCTAGGGCTTCCCCGGGACCCCATCAAGCCCCTCACTCCTTATATGCTCTCCTTGGCTGACCTTTTCCACTAGTGAAGTTCTTCTTCCACCTCCTCTTCTGATGATTCCAGATCTCTCACTTCTATCTAGATCTTTGCCCCAAAATCTCATGCCCAGTGCATATGGACCACCTCCACCCAGAACCCCCATGCTCTACATCCCCCCCAGTGGAGACCACCGTCTTCCCCCATGTCAGCACACCCAAGCTGGAATCCAGAGAACCATCCTGAGGCTGTATTAGTTATCTATTGCTGTGGAACAAATCACCCTCAAACTTAGCAGCCTTAACACAATAAACATATTATCTCACACATATTTTGTGGGTCAGGAGTCTGGGGAATGGCTTAACTGGGTGGTTCTGGATCAAGATCTCTCATGAGGTTGCAGTCAAGATTTTGGACAGGACTGTAGTCGCCAGATGATCTGACAGACGGGAGGACGCGCGTCCAAGGTGGCTGACTCACGTGGCTATTCGTAGGAGGCCTCAGTTCCTCGTTACGTGGACTTCTCCAGAAGCCTGAAAAGAAGAGTTTAGAATGGTCTTTGGAGCATGATCCGTGCTTGAAATACCTGTAAGATGTTTCCTCTTCCTCCTCCTCCACCTTATTATTCTCTCAACACACCAGAGCAGTTCTAAAACATGACCTTCCACTACATCCAGGGCCCACGGCCCCTCCCTCTGGACCTTGATGGGCTTAAGAGTGCAACCACTGGACTGCAGCAGGAGTGATGCTTTGTGACTTCTGGGGCTGGGATATAAGAGGCAGTACAACTTCTGCCTTTTCCACTGAAATGCTCATTATTAGATCCCTGAGCTTCTGACCCTCCTGAGGCCGCCATGATGGGAGGAAGCGCAAAGTGCACAGACAGGCCACGTTGATGTGTGAGCACCCTCGTCAGCAGGCCTGTCTTGAGTCATCCTGGCCCGAAGCAGATGAGATTTCAGATGACTTCAGCCCCCACTTTTGAGTTGCTCCAGCTTCAAGTTTTCTCGCTCTAGACGTCAAGGAGCAGAAACAAGCTGTCTCCTCTCTGCCCTATCCAAATTCCTGAATCACAGAGTCTGTGAACATAATAAAATGGCCGTTTTAAGCTGCCAAATTTTGGAGCAATTTGTTGCATATCAGTAGCTAACTGACATGCACACAATGCTCTTCTTTCCCTCTTCGTAAACTCTTGCACATTCCTAAAGACCCTGGAAAAATGTCATCTCCTCTGTGAAGCCTTCTCTGATTCGCCCCTGCCCTTGCAGCAGGTTGTGTGTGCCTCAGTGGCCCTTTCTTCTCCATTTTTCTCATCCATCTCTTTCCTTAGACTGGGCATCCTGGAGGGTAGGAATGTGGGTCCACCTTTATCTCCCCAGCATCTGGTCAGGCTCTACCATAAATGGTACATGACATGGTAGGTTACATTTGCTGAATGGATGAATGAATGAATGAATGAGGCCAGAGCTGTTTCTCTACAGGAGCTGGGCTGCATAACATAATTCTCTAGAAGATATTGACACAGTATCCACATTGTGGGGTTAGATGGATATTGGTACAGTGAAGAATAATCTTGACTCATTCCAAACCTATAAAACCACCTGGGGAGCTTAAAAAATGTCCAGCCACAAGCCCTACCTTGGGCTGTCTAACACGCTCTATGCAGGGGAGGCCCAGGCACTGGTGCTTTAACAGTATTTGCTACGAGAGTCTAACGTGCAGCCGGAGTGGAGATCTGCTGCTTAGCCATGATAACAACACTCATGGTGATGCGGGCAGGTGCTTTTTGAGTACTTACGATGTTCCAGGAATTGTCCTATGATTTTTTGTGAATTAACTCATTTAATCTACACCTATGAGGAGGAGCTGTAATCATCTCCCACTTTTTAACAGCTTTATTGAGGTATAATTAACGTACAATCAACTCTACCTTTAAAAATATATATATATATATACATTCACACACATGCTTATCAACACAAATCAACTCAACCAAGACCATCACCCCCAAAAGTTTGTGTCCCCCTGTCATCTCTCTCTTTGGCCCCTTTGATCCCTTCAGTCCGCAAGTGACTACTGAGCTGCTCCCTGTCACTGTGATTTAGTTTGCATTTGCTAGAAAGTTATATAAACAAAATCATGCAACATGTACTTTTTTGATCTGATTTCATTCACTCA
The DNA here is from genome assembly GCA_029783875.1 of Phataginus tricuspis. Lineage (NCBI taxonomy): Eukaryota > Metazoa > Chordata > Mammalia > Pholidota > Manidae > Phataginus > Phataginus tricuspis. The sequence goes on from JAQQAC010015468.1 coordinate 33,358,902, forward strand.
TCATAGTTTTGAGATTATCCACCTTGCTGTGTGTATCAATAGTCCATTCCTTCTCATGGCTGAGCAGTACTCCATCCCACAGAGGTATGTCCCATAAAAGCGAGGAGACTCAGAGTCAGGAAAGTGAAGTGATGGGCCCAAGGTCACTTGGCTGGTAAGTGGTGAACTTGAACCCAAGCAGTTGCATGTAGGGCCAATTTGCCTAACAGCCACCTGTGACTTCTCTCTAACTGAACTGCCATGCCCTTCTCTGTAGTAGGCTTCTCCCCATCCCCACCAAAGATGCCTATGTCCTATCCCTGGAACCTGTGAATATGGTTTGTAAGAGGGCAAGGGAGAAGGAAGGTTGCAGATGGAATTAAGGTTAATCTGCTGACTTTAATATCAAGACATTCTCCTTGGTTATCCTAGTCTAATGTAATGACCAGAGTCCTTTAAAGTAGAAGAGGGAGGCAGAAAATGATATGGGAGTCAGATATTTGAAGATGCTATGCTACGTGATTTGAAGATGGGAAAAGGGCCATGAGCCAAGGAATGTAGGTGGCTTTTACAAGCTGGGAAAGCAAGGAGACAGAATCTCCCTTAGAGCCTCCAAAAGGAGCCCAGTCTTGTCAGCACCTTAATCTCGCCCCAGTGAGACCCATTTCAGACTCTGAGCCCTAGGTCTGTAAGATAATAAACTTGTGTCGTTTTAAGTCACTAAGTTTGTGGTATTTGTTATACGAGCAATGGGGAACTAATACAGTGACCTTGACCAAGCTCTTCTGGAAGGTGCGTCTGTGCCCTGGGGGTGCAGCAGAAGCTCAGGCTGTCCAGGGACTATTGGGGCAGATTGAGCCTATCAGAGAATGTGGAACCCTGGGCACTCCCAGACCCCTCTCCCAAGCTCAGCACCAGGCTCTGAAATATTCCCAAGGTTGCACTGCGGTGGCTGGGAGGTAGGAGGCCCTGGAGCTCAGAGATATCTGGGCAGACCAAATCGTTCCCCAGTTCTCTGCTGGCATAGGGCGAATGGAAGAGGCAGACATTCTCCACCACCTGAGCTGTAGAGGATTCTGGGAGTGTGGGCAGGCTGGCCCAGGGTCAGCCGTGCAGGGGGTTGTCAGAAAATAAAGTTCAAGCCCTGGGAGAAGGAGGGTCTCATGGGGGTTCATGGAAGCTGACAGCAGGTGATAACATGCTCGGTGCCCCCACACTTGGGGCACAGAGTGGCAAGTGGGGGGCCTGGCCGCCAAGAAGGGAGCCACGGTCAGCAGGTCAGGAAGGAGCCGGGCCTCCCTAATAGCTTGTAAGTTGAGTATTGATATGATCAGATTTGGGTGTGGGAAGGCCCTTTGACTATTTTGTGAGGAACAAGACAAGAGACTACCTAGGAGACAAACTGTAGCTGTTTAAGTAAGAGCAACAGTGGCCAGCACCAGAGTGGTGACAGCGAGCTGGAGAGCAAGGGACATCGTTGGGAGAAAAGGGGGCAGCTGACAGCCAGAGGGAAGCCCCATCACCCCGAGATGATCCCAGACCTGCCTGTGGTCCTGGCTTCAGGATCTGCCTCCCAAAGGAATCAAGGCCAGTACCTGGGGCCGTGGTCAGCACACATTCCAGGACTGGCCAGACTCAGCCCAGTGTGAGGCAGAAATAAAACAAATGCTGAAAAGCCCTGAATCCCTGAGTGAGTTTAAGGGATCTTTTTATCATCATTGTTTCTTGGCAGGCAGAATTCCCGGGGAAGTTTAAGAGAGCCTTCCTGAGGGGGAGTCAGAGCTGTTCTTGGTCCACAATCCATCTGGGCAGGAGGAGAGATGATGGGAAAGCTTTCCAGGTGGTAACTGGGGCCCAGGTGTCCTTTCTGGCCCTGAAGATGAGGTCTGCATCCAAGCAGGGTCTGGGAGCTTCACCCTACAGCGCTGGGGCACCACCTCCCAAGTGAGGGGCTGAGTGTGTGAAACCTGGAGGAAGGTGCTTACCCTGTAAGCTCCACCCTCAAGGAGGCAGCCCTGCATGGCGTCCAGGGCCCTCCCACCCTTGCCCAGGGCTCTGGGGAGCTTTAGGTCTGCACGGTTAGGGGGCATCTGGGCAGCCACCATCTCTCCCTCTCCACTAGCTTGCTTCTTCTCTGCCACTGCCATGGTAATGCATCTCCACTGGAACTGTGTCCCTTCAAAATTCACATGTAAAGCCCTAACTCCAGTGACTCAGTGATTGTATTTGGAGATAGAGTCTTAAAGAGGCAGTGAAGTTAAAAAGACGTCATTAGGGTGGGCCCTGAACCAGTATGACTGATGTCGTTATAAGAGTATATTTGGACACAGACACACACAGAGGGAAGACAAGTTGATGAAGCAGGGAGAAGATCGCTGTCAATGGTCCAAGGGGAGAGGCCGCAGCAGAAACCAACCCTCATGACACTTTGATCTCAGACTTCCAGCCTGCAGTCTTGTGAGACAATAACGTTCTGTTGTTTGAACTGTGCAGTCTACTGTTCTCTGTTACTGCAGCCCTAGCTGACTAACACCTACCGTCCCAGCAATAACAGCAGTGAGTGTGCCCTGCAAGCTTGCGGTCACCACTCTTAATCCTCAGAGACCCTAGAAGGTAGAGATCAGGGACCTTGTTGGATGCGCTCGGCTCTGCCACCTGCCAGCTGTGCGGTCACAGGCGAACTGCTTTGCCTTTCGGGGTCTGTTTCCTCATCTGTGCACTGGTGCTGGGATAGTACCTACATTGCAGGCTGATTTTAAGGAATGATATAAAATGAATAAAGGGTTTAGACCACTTCCTGGAACACAGCTGGTGCTCACTAAATGTTGACTTATTACTCATCTCACTTTACAGATAAGGAAATGGAGGTTCTGAGAGGTTCTGTAATTTGCCCAAGGTCACACACCTAGCAAGTGATGGGGCCAGGATTCCAATCCAGACAAAGCTGACTCAAAGCAAACTTCTCTCTGCCGCCTCCTCCCTTCCTATCCCTCTGCTGCCCAGCGCACACATGGCCACCTCTGTGACTCAAGCGCCACACCACTGAAATGATCGGTTTGGGGCTTGCCTACCTTCTCCCCTGAGCCTCTCAGGGGTGGGCCTGGTCTTTGTGCAGGAGCATTCCTCAGCTTGGAACACCAGCCTCTGTGGTGGGAGAATCAGGCTCAAGCCGCACGTAGTCTACGAGGGTCTTTGGGCTCTTCCCATCTGTTCATTTCCTCCCCCAGACCCCATTGCAGCCCTGTGCAGTGGGCAAGGCAGGGCGAGGGGGGTTCAGAGAGGTGCGCGACTTGCCCAGGGATACACAGCTCGTGAGAGGTAGGATTAGGGGCAGGACCCTAGTCTCCTTACAGCCCCAGGCCTCATCCTCTGGCTCACCATACCATCAGCCCCAGATGGAGATGAGACTCTGCCTGGGGTCCTGGGAGGCAACCAGAGCCGTTGACTCTGAGCGGCCGGGTAGCCTGGGCATAGGCCTGTACCAGCACCCACAAATGCTGCCACAGCATCGCTTCTGCCATGGGAACAGTCAGGTGCATCTGCAAACTACTTGCTGAGCTAAGGGCTGAAGGGCCCTTGGGGGATCTGTGGCCCCCACTGGTGAGAACCAGAAACTCAAGAGGCATCCTCGATGTACCTCTTCACTGGTAAGAGGTGGTCCAGACCACATTTTCTGCATCCTCTTCAGGCCCTTATAACCTTCACTCTGAGCCTAGTGGTTTTGGGTGGAGGTGAGAAAACCCAGCAAGTTTGGCCTCTTAGAGGCTCCCCTGTCAGTCCTCCCTGCCCTAAGGCCCACAGGGTGGGGACAGGGTTCCCTAGAACACAGGCTAGAATACACTTGGGGCACTCCTGTGCCCCTTGCTTCCTCACTCACCCTGGCTGTGGACATCCTGAACTCCTATGCCTTTTTTCTTTTTTTTTTTACTTGAAAGAGACCTGGGAGCCAAGAAAGGATTAAGTAGCTCCCAGGCTGACGTGCAAAGATAGTAGATATTATTCCCAGCTGACTACCCATAGATCTCTTTAATCTGGCCCGTGCTGGGGGGGTGTCCCTGGGTTTTCTTGTACCCCTGTGCCCCTGTCCCAGCACGACCTTTGGCCTGGGCATCTTGGACAACCTCCTTACTGGTGACGTCCCTTCTCTGCAGCCTGTGTGAGCTCTCTGGCCTCTGTTGGTCCACCCCTCTAAAGTCTGTGTGTATCTGAATGTCTATGGGCCCTGGAGGCCTTAACACATCCTCTCAGTTTAAAACATTTCCCCATCTCCCCGCTGTGTCTCTGTACCTGACCATGGCAGACATATCAACAGATGTTGGTGCTCTTTCCTGTTGGCCCACCTGGAGACCCCATGCCCCAGGCAGCAGTACCGTTCCATCACACGTGGCACATGAGACAAAACCTATCTACCACCCCTGAGCAAGTTCACATCCCATGTTTCCTCCCAGCTTTCACTTTCTGCTTTCTGTGACTGTTCCAGCCTCAGCTGCCCTTCCACAGCATGGGAGAGGAGACCCCTGCCTACTCCCTCATTCTAAGGGGCTGAGAGCGTGAATCAGACTCCCACCAGGCACTGTTACCAGTGCCCACCCCAGAACATTCCCTTCTACCCATAATTTCCACTCTGACCCTTGAAAGCTCCCAACAGGTAGCTGAATCCAGTTCATAATGCATCCACCTATAGCTCTCAGGATATTTAAATGACCTATGTAGATACTGACTCATGTGCTGGAGCCTCCCAGCCCTCTGAGCTATAATATCCTCCTGCAAGAATCTGGAGCAGGAAGCTGGGCACTCGGCAGTGAAGGCTGAGGAGCTCGGTGGGGCGGGGCCTTCCCAAGCTCATACACGGATGCACCACTTCTGCTTCCAAGGGCTGGGGGGCTGTCTTCCCCATGTAGGGTGACCTCATCTCCAATGACCCAGAGGCAGCTGTATGGACTCAAGGATGAACACAGGACTGAGAGCTGGGACACCTGGTTTCTTCTCAGTCCCAGTTCTGCCCCTTGAACCCGATTTGTGGGTATCTGGACAAACCCCTGTCCCCTCTGACATGAGTTTCCTCATCTGTGCAACGAGCGGGGTCAGAAAGGGAGCATCAGCCAGTGTGGTAGAATGGGGTAGGGGAGAGCTGGTGGCTCGAGCCAGGCCCTCCGCTCCAGCCAGCTGTCAGTGGCTGCTTTGTGTAAATGCATCCTACACTGATTTTCCAACTGTTGAAGAAGAAGGTCAGAAATCCAGATTTTGGTGTGAAATTTCCTGATTTTTTTACTTGTTAGCAATGAATTCAAATTTTTATAAACACTGTGGGGGCCAAAGAAAACATGTTAGTTAATATGCCAGACTGGGCCCAGGGACCCACTACTTGCTAACTTTGGACTGGAATATCTCTGACATTTAGTTCTCATCACCACTGCACACCTAGAATCACCTGGGGACTAGGAACAGGGCTGCTCCGCCCCACTCCTCCCTAGGCTTGTGGGTGGTGCAGGGAGGACTCCTTCTGTCTTTCAAGACTGAGACAATGGAAAGTTGCCCAGAGTTGGGGGTTGGGGCACATGGGTCTCAGCTCCACCTCTGGCCAGCTGTTCTCCGAGCTCAGCATCACCTGCTTTAACAATGTTTTGGCCAAGGCTCTCTTTTCATCCTGAACGCCCAAAATTCACCCTAAACCTATTTGGGGGCGGGGCATGCACTTATTCAACTCAAAGCTTCTGCCCCTATCCAGCAGTGACAGCCCCCCAGAATCCTCAGGCAGGCTTGGAAAGGAGGCAGAATTGGCTCATTTGACTGATGGGGAAACTGAGGATGAGGAAGTGTGGTCCCCTCACCCCCTCAGGGAGACACAGGCTGGGACCAGGAGAACTAGCTTTGGAACCAAGGACCCAAGCATATCTGACTCTGAAGACTAGGGTGGGAGGCAGGGCAAGCAATAGGCTAGGTTTATTAGGAGAGCTGACAAAGGTCTCCCTTGGCCCAGCTGTAATCAGAATCTTCTAAGCTCCTTTTCAATTCAAGTTTTCAACTTCTGCTGGGTTTCAATTAAGGGCCCAGACCCCAGCTAAATGTCTCACATTAAAAATAAAAATTGTTCACAGATCTGCTGGCCATGAGGTCCCAAGGGCCTTGGAGAGAGAGCCCTTGTAGGCCGGCTGAACCTGCCCAGTGTGTCCTCCATTAGCTTCTCTCACCCTAAGAGCGGAGAAAGGAGTCCAAGGGCCTGCGGAGTCAGTCCGGGGGCCCAGCGGTGGGGGAGCGGGATCCAGCGCAGGGACCGGCTCTCCGTGTCCTCAGCCTCTGCCCTGAGACACAAGAACAGGTCCCCGCGTCCCTGTTCGGGAAGACCCTGGCCAGCCCTATTGCCCAGCCCTTGCAGGCCGGGCCGCACCCTGCCCTCTGCCCTCCCCGCCCACCTCCCGTCCCCTGCGCTGGCCCCAGGCGCTCGGTTTTGGCCCCGGCCTCCCGCCGCTGCCGGTTTTTCCCAGACCCCGCCAGCCGGCGGCTCCGTAATCGGGGGCCGGGCCTCGGTCTCCCAACCCTGTCCCTGCCCCCGCCTGCCCCCGCCTGCCCCCGCCTGCCCCCGCGACCTCTCCCTACCCGCCGGCCTCCTGTTCCCGCACCCGGCTCTCCCAGGCTCTGGGGCCTCCTTCCTCTCTCCTGCTGCGCCCCCCACCCCCTGCTGCGGCGGCTTCCTCCTGCTCGCACCCCCTGCGGCTCTGGAATTCCTGGGGGAACCTACCACCCCCGCGCCGGCCCTCGGGGTGTGCACAAACCCTGCGGGAGTGCGGGCCTGCGGGCTGGAGAGGATGCCGGGTGCGCGGAGGGGAACGTGGCTTCGCGGGCGGTCGCGGGCGGTCGTGGCTGTGTCTACCCTATCTGCGGTGTTCAACGTGCACACGTGTGTGTTTCTGATCCAGCTATGTTTATACACCGGTGTATAATTTTTTGTGCACACACACTCAGGGACGCTTGGGGAAACTTTTCTGAAAATCCTGCGCTGGCAGTTTAAATATAAAAAGGCTTTGTTTAATGCCAGAAGCGTTTCCTGCATGCCCTGGGAATCGCAGAGCTCACCTGCTTCCCCACTCCCCTCTGAAGACCTGGAGGCTGAGGTTTTCTTGGGATGGGAGGGAAGACAGATTTCCTTGCAATGAGGAGAAAGTTCTTTTCTTGACCACCCTCCACCCCCAATCCCCACAACCCCTCCATGTCCCACCCCTCCAAAGGCTTTCTCTCTTGGGGATGTTTAACTCAAAATCTTAACTCCCCCCCACCCCTCCAAAAAAAAAAATCTGGGAGTGCCAACAGGGTGCCAACATCACTCTGGCTGTGGAATTCCAGTTGGAACGTGGCCAGCATGTGGGGAAGGCTGGGAGCAGTGTGGCTGGAAGGGAAGGTGGCAAGGCAGCCTGAGAGCTGGGGGAGCGAAGTGAGGGCCCTCACTCCGGGTGAGGACACCCCTCCCAGTGGGGGTGATGATACCTGTCTTATAAAGTCGCTGGAGTTTAATTCCTTTATTGTACATGGTAGCTAGACCTGTCTAGCACATAGTAGGCACTCAGCAAAATCAACTGTATTTTTAGTTTGTTGGGTTTTTGCAGGAGGAGATGTAGATTAGGGTGTAAGGGCACACACTTTGAATTCTGGATTCAAACCCTGACCCCACGATTGTATAATTGACCCCTTTCTGTGTGCCTCTTTCCTTCTTGGTAAAGTAGAGCCAACAGTGGTGACACACCACCCACAATTACTTGGAGGATTCAATGGGTTAATTTACAAAAGCACTAGAACAGTTCTTGGCACATGTGTGTGCTGTGCAAGTTTTGGTGTTTATTATCCAGAAGAGGGGTTGGCACCACCTGTTTTTACAGGGCTCTCCCCTGACCTAAGAATGGTTTATATATTTTTAAATGGTTCAGAGGGAGGGGACAAAAGAAGACTAATATTTCAGGATGCATGAAAATCATATGGATTCAGATATCAGTATCCATAAATAAAATTTATCAGAACACACCCACATCTGTTCATTTCCATATTATCTATGGCTGCTTTCACATTACAAAGGCAGGGAGGGGTAAGTAGCAGTGACAATGTCTGCTCCAGGAGTGCAGGGATTTTTGCTTATTTAATTCTTAGCATATCCCCAGAACCTGGAACAGTGCCTGGAACATAACAGATGCCCAGTAGGTTGCATGAATGAGATTCGCCCCGGCAGTGGTGGGGCTGAGGCCCCACTGTTCCTGAGCTTTGCAGAGTGGTCCATGGTGATTTAAGCAGATGTTCCTGGAGCTCAGAAGAGGGTATCTGTGCCCCCTACTTCCTCAGAGGGAAACAATTGGTGCCCATGTCATCCTGCTTTTAGGGTACAGCACTCCCATGGATCAAGTCAGCTCCTTTCTGTCCAGCCAAACCTCCAGAGCAGTGAAAGGCAACGTGGGGTCATCGCTGGGAGGTCGCCATCACTTCCCAGCCACTCTGGCCTCCTCACTCCCAGCAGAAAGGAGTTTGAGAAGGGCTTCCCGAGGAGAAGAATTTGATCTTCCTGGGCCAGGTGTTCCATGGCCAAGGGGTCATGGGGGATGGACCTGCCTCTCCGTGGGGAAAGAGGAGAGAGGAGGCCGGGGAAGCCCAGGGCTCACCGGGAGCACTTAGGATGGGACTCCACTAAGCTTTGCCAAGAGGCTCTTCAAAGATCAGGGTGAAAGGTTCCTGTGACAGTCAGCTGGGAGAAATAAACAAATAACCCTGGCATGGGAATATGCCTGGGTCCTCTTCCTGGGAGAGCATGCTAGCCTGCTCAGGTGACTGGGTCTGAGGGCTGACAACAGAGACTCCAGGGCTGGCAGAGGCGCCTTCCTTCATTCAGTATTTCCTGAAGTCCTGGTGTTTACTAGGTGCTAGATGTTGCCAGGAATAAGATAGAGCCTCTTTCTCTCAGGTGGAACAACATGGCACTTTGGAGCATAAATAATTACGATGCATAGAGGCACGTGCATAGTCAAAGCATCCCCAAAACTGGCTGAGGGTACAGCCAGACATTTTGCAGAAGAAGAAACCCAAATAGCCAAAAACACATGAAAAGAAATTTCAATATGACTCCTGCTCCAGGAAACACTTATTAGAACCACATGAAATGCCTCTTTATGCCCATCAAATCAGCAAAAAAAAAAAGAAAAAAAAATTGTTGATGTCACTTAATTCTGGTTGTTAAGGGACAAGGGGAAGGCAGTCTCATATGTAGTTGATGTAAATATGAATTGTTAGAGCTTTGGGGGGAAAGAAATTTGGCAATATATATTAAAATGTAAGCAAAATAAAACAAAAAATATCGATCCAGCAATGACACTCCTAAGATTCCATCCTGGGACTTAAGGATAAATAGACAAGGATACTTATTAAAATGTTTTTTGAAGTGCTAAAAACTTGGAAACATTTACTTCTAAGATGAAAGGTTAAACTGTGATGCATCTACACATACTGATGTTGTGAAGCTATGTGGCTGTGAAAAAGAATGAGCTGGCATTATTCCAAGTGTCCTGGAAGGCTTTCATGATATATGGTCAAGTGAGGAGAGTCCAGAGGGAGACAAATGTCCAGTGTCTAATATTATGCACCTTCTAACACTATTATCAGCCCTGCCCTTTCCCATATGTGCACTTTCTCTTTGTATATGACCTGAAAGCATGGAGACTCCTTTGGGAAGGCTACAGACCAGACTGACAGCCTTGGAGGTGGCGATTGAGAAGGAGACAGAAAACTAAGGGGGAAGCTAACTTGGTCTACAGCGAAACTGGGCAAGTATGCACTGCATAGTGTTGATGGAAAATATATAACCTAATGTTTTATGTAGGATGCTACTGTACATCTGTGAGAGCAAATTTGCACGTGGACAATGGGAAGCTAGTGACAACGACAGATGAAAACATTGCTCTAATCTTGGGCGGGTCTGTGGGCAGTTTTCTTTCTGGATTTCTGTAGTTTCAATTACGGTGTTTCTTGTAGAGTGTTTAAAAAGTACCAAGAGAAAGATCATGTAAAAACAATGTTATCCCCAGCTCCAGAATGGGGAATTAGCTCTGCCTGGGGAATGGGAGGTGCAGGAGTTTGACAGGAGCCTGGGAAGAGAGAAGACATGAGACATCCTCCATAACTGTGGGACTGGCTAAGAGTCGAGCTCGGAAGGGGGTAAGGACAACTTCTACCCCCCATGCCCACTCTTTACTTCTGGAATGGTAAAATTGCTTTCTAATAAGTAATTATTTTAGTGCCTGGGCTGTTCTAGGATTGTTCTAGGCACTGGGGACGGAGTGGTGAATAAGATAACCAAAGTCCCTGTCCGCATGGAGTTTATAATCTAGTGGGAAAGACAGATATTAAACAAGAACAGATAAATATGAAATCAAGTAGAGATACGCACATGAAGATAAAGTGAGATAATGTTGTAGACAGCGAAATACTGTGCCTGGCACACAGGAAGTGATGAGTGCCAGCCTTGGCTGGTCCAGTCATGGTGGTCATGGTAAGGAGTTGGGGAAAGGGGGTTGCTCTTTCTCACTGATTTTGAAACTGGCAAGGTAGCTGGAGCTGCTGGCCACCATACTGTCACTGTGTGGAGTGTGAGAATGAAGCCACCGTGTGGGAGGACAAGGCGGAGTGCTGGAGAGACGGTGTCCCTGGTAATATTCTTTGACTACCTGGATCCTCTCATGCCTGAAGCTAGAACCACATCCTTTTTGTTTAAGCTAGATTAAAAAAAAAATTACTTGCAAAAAAGATTCTGAAGTTGTTGTTATTATTATCCCACAGCTGCTACTCTGTGACTTTCCTGAAAGCCAAGTCAGGCCAAGAACTTTCCTGAGAGAAGATGCAGGGTTTCTGGTTTCATATTCCTCAATCCGCAGGATTAGCCTGACAGATACAATTGCATGAGGAATGTCCCAAAGAGATGTGTGTCTTTCTGGATGTTGAGTGGCATCTAAGCCACAGTCTACCACCTGCCGAGAAGGGTGCTTCCAGTGAGGTGAGCATACCCTTCAACATGCCTAGAGATATAAACCTGACTGACATGCTTCATGTCATTTCCGAGGGGACACATGAACACCTCTTCTCAATTCCCAGATGCCCTGCTGGACGTCCCTGCTCACCTTCTGCAGGACCGAGTCAGCACCCTGAGGCTTGTATGGAGCAGGCAGGGCCCTGCAGCCCTCTTTCAAGGTTGGACATAGTTTGGCCTACACCATCCTCCAGGGGCTTTAGTCTTCCAGCTGCCTCCCTCTAAAGACATCCCTTGCTTTCTGCACCACTATTCCAAGGAAAGCCAGGGAATTAGGGAGGCAGGGCTGGGGAGGAGAAAGAGGTGGAGCCTCTGGTCTGGAGCTGGTAGGTTCTTGAGTTTCAGATGGCGCCCTTGTAAAATGGGACCCTTGCTACTTCCACTGCCTGTTCACAGGGTCCTTGCCCCAGCGTCACATGGTGATTGAGTACTGTTCAAGATCCCATAGTTCAGTTAAGGCTCCTAGTGTGAAAACCTAAATACTGGAGGTTGTCTAGCCCTGCGGGTTACCCAGGGCAGACTCCTTGCCCCTGTCATAGCATTTGTAAATAGGAGGGGCTTAGTTCTAGTTGGAGAGGGTAGAGATCCTAGAAGATCTGACTTGAAACTACATTTTAGTAATATTGAGAAAGCATCAATTGTCCATAGCAAAGAACCCCACCCCCAACAAATGTGGCCAAATGTTAACATGTTTTGGGGGTGTACAGGCCTATGCTACATTATTTTCTGCTTGTTTGAAATCTTCCCTAATTAAAAATAAAAAATTAAAACAAAAGAATTTGGGAGTTGATGGAGATTTGGGAGAAGGAGCTGATACATCTGTCTGTGCTTCCCCAGACACCATCTTTATCTTTGTATCTGTCTCTCAAAACATATATCCATTTAGAATCAATGCTATGCTTCAGGTAAGGTGTAGAGATAGATATGAACTGATTGGGCAGGGGAAATCTCTGACTTTGGAGGGACATCTGCCTTGATTTCAATCCTGGCTTCATTTCTTAAGGGCTATGTGACCTTGGGCCAGCGACACAGCCTCTCTAAGCCTCCATTTTCTCATCTGTAAAATGGAGATAATAACAGCGTGTGGGAGGAAGACAGAGGAAGAGCCCAGCAGGATGTCAGGCTGGGCCTTGGAGGTGGGCACTGGGGAGAAAGGTGTAGCAAGGAGGAAGCTTGTCTCTTCCCCAGGTTGAAAGAAGCATAATTCTCTACCCTGTCCCCTTGGCTGTGAGGCAGGTATGTGGGGGTGCTCAGGGCAGAGGAGGAGAGTTTATTTGCAGGTCTATTGGCATCCCCAGGGGCCACGGCGGGGAGCCTGGCGGGGCCGTGGGTGCTGCTGGTGGGCAGCCTCACACAGCTCACTTTCAGGCCCGTCCTGAGGCTGCTCTGCTGAGGTGCTGGGAGGTGGCTGGGGGTGCCTGGCCAGTAGGGGAGCTGGCAGGGTGGGGTCGGTGAAGTACCTCAAGAGGCAAGGTTGGGGCTCCCTCTTACTTGTGACTGTCCCTACTTTACTGGTACTGCGGGTGGGGAGGGACAGACCTGGACTCTTCAGAGAAAGAACCAGACCCACCAGGTGAGGGGAAGTTGCATACTGCTGGCCTGGGGTCCAATCCAGCTTAAAAACATAATTAAAATACTTGAACTAGTCGTCAACATTGAAAACACAAGGACACACAGAGCTACATAGTAGCTGCCACCTCTTTGCTAGGGTGTTCTCCTTAGACCCCCACTGCGCTCTCTTGTCAGGCTGGCCTGGTCAGCTTTGCTCTGAGGCCACTGAGTTTGTGAGTCCTGCTATACACCCACCAGAAGACCTGAGCAGTTGGGGTGTTCCAGGTGTCAGGAACCTGGCTAGACAACACACACACATCAGTGCCCTTACCTGCCTTCCCAGAGGATCCATGAGGCTACGGACCTCAGAACCTCGCCCGGTGGAATCTCCAACATCTGGCCCAGCGTCCGTCACAGAGTAGACCACAGAGGTTGCAAACGATTTTTTGTTGGGGAAAGAAAACAAACCCTTGCATTTATAGATAGTAAGAGGTGCCTTTTTGGGACACTATCCTTAGTGCTTTACACATGGACCCATTTAGTCCTCATAACAGCCCCACAATGTAGGTAACAACATTTCCCCTTTTTCAAAGAATAAAGGACAGGGGCACAGAGCAATGCAGTAACTTGCTGGGAGGCAGGGAGAGCTGAGACACACAACAGGCTGTCTGCTTTCAGGTTGTCCCCTGTCAGTCTTACTACTAAAAGAAATGATATCCTTCCCCCCCACAGCACCCTCAGGATATTAAGGCCCCCTGCCTGCTTCTCCCCTCCCTACCCCCAACAGTTCTTTGCTCCCTGCTATTGCGATTGGGAGCCTTGGCTTCAAGGGTCAGTTCTGTCATTAGTTGGCAATATGACCTTGGGCAAGTCCATTCCCCACTCAACATCAGTTTCCCCATCTTGTCAGCCAGCTAGTTGGACCAGATCAGCTCAAAGGGTCCTTCAGGTCTAAAGCCCTACATCCTGTGCCTGTTATGGTGGGAGGGGGAGTGGTCTGTTCTTTCATTTTCTGCCCTTGATAAACAGGCTCCCCAGGCTTTGTGGGATGGCGGCTCAGCTCCCAGGAGCCTGAGAAGGTCTGGAGTGCTGGCAGAAACTTCTCAAATCCTCCGCTTGCTCCTGCTGTGGCCTTGGCTCTGGGCAGGGGCCCCAGGGCCTCTCCCAGTGGGTGATGGAGGCTGGAGCCGCCTTTGTCTGCCGCAGGAGGCCAGCCAGGCGGCTGCGGCTGCAACAGGCCCCTGCCCAGGCCTGGAAGGTAGTTTTTTTCCCTGTGTGTTGCAGCTGGGACCGTTTATAATAAGAAAAAAAGAGAATGACCAGGCCAGCCGGCTGGAAAATAAAGAGACTTAAAAAGAAAAGGGCTAGGCTGTTCTCCTGTGGAGGCTTTGGTTAAGCAGAAAGTTTTAGTTCCTTTCTGAAAGGCATTTGGGCTTTTGAAGTCCCCTGCGGGAGCTCCCTCTAGCCCCTGGGAAGCCAGGCCCTGGCATGTCCCAGTGTGCATGACCAGGATGGGGCTGGGGAACTCAGAGGAGGGAACAGCAGGCCCTGGGAAACACTGTACCAGGCGGGGTCCGCTGGGATCCCAGCTCAGGCCCCCTCTGCTCCCAGCCCAAGTCCTACCACCTCTCTTTGATGGCCCTTTGCCTGAATTTCCTCTGCTCCCTCTGGCTGTGACTGCTGGACTGGAACTGGTTGGGGCAGAGGGTGGGAGTAAACCCATATCTGCTTCCTCATTTCATCAGAGAACCAGAGAGAGTTCACGAACTGGAAGACTGAGGCAGAGAGAGGGTTTGCCTGAGGCCACCTGGGGAACCTAAACTTGCTGAATGGCTGTTGCACGTGCTTTGCCTAGAAATAGTAGTAGTAGCTAAAATGTATCAAACAGTTACAGTATGGAAGGACCCATTAGTGAAACCAGGGAACTGGCTGATAAAAAACACGTTTGTGTCCTAAGGCTCCTCACACCAGCTCTCTTGTCTTGCTTTAGCTGGTTCTAGCCCCTGCACGTAAGTTCTCCTTGTCAGCTCTCAGCAGGGTCACAGCCACACCTATCACTGAAGAAGGACTACAAGCAAAACCCAGCATTTATGAAGCACCTACTATGTGAGAGGTGCTGTGTGCCAGGCATGTTGCAGCCTTAGCTCCTTTCATGCCCTGTACACATCACTGATGCAGGTCTCACTGCTCACAGCCTCCCTGTGGCTCTGGCGTTATCTCATTTCACGAATGAGGCTGCTCTGCCTCGGCATTTGCGTCCGGGCCTGTTTGGCTCCAGAGGCTCAGCCCTTTCCAGGAATACTGTGCTACGTGGTGCCCATTCGTGTCTGTCTAGAACCTGCCTCTCTGGCTTCTGTGGTCAGTTTGCTTCCCCAGTCACCACCATCCACTGGTAATGAAATGGGCACCTTCGTGTGATGGGGCTGCATATCAAAATCTAGAGCTCTGCCCTGAAATAGCTTCCAAACTACCTGGGTGGACAAAGAGTTTTTCCAATTGGCTACATTGTTCCTCTGAAACCCTTCATGTGAAAATGGTTGATAGCACAGAGATGCAATGGGCACCTCCTCTGTGTGCCACACAGAATAACAATTTATCTCCCAATGCCCTCTAAGTTCTGAGCATCTGCAGGGCATGGGGGATGTAATGGGAGACTCAGCCCTGGTGGTCCTGCTTCCCTCCTTCCTGCCTGTGCGCATTGGGTCCCCAGTTATATGTCCCTGATGCAGGGACTACACGCACTGATGCTTTTCTGAAATCTCCATGGCATTTTTCTGAGGCCTGGGCATCTTGTAGGTTCTTTGCATGGTGGTGAGGCAGGGTGGTTGGAGAAATGGTATGTGCCCAGTACCAACCAAATATCATTTTCTTTTTTTTTGCAAAATGACCCACGTCAGTTTGGTCTTCCAAATTCTTAGGTCCTTTTTGGTAAATAATAATGGTCACAAAGGAGGTTGGAGGTGGCAGAAGGTTTATTGCCACATAATCTCTCTTCCAGGTGATAGTGAAGGCAAGTCTCTGACCAAATCCTGCCACACGCTGATCATATTAAAGCAGGGCCACCTCAAGGACAAACAGGTCCGCGACCAGTCTGTCAGCTCAGACAAGTCCTAGCATTCTGTCCTTTCTGACCACTCCTGTTGTGAAAGATGCACTCAGACTAGTTCCATCACACTCCTGGGCAGGATTGTGTCTTCTGCTGGGCACCATGCAATCAGAAATCCTACCTAATGGCTGGTCACAGGACCTCTGCATGAAGGATCAAGCGGCAGGACCGTAAAGGTGCAGGTTACCCCAGACTCATTGGATTTACATTCCCTGTTCAGGCAAGGTGGGGAGTGTCTCCAGACCTTTTTTGCTAAACCATACCTTGAATACTTTTAATTTCACCAATGACAGCCCCTTTCTAAATCTATCACATTTTTTGATATCCTGTTTGCTAATTAGCGATTACAATGGTGGCTGATTGAGCTGCTGATGGCTGAAGGTTTTGTGACCAGTTCTGGTATGTGCCCCTGCCTGATATGACCACTCCTAGTTAAAGCTTAGAAAACTGGGCATCTATCACTTACATTGTATATGGAATTGTTGTTTCTTTTGAAGTGAATCACAGACATTGTAAAAAGAAGTATCTCAGGAGAACAAAGCAACAAGTGACCCAGAGTCAGGTGACCCCACACTTGTCTGCACCACACACTGGGGCAGCTAGAGGTGGTCTGGGTGGAGGCCCTCAGGGCCAGGGCCAGGAGCTTCAAGCTTTCTGAGGGTGTGAGTCCACTGGGACTCTCCTGCCAAGTTGGTTTCTTTGCTGCCTTGTGGGTGTTCCCTGCAAAGACTGCTGATGCTTGGAGAATTAAAGAATTATAATAATGATGATAAAATAGAAATGGCTTTCCCAGCTGAACAGAAACTGGAGAAGACAAGGAGGTTCCCAAACCCGACTTATTGTTTTTGGCACTGTACTCCCACAGTCTCAGGGAGGCAGATGTCTGGGCCCGCTGCTGGTCTCTTTGAGTTGTGGTCATGGAGGGGTGCACTGAGGACCTTTAGGGAATTTCAGGAGCATCTGCAGGGATTTCCCTCCCCAAAACGCCAGGCTGAGAACTAAGCACAGAGGAAGGCACTCTCTATCTTCTCTTGCTGTGTTCTGAAGCCTCGGAAGTTTTATGACCAAGCCCTGTGAGAGGAGCCCTCAATGCTGCAAATACTGGCGTCGAGGCAAGGAAGACCCAGAGTGAGGGTGGCTGCTGGTAAATAATCAGGGTGCCAGGCCACCTCCTGATGGTTCAGGACAGGAGTGCCCCGGGAAACCTGGACTCTATGAATAGATGGATCATTCAAATAAAACCAGAATGTAAAAGAGAAAAGGGAAAATCAAATCAAATCCTCTCAAAACACAGAGCCTCCTCGATAGATCTAATGCTGCTGGAGAACTTCTAGAAAGCAGGGGCGTGTCTTTCTGTCTCAAAGGAACACCAGGGGAAAGAGGGACTTATCAGTGCAAGGAGAGAACCTGCATTTGTGTGACTGGCATCTCTGTCTAGAAACATGGTTGACCTTGAGGAGTGATGGTGAGACAGGAAGGGAGGAAAGTGGAGATCTGATAATGACTCTCAGAACTCGTGGCTTCTCTCTGGGCCAGACAACACTTACTAACATGATATCCTTAGGAGAACCCCATGAGATCTTTTCTATCCATATTTCCATTTTGCACATGAGAAAACAAAGGCATAGAGTGTACCTTGCTCCAGGTTCTCCAGCAAGGCAGTGAGGGAGGCTGGATTGGGAGATGGATCAGATTGGCTCCTAAGCCTGGCTATGTCTGGCTCCTGTGGCCCTTTGTGATGAGCTGTGACAACCTGCTCTCAGAATCATCCAGCTCCTTTCCACCTCAGGCCCTTCACACACACTGTTCACTCTGCCAGGAACTCTGTTCTCCATCCTCTTCCCTGACTCCTTCCCCCTCCTCCAGGCTCGCAGCCAGACCACCACTGTGACCCTGTTTTTTGGCCTCATTTACACTATGTTTTTCCTTCTTAGGATTGTTCAAACTGTAATTAAATAATTATTTATGTGATCATTTATTAAAAGACAGCATTGCCATGACAGAGCAATCCCCAGCTGGGAGGGGCTGTGGTCCTTTTTGTCCATTGCTTCCCTCCTGGTTTTGGTGCACAGTAGGCACACAATCAATAAGTGAATGTGGGAGTAACAAGTGAGCAAAGGGATGAACTTATTTCCTAGGGGAAGATTGGGGGGTTAATCTTCTCTCCTCAGACTGACTGTTCCTTATAGGCTGATGACAGTTTTCCCACTAGACAGTATGACTTTCACGTAATAAAATGGTAAGCAGAAAGCACAAATTCTAGATCGTATGTATTCATGTGACTGTCATTTAAAGTAAGTGTGTATGTGTGCATGTGTGTGCACCTGTGCGTGTACGTGCGTCGATGGCGGGAAGGCTGCCATTTGGTCATTCACTACAAAGCACCTGCTGAACACCTCTGGAGACTCTTCAGGCATGCTAGCTTAGAGGTCACTACCTTATTTTACTTTACTGTCCTCCCCTGACTTTGCCGCCCCGAGCCCTTCCTGTGTTCATCAGACTGCTCTGGATAACACTTGCCTCTTTTTGAAACTCAAGGAAGAAGCCTCACTTGCTGTGTGTCTACGGGTACATCATTAGGAGAGTGCAGAAATGGTGGGGAGAGACAGGTGCCTTGGGGTAGACGGGCCACCTCCTCCAGCGAAGTTATGACTTGGAAGGAAGATGCCCACTTATGTGAACAAGGTCTTATTTGTTTTTAAAAACATCAATTTGTAATTTCTCTCGTATTTATGATGGTGGCTCCTTCCAGTTTACACAGGTTTCTCCTCTGGGTGGGGCAGGGGCCAATGAGGAAGAAGAGGCCACAGGGGGCCTTTCTTACCACGGAGAGGCCCAGACCCCTAGATGTCCTGCTGAAAGTACACAGGTAGATATAAAATACCACCTAAAAATGACCTTTTTCTGGTTCCAGGTCGCCAGGCTGTTGAGAGGCAAGGCCCAAGAGGTAAGGCACCTAGCCCTGCCCTCACCCAGTGCCCTGACACCCTTTGGGTGGGAGCTATTGGCTTTTTGCTGCTCTGGAATTTTCCTTAAAACAACATTTTTCTGGAAGGAGTTAAAAATGAAACAAGCTTCAGAGAAAGCGGACGGGCCGAGGCTGGGATGAGGTCAAGCTCCCTCGGCATCCTGACTGCCACTGAGCTGGGAGACCGCAGCCAGGTCTTGTAGGGGGATGGGGGAGCGTCCAGACGCGAACAGGTGTGACTGCGATGCGCAAGACAGAGTCCAAAAAACTTTGTGTGCTTCTCCAGGACCCTCAGCCCTTGTGGATTAGTTAGGGATGGGATGTTGCCCTGCCCCGCCCCGCCATCCTGTTCCCCTGGCCTCTGGCCTCTGGGTCTTCTGCAGTTCCTGAGGGTGGAAGCAGGGCAGCACCGCGGGTCTCCAACCGTCGGTCCCCGCCCGGTGGCCCCCTCCTTTCCTCCAGCACCCCCTTCCCCTCGCCCTCCTTTTGTCTGTCCCCTCTCTCCCGGCTCTCGGCTGGGTAGGATCCGCGGCCTCCAGCCCCCCAGAGAGGCTGGGCGGGCGAGCCGGGGGCTGTTCTCCGCCCCCTCCCCCTAGGAGAGGCAGCCCGCGGCGGGGGCACCCTGGAGCTGAGGCCAATCGCCCCCTCCCCCAGCGTGTGCCATCTGCCGCCTGTCAGCCTCTCTCCGCGGGCCCCGATCCCAGGCGCCGGCGGGGGTGGGGAACTGCTGCTTCGGCCCCTCCTTCCTGGCTCCTTCCCTGGCTCCTCGCGGCCTCTGCCCCCGCTTTGGCCCTCGGCGCCCCCTCGCAGCCTAACCCCGGCCGCCCCTGCGCTGCGGGAGGCGGCTCCCACTCCCCTTCTGGAAGCCGAGAGGTTGGCCTCTCGGACGCTGGAGCCGAGGAGGGCGGCGATCCGCGCGGTGGCAGCCTAACTTGGAAGGGGGGCAGCCCTCAGAGTCGGGGTCCCAGTTGGGGGACATCTCTGGACCTGGCCCCTCTGGGGATCCTCTCTCTCTCTCGGCGTCGCGTTTCGCGGGTCATCCGACTGCCGCTCGGAGACGGCCTTGAGCCGCGAGCCCGGTCCCCCTCCCCTCCAGGCCTTACCCCGCCCCCGCGCGCCCGCGCTCCCTAGCCACGGGGTGCGGGGGTGGCATCCACCTCTGCAGTCAGCCCAGCACGCGGTCGGAGCCCGCAGGCCCAGAACGCAAGCAGGGCCGGGTGGGACCGCGAAGCGAGCCGAAGGGGGGGGGACGCGGGCCGGGCTGGCGGGCAGGCTGGGGAACGGCGGGGCGCAGGCGCCCTGCTTAGGCCGGGCGCCGCTGCCCGGCCGGCCCCGGCTTGGCTCTCCGCGGGCAGCGAGTTTTTCCGTGAAAGGTTGCCCTGGGTAACTCGTCTCCGAGGGGACACAGCCCTCCCCCCTCCGAGTGGCAACTTATCGATCCGCGAGATTGATAACCCCCAGCGTCGCGCCGCGCACCCGCTTCGCTCTCCCAGCTCTGGGGCGAGCCGGCCCAAGGTGGCGCCACTCGTCCGGGAGGGGGGCAATGTCGGGCCTTCTCCCCCACCCTGGACCTGGCCGCCTGCAGCTGGGGGGTGGGGGGTGGCGGTGTGAGGCTTCAATGGAACGGTTTAGGGGAGCCGCCTGGGGAGGACTTTTCCGAAGTCTGAGCCCTTCCCTCGCTTGGTCTGAGACCCAAGCCTCAATTAGTTCAAGAGCTGCAGGGACGCGAGGCGACCCCTGGCGGTTGGGGCAAAACTTTGAGGAAAGTAGACCTGGTTTATTTCTTCTGTCAATTGTGGGGAAGGCGGTGCTACTGTAAATATTTTGGGGCTAAGATATTCCTTTTACTGTCTTAACTAAGGAGTGCGCAGCCAGACGCGGGAATCCTACAAATGCTGGTGTCAGGGGCGAACAGAATTAGCCCAGCGCTGGATGCGTTTGTGGATGTGGGGCAGAGATGGTCTTCAAACGCCGACTGGTGGGCAGAATTCAAGAGCGAAGAGCCAGGTTCAGGGATAATTCATGTGCGTGGGGCATAATGAAGGCAGCAGCGCTAGGGCAATTCACCCCGGTTTGTTACCCCCTCCAAACACACTTTTTTGCAGTTTGTGATGCTAATGCATCTTGGCGAGCTTGACAGCACTAGTGGGCCCTGTGTCTGTTCCTTGCTCCTGCCCCCGGTGCCGCCAGTGACCAAGTCGGGGCCCCGCGTGTCGGTGCGGTGCCCGCGCCCGCGCCGTGCCTGCCGCCGCCGCCGCGGTCCGGGTTTTGCGGGCGGCCGGAGCTGTATTTCCAGCGCTGTCCATCGCTCGGTGCTGTTGGCCCTCTCTCCGTCTGATCCGAGCCGGAGCAGTGCGGGGCGCCCCACGGGATCAGAGCGCTCCCCCGCCGGGACTCCGCTCCTCACATCCTCCTGCTGGGACCCGGCTACATTTCCAGCCAAGCCTGGCTTTATTATGTGTCTCTGCAGTGCAGCCCCAGCAGCCGGATCGGGAGGAGGAGAGCCAGCGACCACAAAGAAGACAGGAGCGCAAGGGAGGCTGGCGGGCGGGCCGGCGCCGGCTGGAGCGCGGAGGAGCCGGGGCGCAGCCGCCGCCGCCACCGCTGCCCGGGAGGACGGGAACCCGGCAGGCGCCTGCTCATCCTCCTCCACCACCGCGGCCGCCACCTCCCCCCTCTTCGAGCCCCTGGCCCATGGAGGCAGCTAGCGGGGCCGGCGACTTGGCACCGGCCTGGGGATCGGCTGCGCGCCGCGCGCTGAGCACGGCAGCCCGAGGGCAGGCAGCGGCGGCCCGGCGCACGGGCTGAGCAATGCCCCGGGTACCAGCGCCCCTGCCCGCCGCCGCCTGAGCGCCCCCGCGCGCCCCTGCCTCCTCCGGGGGGCCAGCGCCGGACCAAGCCGAGAGCCAGAGAAGGGGGCGTGAGCCAGGGGCCCCGAGCTGCGGCTTCCGAGCCACTGCGGCCGTTTCGAGCCCCCCAAGTAGGCTGAGTTGAGGGACACCCCTCCCCATCCATCATAATCTCCAAACCAGGCGTTTGGGTATTTTTTAGCCATTAATATTTATTATTTTTTGGTGCGGCGGAGGATATTTGAAGGCTTTTTTTTTTTCCGGGGGGCACTGAGCTTCCGCGCTCCCGACCGCCTCCCGGTCTCCTCCCCCCCCTGAGACCCCTTCTATTCCAGCCCCGTCCCCCTCCTCAGATGGGTTCATTGTGAGCTCCGCACCGGGCTGCGTGGCCGGACGCCTGCAAACTTTGCACAAAAATCCGGCAAGGGGCGGAGGAGAAGAAAGAGGAGGAGGGTGAGGGTGGTGGTGGGGTGGGGAGGGAGGGAGGGGGCCGCAGGGGCCGGGGGCCGGCGGGGGGTGGGGGAGGAGGAGGGGGGCGGCTTTTTTTTTTTTTTTTTTTTTGCATAACTCGGCTCGGCCGAGTGGCCTCCGGACTCCCCGCGCCGCTGGGACCGCCACTGGGACCGAGAGCCCCCGACTGCCGCATTGCAACAGGCAGGGCCCCGGCGCGCCCCCCGGGCCTCCCCCCGCCCCCGAGTGTCCTCGGCCAGCCTGGGCCTTCCCCCCCTGGGAGGCCGCCCCGGACCTGCGATCCGCTCCCCACGGCCGCCAACCCGGCTGCAAAAAAAAAAGTTTCCGAGAGGCAGACGGAGGAGAAGGGGGAAAAGGGCAGCCCGGAGCGGCGGGGGGCGGCGGGAGGAGCCGGCGGCGGAGGGCGACGGAGCGCCGGGAGCCCCGGACATGTCCAGGCGGAAGCAGGCGAAGCCGCGCTCGGTGAAAGGTGAGCGAGCGAGGCCCGGCGGAGGCGCGAGCCAGCTTGCGAGCGGGGAGGGAGAGCGCGAGGGAGGAGGGACCGGCGAGCGGGCGGGCGGCCGGGGACCCGCGCAAGCGAGCCGCCAGGAGGAGGAGGCGGCGGCGGCGGCGGAGGAGGCGGAGGCGGAGGCGGAGGAGGAGGAGGAGGCGGAGGGGGAGGAGGAAGCCCGGAGCAGGAGCAGGAGGCGGAGGCGGTGGAGGGGGCTCGCCGCGGATACCCTGCCCGCCCGGACCCTCTCCGGGCCCGGCGCCGCCGCCCGCGGGGGACCCGGGCCTGGGGGCGCAGCCGAGGGGCCCTCGCTGCTCCCTCCGTGCGGGCCCCGGGCCCGCGTGGCCAATCAAGGGGTGCGGGCCCGACTTGGCGGGGATTGCGAATCTCGGCGGCGGGCGGCGGGAGGGAGAGGCGTGAGGACCGGCGCCCGGGAGGCCGGCAGCCCCGAGGCCCCTCTCGCTGGAGGCCGGGCCTCTCCGTCTTTCCTCGGTCCCCGCCTAGTAGCCCCGGGACGCCGAGGGCGGCGGGCGTCGCCGGCGCGCGCTCCGGCCGCCCGGTGCCCCCTCCCCGCCCCCTGCCGGGGCCCCGCTCCCGGCCCGGGCCCCCGCACTTCCTGCCTCCTCCACCGAGGCCAACCGGGCCGGGAGCCTCCGCCAGGAGTTCATTGTCTGCGCAGCGCCGGCAGGACGCGGGTCCCCAGGGAAGCGCAGCGGCTGCTGCGCGTGCCCCTCCGCGGAGGGTGCGCAGGACCCGAACCCAGGCACGCACATCCTCTACCCTCAGACCGGCTTCCTGTATCGGGGCCCCGGAGTGCACACGGTTGTGAGGGCACACACGCACGCACACACACCACTTGTTTTTTCGTCTTCTTGCTTTGCTTTCCATTTCCACCGGAGGCCCCTGGCTTGAGAGGGCCCCTGGAGAGCAGAGGCCTCCGGGAAAGTCAGCTTGCGGGCGCCTGAACCCCTCCCCTGCCCTTCTCTCTCCATTGGCTGGCCTCTCCAGGCCTTGCCTGCTGCTTTGTCCCGATTCCAACCCCTCGGGTGGGTGCCCAGTCGCCCAACCGCGTTGCGAGATGATGGAGGAGGGACAGGATGAGAGCTGCTACAGCTTTGGAGCCCAAAGTCCCGAGGCCCTTGTCCTCTCCCAACTCCCCTGATGACCTCTGGCCTGAGCCCAGTTCTGCTCTGAAAAGTTCATTTCCTGGAGGCCTGCGCGGGAAGGCACTGGGGCCCCGCTCCCTTCCTGCCAGCCTAGCTCCTGACTGAAATGGCTTGGACCAAATCTGGCAAGGAGCATCCTGAGACACTCGTCATTGCTTTCCTTCTGAAGTCCCAGGAGATTGCAGGGCACCCTGCATCTTTTCCTTGAGAGAAGTTGGTTTTGTTCCCCTCCCACTGGCAGGCATCCCAATCCGGGATAGCCTGACCTGCTCCACAGAACCGGGGTGGGGGGGCCCAGCGGGTGTTCTGATTGAGGGACAAGGAAACCAGAAGAGAGACCCCCAAGAAGGGGACAGGCAAACAGTAGATGCTTGTCTTTTTGCTGAACAGAAGGGCTGTGCGGCTTGACATAATATTTGATTTCTTTTCTCTTTTCCTGGCTCACTGCTCACTTCTTCAAGAGCCACTTAAGGTGGCCCAGAAGAAAATGTAGAATTGGAATCTCTGGTTGGAAAAGCAGTTTCATTTAACTCGGGCAGTTGATTTTGAGTAAATTCTACATAGAGGAGCACTTTTTTTTTTTGTAAAGGAAGATGCAAAGTGTACCTAGCTCTAACCTCAGTTCGTGCCTATTTTAGAAGACGAGAGACAGAAAGCAAAGGTAGAGCAATTTGCAGTGAGCAGATGTGTGGGTGTTTCAGAGTTGCTTGAACCTAATTCTAAAACACTCTGTATCTCTGAGAAAAGACTCAAGAACTGGTCTTCAGCCTTTCATGCAATGAGCCTTGACATGATTTTTAATGAATCTCTAAAAGTATATGTGTGTATTTATAGCAGACAATTCAAGCTAATTGATGGAGGAAAGAGAGCAAAGTGGGAATAAGACCAGTGTAGGCATTTTGAGAAGTGTTGTAAATACCAACCACATGTGCCTTTCTGCCCCTGGAGTCCAAGATCCCGTTTCTTCCTGTGGCTCTTCGCATTTTCCAAAAGCAACTAACCACTTGTCTCTCACCATTTTGCCTTTTATTCAATTTACAGGGGTGAATAGTGTGGAGATGTGGCCACTTATTGAGGGAAGAATTAAGAGAGAAGATAATTTGAATGATAAGAGTTACAGCAGGTGATGGATTTATTGCTTTTCAAGAACTGCCTCCCCACCCCACTTCTCAAGCAATATTCAAAAGTGTATGCTTGAGTGTGGACAGACCCACATCAAGCTTTTAAAGCGAAAAGGTCTTCCCTTTAAAGATGCTTGGAGGTGGTGCTTCTTAAGGAACAGTGGTGCCTTTAAAATTTTATTTTATTTTGCTTCCACTGCTGTGTGTCAGGGCTAACGGAGAGGCACTGTGGACTTCCCAGTCCGCACAATCTGCTGTGAAAGTCGCTTGACTGTAATTCGTAATTGATCTCGGAAATGTGAAAGCCCGTAGCAGGAAGGAAAGAAAGGCAGAAATATGACAATTTCTAATGGATGCTCAGAAAGTGTAATCTGGAATCACAGGCACTGCTGCTTTGAGAATCAGATCAGCCTGGGCGGGGGTCTCAGTGCTCATTCACCGACACAGCCTCCCTTCTCGAGTGGGGGTCACTTGTCCCCTTGGGATGTCTGTCCTTCTTTGGAAAACCCCTTTCCCGGGAGGACACCCAGCAAATAGTGAAGGGGGACGGGGCAGTAGGGCAGACTTCACTGGTTTCCAGAAGACTTGTGATTAAAAAAAAAACAATACACCAAAAAACCATGTATGTTATAAAAGTCACATTTTCTGACCGATTTTCCTTCCCTACACCATTCTCCTCCTCTCTGTTGCCTGGTGCTGTGGTGTGGCAGTTGCGAGGTGATTTGTTCCCTTTGATAATTTTGGCCTCGTTCTCCAGGGCTGTTGTCATCATATCTCACTGATATTATTTCGGCTGATGATATCAGGTGGTTTGCTGACCTGTTTCTCTTCACCCACACTGCTTCCTCAGGTCCACGAAACAGCCTATTCATTCATACGGAATATTAATACATCTTTTTCCCAGCCTCAGTTTAAAACTTTTAAATAATTTGTAACACTGTTGATTTTCTCCATCTAACAACTGCCTGTTAATTACAGTTCTTAATATTAATTAGCACACAGGCTGTATCCATGCACATCGCCCCCAACCCCAACATCCAGAACTACCCCCAGTGACTTCTCTGCCTTCCCTGCCGTTCCATAACTCCTCAAAAGTCCGTTTTCTAAATTTGGTGGTCTAGGGACTTGGGAACAGTGTAGTTTGCCACTGTTCATGTTTCCATGGAAATAATTGAGATGTAATAAATATAGGCATTCTGAGGTTAGGTTTCTTGATTCAGCTGAGACCACATACAAGTGTAAATTGTCAAGATTTGTTTGGCTAAATGTACATGATCTTGTAGGAAGGGCAAAACAAATCTAAATGGGTTCTTTTGCTTTCTGTGTGGATTGGGGTAGCTAACATTTAATCCTAATATTTAATCCCCGGCACTAATTTCCAGTTTTGGAAGGGCCTGTCACACTCTAGAAAACATCCTCTGTGTCTAGCAATTGCTGTTTAGATGCTTACACCTGTTTCTTTGGAAAAACTTAATAAGCAATAAGATAACTATATGCCTTTGGCAGGAGGACCTTGCTAAATGTTAAACCATAAGGTGCCTAGTGTGCCTGAATAATGAAAGGTGCAAAATGCCGGTGACTTTACAGTCATAAAGTCATTCAGCAGAGCCAGCCTGCCCTGGCACTGCTATGCCATGCTGCCTCGTGTTAACAGGAGGAGGAGGGAGAAGCGGGAGAGGAAACAGGAGCGCAGCATCTTTGAGTACATCGTTCCTAGCTGGAGACGAAAGGCTGGGGATCTGGTTCAGTCTAATAGAAAGTTGCAATAATTGCTGTATCAGTAGCCAACTCTTAAGCTGGTGGCTGTGGGATTCTTCCCCTGATGTAGGATTTAATAGTCTGGCAATTAGATGCATTGATTTCTCTTAACTGTTCATTTGGATGTGTAAACGAAGGGAACCCGCCGCTGGGGTTGGTGGTGCAGATGCCCTGGCTCTTGGAAAGAGGCTGATTTAGGGGGTGCTGACTGGAGACAGTGATTCTTCATGGCAGATTTGGGGCCAATTCCCTCTTTTAAACCTTCTGCCCATTTTGCAGTGAAATGAGCAGCACCTGTTCAAATACTGTTTAAAAGTAAACAGTGCTGTCCAGTTATGTCTGAAAAGTAAGAACATCCCTTTCTGTTCCAGATGCTTATCGAGTAACATCTCTGCCTTTGAGTGACTGGATTCACTTGCATATTCTTGGCAGATGGTCTGTTGGGTACCAGAGGGAAAAATCACAGGACACCTTGACTCTGAGTTCCAAAGGGACCCCCTGCTGGAAATCAAGTGAATTCTCTCACTCCCTCCTCCTCAGCAGTCTGGGGCCTTGAGCCACCTAGACCAGCAGCTCTGTCAAGCTCTGAAGAGGTGTGGGGACATGGCATCTTGGACCCTTTCGCAGTCTGGTGGGCTGGGCAACTTTGGTGGCTTGGAAAGTGTGTACATAAAGAACTCTCACAAACATTAGAATCTCTTAACTCCGTGCTCGTGGGCCTGCAGGTTTCTGTAAGGGTCACCAACTTCTGGCATGCAGGCGTCTAAAACTGCCTTGATGGTAAGCAAGCAGAGAATGGTTAGCTTTCCTGATGGCTCCTTTTTTTAAATTTTATTGTTAAGTAAGGTGGATGGGTGGGTTTAGCCAACTCTTTGTTTGGCTGAAGTTAAGATGGATTTACCTTTCCTGGACCTTGTCGATGGTACACTGGTGTTTGCAGAGAATGTTATTTTCCTGTCTCAGAAAAGTTTGCAATAGATATCAGGGCACTTTTCTTTTCTGCGGGTCTAGGGTAATTACAACAGGAAGACTGTTAGCAGCTCCCCATTGCGTGGGTAGCCGGGGAAAACCTTTATACCTCTTGGTTGGTGAATCCGACAGTTTCTGCAAAGTCCTGTCATATTGCAAGGGCATTTTGTATATAAACATGTTAGTCGGTAATTAGAGTATTTTTGCACCCAAAATGGACCAATTAGGCCTGGATTGGTTACATCCCGAGTGAAGTTTGGGTGCTGTCTGCTGTGTTGCCTCTACCCACTCTGGGAGAGGTAGGGCGGAATGGAGGGGGGAAATGCGGATGGAAAGTCTTGATTCATAGCTTACCTTCCATCATCTGTGGCAGTCAACGACTGGGGTTGTACACTCAGTAAATAAAAATACTTTACCTCTTTCAAGGAGCGCCAATTAGCTGATTGCTCTGTGTGGCTGGCTTTAAGGAGAATGCTGTTTTACCTATCTTCTTGTACAAAGGTTTGATTTTTAATGTCTTGTGAAAAGGATTCTCTTTGTCTTGATTGATGTCAGGAATAAAAGCATGATGGTAATATCCCTTTGAAAGCTATTGTATTGTCAGCCCTGGCTGACAGCGGGAGGGCCTCCCAGCGTTATAGATTAGTGCTGTGAAAACACTGACATTTTCTTTGTTACAATGCTGTTGTTCTACTTGCAAAGTCAATTATACAATGTTGGAGCTCAGTTACGAGTTGACTTTGGAAGAGTGTGTCTTTCATTCTCTTCTTGAAGATATAATTTTCCTCGATTGTTTTGTTGTTTTGTTTTCTTTCTTTCTTTCTTTCTTTCTTTCTTTTTGACCTACCTCCCCTGGTTACTAGCCTCCCCGCCAAAGCCTGAACATGTTAGCTAGGCAAACTCGCTCTGGTTTCAGTTGTGATAAGTCAAATTCAAAGACTGCCACGTCATTATCTCTGAATTCTTCGGTTCCTTCACATTTCAGTGGCTTCTCGTGATACAGTGACTACAGCAGCCAAGATCTGTAAAAAACAACATCAAATGAGATTATGGTGTTGATAGTCTCTTATCAGGTGGTTTTCCTCTGGATTTGGGGTCCTTGAAGTTGGCAAATTCAGGGTTTTCTTTCTTTTTTTTTTCTGTAGACCCTGACTTGGGCTGAACCAGATTCCTGGGATGATGGACCCCAGCAAGCAATTTTTTGTCATAGAAGATTTTTAAGCATCCCAATCTGAGAAGCTGGAGCTCTTGAGCTTTGGACTTAGAATCCTGCATGACATTATGGCAGGGGCAGAAGGGGTCTCGCCCCATAGGAGAATCACATCATCCATCCTTCTCCCTTTGCAGATAGCAAATGCAGATTGCTGGGCACCCCTGGCCTGGACTCAGGAGTGATTTGCATTTCCATCTAAGGGTGTGAAATCCTGCTCCTGAAAGGGAGGCAAGCCTCGAAAAGTCCAATGCTGACAGTGGTCAGCGTGAGTGTTTTTTTTTTTTTATCTGTTCCCCGCTCCTTTCCGTGCCTTCTCTAGAAAGAGAAAAACCCAACTTCCTTAGTTCTTTTTACTTGGCCCCAAACAGGCAGTTACCTGAGAGTGACTGCTTGTCTGACAGGACTCCAGATGACAGGAACCCATCAGGAAACTCCGTCTGAGGGCACTAATTGTGGGGCCCGAAGTTATTGTGAACCACCAGACAGGAGCCTGGGTTCGCCAGCAATTTGTCAGGACTAATTTTGTTTTTCTCCAATAATTGAAAATTAATGTCTTGAAGTGAAAGCAGATGTTCATGTCATCTTCTGAATTGGGATATAAAATGGGGCTCTGTAGATAGGCTCACTAATTTTACAGCTATCTCTCTCTCAGAGTTGATGGGGGTGTTGGGGCTGATGTCGCCTAAGGACCGGGGTTAGAGGATGAGAGAGCCCAGCCCGGCTGCATGATCGATGGACGCAGCAAAGCCCTGGGAATGTAGGCGTGGTGGGAGCATTCATTTGGAGGGTGAATATGTAAATAAAAATAGTTCTTTGGGCTCTGAAACTTGGAGAATTCATTGTTTTGAACACTCTTTTGCACAAGAACCATTTACTGTGATAATTAAAGGCATTAGGCTGGGCAAGGTAAGGGGAGCCTCCATCCGGTGAGGGTGGATTCACACAGGTTAGAGTGGATCAGCTAGAGTAAGGCTGGTAAATAGCAGATTCCTGGGCCAGATCTACAGATGCTCACCCTGGTCAGCTGGTCTGCAGAGGGGCTCAGAACTTTTTTTTTTCTTCTTAAAAGTTGAGGTAAGATGTACATAACATAAATTGTACCCTCTTAGCCATTTCTTAAGTGTGTGGTTCAGCGTCATTAAGTACATTCACATCATCATGCAGCCATCACTACCATGAACTTTTCATTTTTAGTCTGTACCCAGGCGGTGGGTGGGCTGGGGTCCCAGCTCACCCCCCGCTGAGGAGGCCACCCAGTTCAAGGCCTTCGTTTTCCAGGGAGAGCATGGAACAGTGATCCAGGCGGTGAGGTGACTCTGGGAGCCGGTGGTCCTTTCCCTGCTGTAGTATGAGAAATGAGCCTGGTGGCCCAATGCTAGGGTGGAGCCTGAGGCTGGACCTCACCAGAGCTGCGGGGCTGGGGCCAGGGCAGGAGGGGTTCTCAGGAGCTGAGTGATCTGGTGACCGACCCTTCTCAGGATAAGAATGTTCTTTCTCTCTCCGTGGGGACATCCTTCTTCTGGAGATGGGGCTTGGCTGGGTGTGGGTTTGCCCAGCGGACCCGGCAGGGCACATTCCCTGGGGCTCTCGCACCTGCCTGTCAGGACCCAGGCAGCTCCCAGACTCACCCAGCCCTGCGCACTTGGGTTGGGTCTGTGCTGAGCAAAGGGGAGGAACAGCTGTTTTGGAGCGGCTACTTGATTGTCTTGATTTCTGGTCCTGGAGCACCGCCCACGTCTGGCCCACAGGTCTGGGCACTGCAGGCTCTTACACTGTTCTCCTCTTCCTTGGAGGTGTCAGGCACCTTTTCTCCCTGGTTTTCTCTGTAATCGAAATTTGCCCTTTCGTTACCTGGGCATGAATTATATTTTGCAGCGTTGTCATTCCCTATCCTGCTGTGAGGTTTATCTCTTCTGTTGATCCTAATTAAATAAAACATACTGTTCACCTAACTCCTGTTGCACTGAATTTCACCTGCCTGAAGGCAGAGTGATGGCCATCTGGGCCTAGTTAGGGGCAGGGCATGGCTGGGTAAGGGAGTGTGGGTGGTAGTGGCTGGTGCATCCAGGGGGAGTATACTCCCTTGGCCTGGGGCCGCAGGGCCTTGTATCCACCAGCAACATGTAGCATATTTCTGGTTCCTGAACTAGAGATGTGGCTTTGTCCCTAGCCCCCTGAGGCTGCAGGTCTGAACTTGGGGAGAGGAGAGACAATCACCAGTGCCAGAGAGTCCCTAGGGAGAGCGTGAGGAGGAGAGCGGGCTCCCAGCGGGGTGTGGGGTGGGGGGAGATGGAAAGAGGGGGCAGGCTCCTGTCACCTGGGGTGGAGGCTGCAGAGTGCAAGCTTCTCAGGGGAGCAGTGAGCAGTGCACGCATTCTAGTGCCCAGGACAGCTCCGCAGATGCTCTGCTCCTCAGTAAGAGAGCGGCCAGCCAGGGTCGTGGCATACGTGTTGGGAAGATTCAGACCTTTACTATTTTTGCTTTTGAACTTTTTAGAATCCAGGGTGAACAGGAGGCCACTTCATTCAGACTTTGGGTGTGTTTCTAGCATCCTCCGTTTCATCCAGCCTTGGGTTCGCACACGTTCACTCACAGAGGGAGCTCACTACCTCCATGGCACACCTGAGCACTTCTGGATTGAACATCACATGTTTTTCTTTCCATTAAACAGCAGCCTGCCTGCTGTAATTTTGGGTGCATTGGTCCTGGTTCTATCTCCTGGGGGCCAGAGGGAGTAACTCAAATCCCCAGTTCCCCAGAGCAGCCCTGTTGATAGCTGGTGGAACGTGACTTGTTTTACTCACTGGGGAGAAGGATCTCCACGTCGATGTGGTTAGCCTGGTGGGCCTCCGGGACTCACACTCTTTCATGGGGTCTTGACATGGGCTTCTGGGTCCTTGGGTTTAAAAAGGACTTCTAAGTGAATGAGCAAATGTGTAAACTGTTGAGGGAATACATGAATGGGGGGGCAGGTGAATGAGTGAATGGCTGAGTCATGCGTAAATGAACCCCTGAGGGAATGAGTGGTGTGCTGATAGGGTGGCTCGGGCTTACCGCTAGCATCTTTGATGGTCTCTCCTGCCCCGCACCCCTCTCCCCTGCCCCCATCCTTTATTCAAGTTCAGGAGGTGAGAGATGCTGCACCCCGGAGTACCGGGAGCCATCAGGCCCTTAGGGTTGAGGATGGCTTGTGCCCACTCCCCGCCACCCCCCGCGCCCCCGTTCCTCCTTAGTCCAGATGTGGGGGTTGCTGTACTTTCTCCTGTGAGATCGTAGCCACCATCTATTGAAGGCTTGTGCCAAGCATCGTGCTAGATGTAAAACATTGTTTTTAAATGATGAAAGCAACATGAGATGTTCATACTAGTTTGAAATGAAACAGAACTTTTAATTGAATACATTTCCTACCCCATGCTTCCCCTGCCTTCCTGCCACATGGCCGAGGGAGCTTTGGACTGGGCGGATTTGACCTGGCTTGGTGCTGACCAGGGCTCTCCGGTCTCCACTCAGCAGCCTCCATCCTGCAGGGATGGCCTTCCCGGAGTAACACTAGGAGTGGGGCCATGGGGTCAGGAGAAGGATGCGGGCAGGAGAAAATGAGATGCGTTTGCAGGGCACCTGCTGGTCAATTAAAACTCAGGGAAAAAAAGGAAGACCTCCTTCTCACTGATGGTCTAAGTCAAGATTGATTTATTTCTTTTTTGGGAAGGGTTGTGAGTTGGAGGAAACAGGCTCTGTGTTCTTGGGCAAGACAGCTTCCTCCATGGGCCTCTGTTTCCCTGTTCACGAAATGGGATGGAACTGGTTGAATTAACTACTTGTCTTGGGTAGCTTAGGGTCTTAATTCCTGAAACATAAGAAGGAGAAAATAAAGAAGCTTCGTCTTTAAAATAATGCAGCATAGAAAGATATTATTAGGTCTTTTCAAGTCACTCTGAGGTGGCCAGTCAGCCGAGCGAGAAGCTGCAGAGGCGGCTCTCGGGTGTCCTGCAGCAGGGCAGCTGGGTCCCTCCTTGTTGCCTGGCCCTGTGCGAGTTGAGGGGAGTGTCGGGCGAGAGACGTGTCAGGGGCTTGACTGTGGTGTTGGTCCTTCTTCAGGTGTCGGGGAGTCCCGCCTGCGGTGCCGTGGCTCTTTTCCTCCAGGGGCTTTGCAAGCATGGTTGGAGCAAGTTCTCTGGTGCGTCTCTAATCAGGGCCAAGGTGGGCAAAGAATGACCAGGTCCCGTGTATACCTGTGCAGCCCCTCTCCCTGGGGGGGCCATGTGGAGGGACAGTAACGGCCAAGTACTTAGCCTGTGCCAGGCCCTGCCTGCAGCCCTTCCCACGCGTCCCCGTCCTCGCAGCTGCTCTCTGATTGCCCTCAGTGTCCTAGGCACAACAGAGGCAGCAGCAGTCCCTCCCTCAAAGTCACATGGCTGGAGGCCGCCGAGCTGGGCTAGCCCTGTCTTCCAGCTCCGGAGCCTGAGTCAGTAACCATCACCTTCCTTTATAACTGCCCAAGGGGCCAGAGAAGACATCAGAGAAACTCAGGCTTTCTCCAGGGGTGGGGGAGTCCCTGGGCTCTGGGCCGGGAAAGAAGGCCATGAGGAAAGGCACAGTTCTGTCCTGCTCCCCACCCCTCTGTGTGATCTGCCTCTTGGGCTGTTCATACTCACATCTTATAAAAAAAAAGATTTACACATCTTAAAAAAATATTTTAATCCTCTCCTTCCCCAGGGATATAAGCACGATTATCCATAGCTGTCTTTCTTCCAGACCTTTTCTGTGGTGCATTTACACAAAAACATATGTATATACACCCTACATTTTAAACGTAGATAATATCGTACACTGCTTGACTACACTTTCTGTTATTTGCTATTTTCAGGCAGCAGTGAGTTTCCAGTCTTAGTTGCACATTGGTACCATCTTAGGCAGTTAAAGAAATCACATCGTCTGGGCCTCACCACAGACCAAATAAGCCAGAGTATCTGAGGACGGGGAACCTAGGTCAGTTTATTTTTAAAGCTTCCCATGTAATTTGAATGTGCAGCCAGGGTTAAGAACCATTAGTCTAGGAGATGCCATCCTGTCAGTGTTATAGGCTTACTCTACTTCAATAGCCATAGTTCTACAGAATGGATGTACCAGAATTTATTTACCGTACTCTATTGATGGGCTGTTAGTTGCTTCCAGTTTTTTGCTATTATAAACGAGGGTGCAGGGAGCACCCTCATTTATAAATCTTTGTGTTTCTTAGGCTAGATTTCTGGGAATGGAATTGTTAGGTCAAAGGTTAGTCACTTGCAATATTTGATAAGTATTTCCAAGTTTCCTTCTGTAAAGGGCGTACCAATTTTTACCTGTCAGTAATAATGTGTGATGCATATTTCTCCTAATACTTGCCCATATAGAATGGTTTTTTTCTTCTTTTTCTTCCCCCTTCACCCTCCTTCTCTTTTTGCCAAACTGGCAAGCAAGAAATAGCTCATTGTTTTAATTTGTACTTCCTTGATTACTAGTGAAGTTGACTATTTTTCTTGTGTTTATAGAGTGTTTTTATTTCCTCAAGAGGAGGCACTGCACTGAATGTGGAGCTTGGGGGTTTGGGCATTTCTTTCTGTAAGCTCCCCTTTTAGTCATGTCTCTTCCTTCCATCCATAATTCATCCATCTATCTTCTATCCATCATCCATCCATCCATCCATCCATCCATTCATCCATCCATCCATCCATCATTCAACTATCTATCATCCATGCATCATTCATCCATCCATCCATCCATCCATCCATCCATCCATCCATCCTTCAACTATCATCCATGCATCATTCATCCATCCATCCATCCATCCATTCATCATTTATCCATCATCCATCCATCTGTTATCCATTCATTATTCACCCCTCCATCCGTCCATCCATTCTTTCATCATCCATCAATCGTGCATCCATCATTATCCAACACCCATCCATCCATCACCCATCCATTCATCTATCATCCATCATCCATCATTCATCCATCCATCCAACCATCATCCATCCATTCTCCTTCCCTCTTTCCCCTTTCCCTCCCATTTCTTTTTCCTTCTCCTCTCTTCCCCTCTAAATCCTGAGTATTTTACCCAAGTGAGACACTTAGCCTGGGTGCTAAGGACGAAGCACAGATGAACCAAATAGAGGCGATGCCCTCAGGGATCCCACAGTCTGGAGAGGACATAAGACCTTAACTTCACAACTAGATAGGGCAGCCCAAATTAGAGTGTAGGGTCTGCTGAGGGCAAAGAGGTCGGGGGGATTCCTTTTGATAGGCAGCAAGGCCTGGAAGAGGGGGTAGAGTTTGATTTGGGCCCAGAAGAATGGAATTGTAACACCAAGAGCAGCTAACATTTAATAAGCCCTTCCTGTGTGCAGACACTGGGCTATGTGCTTTGTAGCAGTATCTCATTTTATCTTGACATTCACTTCTGACTGCTCAGTTGGGAACCTCAGGCTTTCTGTTTCACAAGCAATAATGGATCTTAGAGAATCCTGAGCTGAACTCCCTTCTCATGTGATTGATCAGACTTTTCCCAGAGAGGCCGAGTCAGATGTCCAAGGTCATACAATAACCTTGTGGCAGAATTGTGTCTGGGGGCAGGGCAAGGATGGGGATGGGGGAGCAAGGGCACATCTTGCTATTGCTACTGACCCAGGCCCGGGCCTGCCTTGGGAACAACCTGGGACCCTCAAACTTCTGGGGTGTTGGGGGAGATTCTAGCAGGCAGACCTGGGTTCCCACCCCTTATTTCACCCACTTCCTCACCATATTATGGGTGAGACTCAGCTCCACTTTCTGTAAAATGGGATCTCCATTCCCAGGGGAGGTGTGGCAGTGAAACTTCAGGACCAGTGAGAAAGAGCTTTGTAAAATCAGAATGGTTGTCTGGATGGGTGGGGTGGGACTCACGCTCCGGAGCAGCCTGACTTGGCCATTCTCTCTCACTCTGAGGACACTTGTGCTCGGAGTGCAGCTCCAGAGAAAACGGGTGGGAAAAAACGTGGCTTTTCATCTATCAACTGGTGGGGCGACCCTGCCCTCTTGGAGGTGCCAGGTGGTGAATGAGGCTTCTGCATCCCTCATGTCCATCCGTCCTGCCTCATCAAGGACAGCTGCTCTTCTTAAGGGGCACACTGGCCAGTCACAGGGAAGAGGATGTGAGAGGGCATATGCACCACGATGGGTGTGCATGTGTGTGTCTGTGTGTTCACCTGTATGTGTGCACATACATGTGTGAGTCCCAGCCCCCAGGGGGAAGAGACTTCTGTCAGTGTTTGTATGGTTTAGACTATCAGTACAGGGACAGAGAAAATGCTCATGGGTGGTAGACTTTGTTCCTGAATTGACTTTGTATCAATTCATTTAGATATTTCTGGAATACCTACTCTGTGCTAAGGACTATGCTGCTCCTGAGCACGCAGAAAGAAGCAAGTCCCTCTCCTTTCTAAGGTTCTATTTACCTCTGTAAAGTCATGGTTGTGAGAGTGGGAAGTGGTGCCCTCCAAAATGTATTCCAGGATTTTGTTGATGTTCCATCAAAAGAATAAAAGATGTGTTCTGGCTAAGTACATTTGGCCAACACTGCATTAAGCAGAGTTAAGAGTTTAAAAAACTTTCAGGGGTCCTCAGAGCCTTTAAAATGCTAATGTGGGTCTTTCTCAGAGATAATTGTTTCTGATTTCCAAACTTATTTGATCACTTGTCATGGACCCCTTTTATCCAGGTACAGGCTTTTAACGTCTACCGTTTGCCTGTTTGTTCACGCATTTATTCCTCCCACACATGTTTATTGAGCACCTAGTATGTGCTGGGCACTGTTTAGGGTGCTGAGGCCACAATGGTGAACAGTTTATTCTAGCGGGGGCGACGGGCCATCTACAAGTATACGTGTCAACAATGTAATTTCTGGGAAAAAAAGCGGGTCTCGGGTTAGGTAGAGAGTAGTGGGGGAGGCTGTCCGGACAGGGAGGTGACATTTGAGCCCAGGGAGACTGGGGGCAGTCAGGAGGGCGGGGGTGGGCGAGGAGCAGGACCCTCGCGTCTGTGCTTTGAGGGGCCTGGGAGTGGTGGAGCCGCGGGTCTCCCTCCGGCCCCTGCCTCCCCGTGCTGGGAGGACCCACCCCTGGCGCAGCCTCTTTGGTTCCCTGCACCGTCCGGAAGTCTTCCCTGGGAGGAGGCTCGGTCTGATGGGGCAACTTCTAGCTCCCGATCTTGCTCTGGGAGCCTCAGCGGTGCCCCTCCCCGTCCCTCACTGTCCCCACGGGCCCCTTCTGGGCAGGCTGGCTTTGAGCACCACCCAACAGAGCCCGTACCTGCCCGGGTCACTGCCCTGCGCGCCCATGTTCCCACCCCCAGTCTGACCGATGGGAAAATGAGGCCACGGGACTCCCACAGCCCATTGCCTCAGAGGCCCAGCCCAGCATCCAGCCCTTTTCCAGGCCAGGGTTGTGGCCCAAGGCTGGTGGGGCGGGGGAAGGCCGAGCTTTCCAGGGCCGGAGGTGGGGCTGGGGCCGCTAGGGCCCGCCTGGGGTCTGTCTGCGGGGTTGCTGGGTGTGTTTGGGTCCTGGGAGAAGAAGGCATGAGGCGGCGGTGGGGGAGCGCACGTAGAAGTGGAGGGGGATGGGGAGAGGTCAGGGATGGGAGCGGGCGAAGAGGGCCGGGTGGGCAGGAGGCGGGAGGGGAACGCGCGCTGGGGCGGCACGGCCCCTCCCGGCCTTCGTCCGCCCGCCCAGCGGGGTGGCTCCGGGACCTCTTTGAGGCGGCCGTCCTGGGAACGCGTCGGGCCGCCCCTGCGCGGGAGGGCTCCATGGCTGCAGCGCAATAACTCGGGCCCAGGTCTGGGCACAAAGCGGCCGCGGCGGGGAGCTGGCTGGGAAGGCTCGGGGTGCGGCGCCTGCTCGCGCTGCCCGGGTGGGGTCCGGGTTATTCTGCACCGCGGGCCGTCCACGCTGCCCGCCCCTCGGAGTCTGGGGCTGCCGGGGCCCAGGCGGCGCCCCCAGGACTCCTGTGTCCCAGGACCCGCGCTGGGGGCGGGGCGGGCCGGGGGCGGTGGCCGCGGCTAGCTCGCAGCTGGGCGCCGGCCGGTGGGTGGGCTGCAGGGCTCCGCTGGCCGGACGTGCACCTCTGGGGGAGTCCTCTGGGGACTAGAGCGCTGACTGGCCCTTAGCTTTGGGGCGGCGTTGGGGGAGGGCAGTTGCCAGCAGCATTGGCCATCCCTTAGTGTATGACAATAAAAATAAGTGTAATTGATTGCTTCTGAGCACTTTGCACTCATTGATTCATTCACGCCTCACAGCAACCCTATGAGGTAGGTACTGTGATCACCTCGGTTTTATAGAGGAGGAAACTGAGGCACAGTGTGGCAAATTAAATTGCCCAGTGTCCCATAACTAGGACTAGACAGCAGGCACTCTGGCCTCAGAGCCATGCTCTGCCCCTGCAGAGCACCCAGGTGTGCATGGAGCGGGCATATGGGCCTGGGAGTGCAATTTTGAGCACATTTGTAGATGTTCAAGAAATTACAGGCAGATTTGCAAATGGATCTGAGTAATGATTCTGGGTTTGCCACTTAAAAATCCACTTACTTGTTTATTAACTGATGGATACTTTGTGACTTCATTCATTTCTTGGATGCATGTTTCAGATTCTGTGCTAGGTCTTAGGCTATTGCTAGGCCTGGTGTGTAAAAAGGGCTGGGTGCTTGCCTTCAGGGAGCTTACAGTTTAGTTGCAGCAAGGTAGGGAGACTGACAATATAGCATCAACAGTTATGCTGGTAAGTAGTTCTTCATGGACAGATGCTCTGGCTTATCAGCCTTGGACAGTGTTGTTCTGGGAGGAGGTGATGTGTCAGCTGGCTTGGGAGGACAAGAGGCGGATTTCATTCCCAGAGCTGCCTACCCCTGCCTTGGGCCCAGCCCTGCGTGGGGAGGAGAAAGAAGGATAGGCCATGGTCCCTGCCCATGAAGTCTTGATAGGACAAAATCTGGGGGAATTTTAAGTGTGTATGCCTGGGAGGGACAGGGACAAGGGCAGCAGGCTTTCCTGGGAGGAGTTAGATGAAGCTCCTGGAGCACAGATGAAGAAAGAGGTGGGGCAGGGTAGTGGAAGAGGTTGCTGAGCTCAAGGTGGGGTGCTGCTGGGCCTTTCTGGGAGTCCCCAGGTAGGCCCCTGGGCTTAGAACTCAAATGACTCCTGAGGTTTGCAAAACCTCTGAGTACCACCTGGTTCCAGAAGTTCTGAGAGGCACCTCTGAATGCCCAGGGAGTAGGCTGGAGGGGTCCTTTCTCATTTGCCCTATGAGAGAGGGAGACCCAGAGAAGCCCACAGCTCTGCTCTGGCTCACCTAGCACATGCGGAGCAGCACCGTCATTCATTCCCAAGGCTCCTATATCCTGCAGACAGGACTCCTGATCCCCAGGCCTGGGACCCCTGCACACCATGAGTGTTGGAGGTTGAGGGTGACTTGCTGTCACCCAAGTCCCTGAGCTGCCTCCACCCCCACGAGCTCCAGCCAGGCCAGGGAGAAAACAGCCTCCCCCTTGTGCCTGCTGCATCCACAGGTCAGTCTAATTCGATATCTAAATGGGCTTTATGCTGAATTTCCTGTCTCCACTGCCTCAGAATACCCATTGCCCATCCTGTCCTGTCTTATTATTGTTAGAGTCCCAAGTTGGCTGTCTTTGGAGACAGGCTCTGCCCTGGCCACAAGGGTGGCAGGAGTGGGTAAGCGTATTTATTGGTAATATTCACTGAAGCTGACTGTGTGCCTTGTGCGTGCTGAGTGCTTTACATACATTTTCTCATGAATCCCCTCAACAGCGCTGTGAGGTTGATACCATTGTGTTTGTCATTCTGCACATGAGGAAATTTTGAGGGTCAGCCTGAGACGTTCAGGGTCACATGTCACAGCCAGGCTGCCTGATACCATGGTGCCTGCCTGAGTCACTTTCAGGGCTACCTTCTGCACCCCTGGTGAGCACGTGGGCCCCCCCCCCACCAGGAGGCCATGCTGGACTGGGAGACAGGCCCAAAGCAAACAGTTGTGACCCCTGAGGCTGGTGACCCCAGGTGCCCCCCGCGGGCCTAGCTGGTGGCCAGTGGTCCCCCTTCCCCCCAACCCCCCCTCCCTCCTGCCGGCCTGGGCCTGCCCCTTAAGTGTCCTTGGAGGAGAAGCAGCTTGGGCAAGTTGAGATGGGCAGATGAGGCCAGGTCCCTGGGACATTGGGGGTGGGTGGTGGACAAGGCCAAACCTGCTTTCTGGCTTCTTGGGAACTGCACCCCCAGCTAGGCCAGCCTGTTTCTTCTGCTAGGTGGGAGGTGGGAGGTGCTTGCTGCCTTTAGGTGGGGCATCCTCCATTCTACTCTGTCCCCACGCTCACCCCCAGGCCCCAAGAGTCCAGCTGGCTCAGCCCAGGAATCTCGGATGTGGTAGTTGGGGGTAGATGGCCTTGCTGAAGGACTCGAAGATTTAAAGGGCCTTATCCTCTGGGCATCTCTTTCCACTCAAACTGCCCCCTGAGCCTAATGCCTGGCCTGTGAGCCTGCATCTTCTTTCTCCTCAACATTGTCCCTGGAGCTTGAGTCTGAACCTGAGCGTGGTGCCCTCCCAGGGCTGGGTTTCCAGGCTGCCCTTCTACTGGTGCCTGTTTTGGCCGAGAGGCCCTGGAACAGCGGTTCCGTCTCCTCCCTCTTGAAATCCCTCTCCCTGGGCACCGACCCTTTGCATTCCCTGCCCTCCACCCCCTCCTGTGCTGGCTTCCTGTAACCCAGGGACCCTGGAGGTTTCTGGACCATATCGAGTTGCCTGGGTGGTTGCTTCTCTTTTTTTTTTGGGCCATGCAGGGTGGGGGAGCTGGGAGAGAAGCCGATAACTGGGCCAGGGCCAACCATGGGTGGAGGCTGACCTCCAGCCTGAGTCTCCTTGAGTCAAACTGTGGCCCCCCAGCCCCTGCCCCTGAGGGGCTTGGGGCCTGGCTTCCCCTCCTGGCAGGGAACAGCCTATTCGGCATTTCCTGCTTCCCTCCCTTTCATTTTGCATGAGGCTCCCCAAGGACGTCCCTCGGGGTACTTGGGGGCCCACTTGAACCGTTCTCCCTGCTGACTAGAGCCAGGTTTGGCCTGCAGCAAAGTTGCTGAGCCTGGGCCCAGGATGGGGTCAGAAAGATTGCTTCTCCCCATCTTCCTCAGACTGCATCTCCCCGCTGGACAGCTGGGCCAAGCTGGGCCCACCCCAGATCTGAGCCAGAGGGCTGAACTGACTGAGAATGCTCCTCGCAGATCCCTTGGCTGAGGGCCGGTACAGTGTGGGGCTTTACAAGAGGCGGAGGGGTTGGGGGAAAATGGAACCCCCAAACCAGAGGGTGAGAGAAAGAGAAGGACCAATGTTTTGGGGGTAGGAGCCAGGGCTAATGCCTCCATGGAGTTAATTCTGAGGCTATTTTGAGAACCCTGGGTCCTCAGCAGCCCCTGCACTGTTCTGCCCTGGCCCCCCAAGGCCTGCTACACACATGGTTTTGCTTTTCCAGGCATTCTCCCCTGGTCTGCTCCCTCTGGGTGCTTTCTGAGCTCCTTGGGCCCCTCCCCCAGCTCTCCTGGGCCCCCTCCTTCCTCCTTGACCCACTTTAGTCCCCTGTTGCTGGGGGAGGGGAGTGTGCAGCCTCAGCTCTGATCCTGGCTGCCTCCCCCAGCATCCCTGGGGGCGGGCTCTGGATGGAGCCAGCAGGCTGAGCCGGCCTGGCCTTAGGGACTGGCACACGGCGTGCTCGAGTGGCAGCCTCCCTGCCCCCTCCATGGACAGACAGTTCTGGACAGCTGCCCCTGCCTGGGCCCCTGGGAGGCCCTGCCAGGACCAGGCTCTGGTTTCCCCAGTCCCGGGGAGCTGCAGCCACAGAGGTCCCTCCTCAGTGTACTGCCCAGAGGTCCTGAGGCAGGGCCAGACCCAAGCTTCCACCCATTCTTCCCCTAGATATCTGCTGGAAAGATGGGCTGGGGTCAAGTTCTCTGTTTGCAGTTAATCTGTGTGAGTCGGGGAAATCCACCAACCCTCTCTGGGCAAGGAGGGATTTGGGCCAGATAGGTAACCTTTACTGAGCATTTACTAAGTTCCAGGGATTCCGCTAAGCATTTCATACATTATATTGTCTCATTGTATTGTATCGATCTTGTTGAATTGTCACAATAATGCCATGAGGCATGCTTCCCTAATCCCTACTTTAGAGTCGAGGCAACTGAAACGCAGAAAGGGAAAGTTACTCGCTTGCGGCCACACAGGCTGTGCGTGGTAGACGCATGGGCTTGAGCTCAGGAATGCCTGATGACATGATTTTTCTTTGCTCTTCCATTCTCAAACCCATCCTGCTGTTGGGGCTGTTAACTCTTTGGAGGCTACTGGGTGGTCTTGCCTGAGTCCCTGGGTGGTCTTGCCTGAATCCCTGGGCACTCCGTCCCACTCTAGTATTGCCTGGGCCCCCTACCCTGCAGCAGGCTGTGGGAAACCGAGGCCCCAGGTTGTCTCCAACTAGGAACTTGCCCCACCCTGAGTCCTAGAACCACTCCAGTGGCCTGGCCCGTGTGTGAGCGCCACTTCCAGCTCAGGATGTATCCTGGCTTCCAGTGTTGCCAGCTGCAGAAGCCACCAGCCTGGAACTTCCACATGCCCTCCCTGCACACCCGGTGGCCCAGACCTGCTGAACCTCCCCTTCCCCCAACGTTCTCTCCCTCCTCCCTGCCTACAACCTCACCAAAAAACAAAAAATAGCGTGGGTGGACCCCAAAGGGTCTGTTCAAATTTGAGAACCTGTGCTTCTCTAATCTGCATTTTCTGTCTTTTTCTCCTTGAATCTTGACATCTGTCCTTCCTCTGGGAACCTTTGCATTTCACCATGATTGTCTTGCTGAATAGAGGAGCGGGTGGGTGGGGGGCTAAGGGAGTGAAGTCAGGACAGCTTTTCTGATTTGCCTAATTTCCACACTCAAATGTATCTTGTGATTAAACATTTTCTTAGGTTGCTTGGTCAGGGCTGGGCCCCTGAGTTTCTTTTCATAAATATTGGCAAGTGAATTTAACAGCCCTGTTTGTATTAGCTGGAGGTTTCATTTGCATAGTGATTGTTCTTATGAAACAAAATAATCGCTTGCAGTTTATGAAACTGTATAAATACCGGAATCTGGAGCCTAGCGCATGCTCAGGCCTTTCCTCCCACTTGGAAATCCATCCTGCTGGAGGAGGAAACTCTGGCTTCAGGAAGAGACAAGTGTGGAGGGTTTTCTTGGTGGAGAGGTGTTTCCCCAGGCTGGAGTCCTGCGCTGTGGCTATTGCCCGAATGGGTGGAGCTGGTGAAGGTGGATAAACTGCCGCCAGCGTGTGAACCCCATTCCAGTTAGAGGTTCCGGAGGAGGTTACATGCACGGGGGTTGGAGGTGGGCCTAGGTGAGTGCGAGGAGAGCTGGAGACCCGAGCAT
This sequence comes from Phataginus tricuspis, assembly GCA_029783875.1. NCBI lineage: Eukaryota > Metazoa > Chordata > Mammalia > Pholidota > Manidae > Phataginus > Phataginus tricuspis. Next base: position 33,402,074 of record JAQQAC010015468.1, read on the forward strand.
CTACCCCTTTATGCTGCCCTTCCAGCCTTTTTGATTAAGGTTACTAAGTGGCAGCCCAAAGTCCAGTGTTGCCCACAGATATATTTGGATTGGGTTTATGCTATGTTTAAAAGAAACAAACCAACATTTAGACATCTGGATATTTCACAGGAAAATTCATTCAGATTGCTTGCTTCTCTCATAGGAAGAATGGTTAAATCAAGGACTGCTAGGCCTCCGGTTTTGCCAGGCAACAGCCCTGGCGGTGGGGGTGGAGGCTGCCCCTTGCGGGTGGGGTATATTCATCCCAGTCCCCGGGGCAAATCACTTGTTCACATGCCTGCCTGGGGTCTGGGACCCTGGCTGGAGTGGACCTGCTCTCCCAGGGCCCTGCGGGCTTGAGGCTCAGGGACTCACTGGGAAGCTGCCTGCAGGCGCTGCTCTGATCTGGTACGAGGTGTCTGCTCAGGCCCTGCCCACTGGAGGAATTCCCCCTGCGCTGGCTGGCTCTGCCCCTGCGGCTGTGGGTTCCCAGTCTCCCAATGTCCCTATTGGCTGGGAACAGAGATCTGGAAAAGGAGTCATTTGGGGAGGTCACACCCTTATTCCCAGGAGCTTGGCTTCGCTCAGAACATTCCTGGCCTCGGCTCCTTGGCGGCTCCCTGTAGAGCCTGCTGCCCCCAGAAGACAGGCGTTTCATGATCTCAGACTGTTCTTAGGCTCAAGCGGCATCGCCCAGCTCGGTCAGCAGGCCGGTCCTTACATAAGTTTCGGGACGGTCCTACTACATTTTAACTCTACTTGTGTTGGGTGGGCCAGGCATGGAAGCTGTCCAGTAAGGAAATGGTCTCACAGACGATGCGAGCCGGAGTCGGGTTCTGAGCTCAGGAATGGTGCCTGCCCCACACCCCCAGGAGCCCCGGCCTCCGCAGCCACAGCACTCAGATACAGGGTCACTTTTCCGGAGGCTTCACTTTGTAGGAGGAAAAGTCGGAAGCCACAAAGCAAGCAGGTGGAACTGATCAATACTGGCAACTTGTTCGCGCTGCAGAGCTCTGCCTCATAGCCTGGGCGTCCCTTAGGAAAGTAGCTCCTGAATCCTCATGTGTCCCAAGGCCTGCACCGTGGACAGCCCTGGCTGGAAACCGCACTCAGGGCCCTGTGCCCTTTATGTAGTGGTCTCATGTTACCCTCACAGCAGCTGTAAGTGGTAGTTACATTACCCCCATTTTATAGGTGGGGAGACTGAGGCTCTGAGGCCCAGGATCATAGCTGGTTCAGGAGGAGTTGGGATCTGAACTCAGGCCACTTGGCTCTGGAGCCTGCTCTCTTTAACTGTGACTTTATTTGATTTTAGTTTCCCCAACTATAAAATAGGGAAAATGTCCCCACCTTCTAGGGGACTAACAAAGATAAAATGAACAAAGAAAGATTTCACCTCTGACCTCTATTTAGTAGAACAGGAGTGTGGTCTCAGGCATGCTGAGGTTTCTTTAACTCTTTATTTTACTGAATGATGTCATTAAAAATAAGTGTCCCCTTGTGTCCCTCCCCTAATCTTTATGATCTGTGTTTTGACCACTTGACTGCTCCGGACAGGATTTCCCCCCAGGATCGCGAGGTTGTGAAGTTCCTCTGGGGAGAGGATTGCATCTCTTGGTGGGGAAATGGCACAGGAGCCTGAAAGTGCTTCTGGACAGAGGAAGAGCAAGCAGCTGGGCTAGACATTCAGCTCTGATAGAACTGGCTGGCCGGCCAGGGACTGTATCAGCTGGGATGCTTCGGGCTGCAAAATGTGCATTTCAAGTTCAAAACAGCTCAATCCTAAGGGGATGTATTATTTCACAGGATGAGGAATCTGGAGGGATGTGGCTGCAGAGTACTTAGTGGGCAGTCAGCACTGTCAGCAGGGGCCAGGAACCTTCCATTTTAATGTTCTGTCTCCTGCTCTACACACTGGCTCTTGCCCTCAGATCTGCCTCCTCGGGGTAAAGAAATGGCTGTTGTGGTGCCAGACATCATACTCTGCCACATCAGTGTCCAAAGACCAAGAGCGAGAAGCCCCCTTGCACAGGCCTGTCTTTAGAGTAAGCATACCTTTCCTGGGTGGGCCTGTAGTCCTTCCCTTGTATTTCTTTGGTGAGAAGGGCATCTTTGGACATCATAGACCAACCACAGTCCAGAATATGGGACTAGAGAGCCCCAGCTTTCCTTGGATTTAGTGCCTCTGGGTATATCTAAACACAATTTGAGTTGGGTCAGCAAGAAGGAAATGGATGGAAAGTCTGCTAGGGAGGTGTTTGGTATTGTCGGGGGACAGGCAGCTGTAGGAGGCCTGTGTCAGCCCTGTGTCTTTTCCTACGCAAAAGAAATACGTGTCTTTTTCAGCAACACCTCCCTCATCTCATTACAGCCACCCCCAACATCCTAATCTTTCTACACCTTCCTTTCTTCACCTCATGTTCTGGGACTACACTGTTCTTTTGTACATTTTCCCCTCTGACTGAATCTCTTTCCTCTTTCCTGCCTGGCTAGCTCCTTCGCATCCTTCTGGACTTGGGTTCAGGGTGACCTTTCCTGACATTTCCCTTAGAATGGGCCCACCGCTCTTAGTCTCTCTCTCTCTCATATGTTATATTAGCTGTTTTTGGTAGGAATTTATTTATGATTTACTTGTTTACGGTCTTGCTTCTGCAGTGGACTCTCAGCTCCATCTGGACAGGGCTGGGGTTTTCCTGGTCTACTCCTTTGTCCTGGACTTCTGGAGAAAGTCCTGAGAGGAGGCCGAGGGGTCCAGAAAGTCTGTGGCATGGAGTAGGCATTTAGTAAATAGACACTGAATGAAGGACCCGCTGCTTACCACACCCTTCCTGAATACCTCGTCTCTCCTCTGTCTCCTCTGCTTTTATCACCCTCTCCCTTGGAGCCCCAATTTCCCTTCCTTGAGGAAGAAGAGAGACAAAAGGAAGGAGAGACAAGACGTCTCCATGAGCTTACAGACCTGTGTTCTCTTCACAGTGACCAGATGGCTGGCAGTGGCTTCTCCGAGGGCTGGGGCTGTGGAGTCCTCATCTGGAGGCTGCACACAACGGAGAGCCTGCGTGGGCGGGCTGAGGCTGGGAGGCCTGGGGCAGCCTGCCTGGGGGGCTGGCTGGTGGCTGCAGCCGGTGACATCACAGATGCACCCCTGGACGTCTGGAGGGTCAGGTTGCTTTGCCCCCAGGATGGCTCTTCACTGCTCGCAGCTCCCTTTGCCCATGAGACAAAGGGGTCAGCCCATCTCAGGGGTGGGCAGCCTCTCCCACACTTGGAAGGTGGTTCAGCTCTCAGTCTTTCTGATGCCAAATTGTAAGACTGGTGTGGGAACCAGCTAGTCATTCTAGACAACACAAAGGTGGAGGGATGGCTGTGGTGCTTTTAAGGTAAAAGACAAGGAATCTGAATAATTTTGAGAAATTTCTTGACCAGAAAAGCCAGATTGACTGTTGACAGGAGTCAAATGAAGTGGATACTGGGACATACCCACATGACATGGATGCTGCCACGTTGTCACCATGGGACTGGAGAGGGGGAGAGAAGAGGCCAAGCCCAGGCCGGGTCAGGCAACACTGAGAGTGAGTGGAGTCACGGGGTGGCAGGTGTTTGGCCAGAAGGTGGGTGGGGCCAGATTAGGCGAGCCTGCTGGAAAGCTCTCCCTGATTGGGCCCTCAGCCTGCCAAAAATGCTGCTCAGTGCAGAAGGCTGAGGTCCCGCCCTGGTAGAGAACCTCCCTGGGTCTCCACATCTCTTCTCCAGAGCTGGTTGTGCGACAGATTACGGCTTTGCTCTGTGTGCGCCAGCGGGACTGTACGTGGGTACACACGGGCCTCTCCTGGTGCCCGGTGCCTGCCCTGGGGACTCTTTTGGGAGTGTGTTGGCTGCCGCATGAGGCTAATGAGCAAAGTGTTAGGTGGTGGGGCTGTGGGTCCCCACCAGGGCTCAGTCTTCCCAAGGCCCCAAGGGGAGCCATTGAAGCTGGCGGAGGCCTTCCTAACGCCTGCTGTTGCGTTTAGGTCTGTAGCTTATGTTGCCTTTTCTTTTTCAGTGGGAAGTGTCGGTGTGAGTAATTATATATATTTTCACAAACTCGAACTATGCTTCATTTAAACTTCTATAAACATGTCTGTATAATTCTAATTAACTGCTCACATAAAGCCATCAGAAAGTTACATAGGGAAAGCTCATTTGCCAGACTGTTGCCTAAAAGCCAAGGAAAATATTATGTTCTTCCAACAAATGGACTATTCATGTAGACTGTTCCCAAGATAAACAGGAGATATTTGAGGACAAGTGAGATTTTAAGCTGTGATGGCCCAGCCTCTTGTAAGTGGTGTTCACCAGAGTGTTGGCAGGGTGGGTGGCTTGATTGAGTGATAAATGCTCTTTAAGAAAAATGCCCCAGACTTGGAATGCGGGGTCAGGACCCTGGACATGGGCCACCTCACGGCATTCTCGTTAATGTCCGCAGGCCGGAGGCTGCTCCGAGTTAGTGAAAAGTCTGAATCAGAGAAGAGTCAACATATTTCCATTAGGCCCTTTCCACGGTTTGCAGGGTTACTCAGAGAGTGTGGACAAGAGAAAAGCATGGGGCGGCTTTAATGAGTGTGTGAGAATGATTTAAGGTCACCCCTCATTCATTTCATTCACTCACTCATCCAGTCAGCTATTTCTTGAGCCTCTGACAAGGGCCAGAGTAGGGCCTCTGGGTGTCCTACAGAGACTGAATGAAAAGTCAGCAGCCCCCGGTCCTCCTGGAACTTCCCTTCTGGTGGTGGTTGATGGGGTGGGGAGACAGGAAACAAGAGTAACTGTGCATGGTGTGTGGTGTTCAGAGCTACGGGAGATAATGGAGAAGGAGAGGTGTGGGAGCTGGGCTGGGAAGGCCACTGAGAGCAGACAGGAAGGAAGCACAACTCTCCAGGCAGCAGGAACAGTGTGTGCAAAGGCCCTGAGCAGAGGAGTCTCTGGGTGTCTGAGGAAGGGAGGGGAGGCCTCCATGCCTGGGGGTCAGCAGGTGACATCAGATAGGGCTGGGGGGCTGCCCACTCTTTCATTATATGCAAGAAGGTGCTTCTGAGTGGCTTGGCAATCATTTTTTTATTTTCTTTACTTCACAGAATGTAAAAGGTTTTAACATTTTGCTGCATCCACTCAGTTGCAGAAGATGAGAATAATACACAAAAATGTAGAGAAGATAAAAGAACCCTAACTTCCCCCTGATGGGGTCCACTGTTATGTTTGGGGAACCCTCCCTTCTGGCATCTTCATTCATCATCTCCCTTGAGCTTTCTTTCCTACTGGCCTTTTCAGGGGCCTTGGCGAAGTGCTCAGTCAAACCCCTACCCGAGTGTCACAGGTGACTGATTCAGGGACAGAAAATTAAGGAGGCTTTGTTGTTGCTTAGAAAACTTGAAATTGGAGTCCAGGTAGTTTTGGAAAGCTATCAACAGCTCAAAAACTGTTGAAAAGCGAGTCACTGGAAGGCTGATGGTTTTGTGCAGACGACGTTCAGCGGTAACAGTGAACATGTATTAAGGCCTCCCAAGGACCCAGGCAGACACTGCACATGCGTAGTCCTCATCCAATTCTCTTATTTTTCTCCAATTTTTTTATTGTTGTAAAATACACATAACATAAAATTTATAATCGTGACCATTTTTAAGTGTACAGTTTAATGGTATTAAGTACATCTATATTGTGTGCGACCATCACCACCACCCATCTCCAGAGCTCTCTTCATCTGGTAAAAGTGAAACTCCATGCCATTAAACACTAGCCCCTGGCAACCACCGGTCTGCTGTCTGTCTCTATGGGTTGACTACTCAGTACCTTATAGGAGTGGAACCACACAGTATTTTTGTGACTTTTTATGACGGGCTTATTTCACTTAACATAATATCTTCGAGATTCATCCATGTTGTAACACGTGTCAGAATCCCCTTCCTTTTTAAGGCTGAATAATATTCCACAATATGAATACACCACTTTTTGTTTACCCATTCACCTGCCAGTGGACACTGGGGTTGCCTCCGTCTCTTGGCTGCTGTGAATAACGCTGGAGTGAGCAAAGGTGTACAGATATCTCTTTTGGACCCTGCTTTCCATTCTTTTGAGTATGTTGTACTCAGAAGTGGGATTGCCGGGGCATACTATAATTCTATTTTGAATTTTTTGAATTACAACTATTTTCTGTAGTGGCTATTTTTTGTTTTCTGTAGCTGCTACACCATTTTATAGTCTTACCGACAGTGTACAAGGGCTCCAGTTTTTCCACATCATCGTCAACACTTGTTATTTTTATTTTTTAAAAGTAGCCATTACAATGGGGGTGAGTGGGTATCTCGTGGCTTTGATCTGTATCTGCTTGATGATTGGTGATACTGAGAAACCGTCATGTACTTATTGGCCATTTGTATGTCTTCTTTGAAGAAATATCTATTCAAGTCCATTGCCCATTTTTGAATCAGGTTGTTTGGTGTTTTTTTGTTTTGTTATTATTTAATTTTCGGAGTTCTTGATATATTCTGGATATATGATTTGCAAACATAGTTGACCCCTGAACAACACAGGGGTTAGGGGTACTGAACCCCCACGCAGTTGAAAATCTGTGTATAACTTTTGACTCCCCCAAAACTTAACTACTAATAGCCTGTTGACTGAAAACCTTACTGATAACAAAAATAGTTGATTGATACCTATTTTTTATGTTATATGTATTGTATACTTTATTTTCACAATAAGGTAGGCTAGAGAAGAGAATGTGCTTTCAAATTGTAAATCTCCAAAAAATTTTCCAATATATTTATTGAAAAAAATCCATGTTTAAGTGGATTCACTGTTCAAACCTGTGTTGTTCAAGAGTCAGCTATACTTTCTCCCATTCTGTCAATTCTTTTTTAATCTCACAGCATCCCTGTCAAGTCAATGCCATTATTATTATTGACAAGAAACTGAGAATTGGTGAGGTTATTGGTTTTCCCCACATCCCACAGATAATCAGGACAGAGTAATAATGGGACGTCAACATTTGAATCCCGATTCCGGGCAAGAGTTAAAGTTTAAATGCCTTCAGACCATCCTTGATGTGGGTGAAAACCCACACGAAGGCCCTTGGTGGGTCCTCATGACTATGAGCCTGACTCATTCTGCTCCATCAAGGGCTTGTTGTGGGGCCCCCGCTGCTGTTTTGTCCCGGGTCTCTCCTATGTGCTCTTAGGAAAGGCATCTTGGAAAGTTCCCTTAGTCCTCCGGGCTGGAGGGACCAGAGGTGGATGCCACATGCACATCAGGTCAGCCCAGTCCCTTGCATGCCACGGGAATTTTTTTTTTATTAAGGCATCATTGATATACACTCTTATGAAGGTTTCACATGAGCACCAGTGTGGTCACTACATTCCCCCATATTATCAAGTTCCACCCCCCACCCCACTGCTGTCACCGTCCATCTGTGTAGTAAGAAGCTGTAGAGTCAGTACTTGTCTTCTCTGTGCTCTTCTGCCTTCCCTGTGACCCACCTACGTTATGTGTGCTAATCACAATGCGGCAGGAGTTTTTATTATTAGCGGATTCTTCCGAAACCTTGGTGAGCCTTAGTAGAGGGATGCTTGGAACCACCTGTGTCTCGCAGGGCGGATGGACTAGACCCGATGTTAGGTCTGTTTTTAGCTGCTTCATTCATTCACTCCCTCACTCATTCATATTGAGGTGTGATTTTTCCAGCAAAGAGATTCCCCTGGTCTCAAGTTTCCGGAGGCACCGAGTACAATCTAGATTCCAATTAGCTTAATTGCTTCATGTTAGACTTCTTAGAAAAGATTTTTTTTTTTTTCCGGCTGATGGCTGCAGTTCCAGGAATGTCTACCCCCACCATCTTCCTTCCTGCTTCTTTCCAAGCTTATTTCTTTCCACTTTATTTCTCCAGGGCAGGCCCGCACCTCAAGCTCGTTAGTCACTATGCTATCACACCAGTTTGGAGTGACCAAAGCCGGGTGGAGAAGACACCAGGAAAAAATCATTTATGATATATATAAGTTTTATATAGAAAACATTTCAATATAAATTCGAAATATTTCACATATATACAATTACATCTATCTTTTTAAGTACAAGACTCCTTTTAGGCTGTATATGTGTGTCTCATCGGAAGAACTGGACACAGAGTCTGCCTTGAGTCCAGCCCTGTCCCTCTTCCTTTGGCCATCAACATCGGATTTTTTAAAAAGTACTTTTCAACAACTGGAGGAAACAGCTCCATCCTGATTGACACACGGGATGTCGGAGCGGCATTCTCGCTGTTAAGTGATCAGAATTTCAGCCAAGGGAATATAATGAAATCCACATAAAAATTTATTTACCTAATGAAAATCCTGGAGTAATGCATAAGTGGTTCTCTGATAATAAAATGCAAATCTAAAACTATAACCAGGAGGACAATAATCTTCATTAAATGTATTGTCTAGAGGAAGCCCATGACATCCACTTAACAGTGATTTGATTTGTTTAGTAATTTCCACGTAATATTTAAACTTTATTTCGAGCCTTAAAAACCCGCCCACGAGTTTCTTTCCCATCTGGAAGGAGGGCAGCTGCCGGTGGGTGAGGGTGCCAGCCTGGAAGATCCTCAGAGCCTCCGTTACAGGGCACCCAAAACAGTGTTCTTTTCTAGGCAGCTCAGTGTCTGCTGGAGAGGTGGGGTCCAGGAAGAGACAGCAAGGGGTCGGGTCTCATTCTGCATGAGAGAGCCAGAAAGCTCCTGCTCTGTATAAAGACATTAGATCTGATGACTAGAAAGGCTTGGGGAGGGGAAGTGACTGTCCCAGGGCTCCCAGCCCAGCACTCCTGCCTGCTTGAGATCCTGCCAGGGCCAAGGACTTGAGTGATCCTTGTGGGCATCTCGGCAGGTGTTCCCCCAGCTCAGTTCTCCCCAGTGGCTTGGTCCCTAGGGCTGGAGTGACTGCCTGTTTGAGGCAGGTTGGAGGTGCTTTGGAAGCAGCCTGACTGGGTTGGAAATCTGGCTCGGCCACTGGTGAGCTGGGGGCCCTCAGGTCCTCACATGGGGCTCTCATCTCTACCTCCAGGACGGAGTTGAGGGCTCGGAGGAAACTCGTGAAGGAGCGGTGTAGTGTCAGGCTGGGGGCTAGGGTGCCTCACTGTGGGCTCAGAAGCCTCTTGGGTAGCTTCAAAGAATTATAGGGAAGAATTTGTGTCTTGGGGCCTTTTACCCATTTTGAATTGATAATCTAAGCCCTTAGATGAGAAAAATGAGCCTTTGGGGTTTTTGATTTTTGACAATCACAGAATCGTAAATAAACAGCAAGTTAAGGCTTTTGTGTATATGTGTGTGTACATGCATGCATACACATGTGTTTTTGTGTGCACACACGTGCTTGTGTACACGTTTGTGTACATGTGTACATGTGCTTGTATGTGTGTGAAGCTTTCCCATCAAACATAAGGATACTAGCACTCTTCCATAACCTTCTTTTTTTCTTTGCCTTCTCTATTTTTCCTATCAAGTTACCATATTTTTTTTTCCTTTGGAATGTTGTAGAGCATTTTGAAAATATACTAAAACAAAAAGAAGATAACAAATTACCCATAATCTCAACTAAGAATCACCTTCCAAAGGTAGCACATGACTGTGGCTAAGGCACAGGCCTGCTCAAATGCCCGTTTCAAGCTTACTAGCTGGGTGCTCTTGGGTGACCTACTTGTCCTCTCTGAGCCTCAGTTTCCTTGCTAGAATGCGACATTAATGCCATTTTTTTCTGCACAGTAGTGGAGATTAAACAAGATAATGTGTGTGAAGTGCTTAGCAGAGTGCTGGCACTTAGTCAGTGCTTGATAAATGGGGACTGCTTTGTTATTGTTTGAGGAAAGGTCGCGCTGGACGGAGGCCCCTGAAATGGAGAAGCAGGGCTGTAATCCAGGTGTGTTGCCAGCCGCCGGCATGCAAACCAGACCCAATGCCTTGAGCTTCCATCCAAAGCTGGCTCAGGTTACTCCCGGCCCATTAGCGACGACTACGATGCTGGTCAGAGCTTGGAGCCTCTTAAGTTCAAGTTCGGTCACATGCCTTGTCCCTAACATAGGCCCTCTGCTTTGTCCAGAGTCATTAGTCAGCAGGGTGGCCCTGTGGGAGAGTGGGGATGACTCAGAGCCGCCTCTCCTGACTTCTGGGCTGCACCCCAGGGCAATGCCGTGCTGGCAGAGGGTCACCCAGAGAGATTGAGGATCCATTCACATATCTGGAAAAGCAGTTAAATCCTGGCTCTGCAACTGACCAGCTGGGCAAGTCATCTAATTAGTCTGAGCCTCAGTTTTCTCATCTGTTAAATGGGGGTAGCAGTAATCTCTCATCTCAGAAGGGTGCTCTGAGGATACCGGTGAGGTTGAACATGCTTACCAGCTGCAGTAAGCAGCCCCGTTGTTATCCTCCAGGGAGGAAGGGCGAGCAGCAGAGGCGCTGGGCTGAGGGGTGGGGCAGGGCAAGCAGGGAGATGGAAGTTACTAGAAGCGCTCCATGCTCACTGACAGCACGGCTCTCGTCCCTTCTAACTCAGCGGGGCACCTTGCAGTGGGACGTGCGTTTGCAGGGCGGAGGATGCGAGGAGGCAGCATCTTCTTGGCCTGAACTAAGTTGTCTTCAGAAACTTCTGAAGGGGTGACTTTCAGTCCAAAGGCACCAGTTCCCTGTGTTGGGCGCTCTCCCCCCACACCCCGGAGTTTCTGCCCACGCTCCTGTTGACACTAATTTATCAGTGAGCCAGCTGATGGAACTGCTTTGGACTGCTGGCAGGCAGGCTCCCTTCGACTCTTCTTTTGGTTTTCCAGTGCCCCGACCCCCCAGTAGGAGGGGAGATGTGGCGCTGGCTGGTTTTCTCACGGAGCTGTCTCTGGGGGAGGCAGAAACCTGACCCGGGGCATTCGGTGCATCAGAGCCCTTTTGTGGGTGTCAGAGCAGACTGAGTGCAGCCTCCCAGCCTGCAGAGGGCCTGGGCTGTGGGGGGCTGTGGCGCCCACCAAGGGGCCTGAGGGACAGCCGGAGGAGGCCTGTACACACTGGGACCCTGGCGGGGGGGAGAATGAGAGAAAGAGAGGGAGAGAGCCAGGGGCAGAGGGGGGCTGCCAGCCAGGGACAAAGGCAGACACAGACAGAAACAAAGAAGGAGAGAAAATCCCCTCTTGTTACAACCTGTGGTTTGAAGAAAAATGTGATTTGCTATCCCATAATGCTCTGGAGTGAAACTTTCAGTTCATCTGATAAAAAACCAGGATACTGCAACTTGTAAGGCTCACCTGAAGGCCAGGTATGACAACACTCTTGTCCGATGTGCTCTTCTGTGCTAGAGGCTTCTCCACTCACGCATGGAATGAGTTTGAAACCAGAAGAATTGGAGACAATCAACCAGAAGAATTGGAGACAATCAGCTGCTGCCAAATGTCGGAGCAAACATTTTTCTTTCTGGATTTAAATAATTGCGTTGCATCCCCAGCTCTGGCTCTCCTCTAAAACCAGCCCCAAATGACATTTGGCAGGCAAACCATGGTCTGGTTTCTCCCCCTTCTCCCTGTGGGGCTTTCTCAGAAAATTTTCCTCAACGTCTGGGTAAGCTGGCTTTTAAACCAGTTCATTTTTCTTTTTTTTTTTCTTTTGGTCAGGTCTCAAATTTTATTAAGTTTAAATTTTATTCTATTTCAGGCTATAAAGTCCCCAAAAGTGGCTTTGAAAGTGAACAGGTTCTGGCATGCTGGAAATAGGTTACCTCCAATGCAAATAAAGGAGCCTAGCTTCCGAGGAGAACAAGGCTCTAAGGGTTGGGAAAATGTGTGGAGTGGTTAGAGACTGTGGCAAGAAATGGTCAGAGACCAATTTAAATGTACGTATATTTTAAATGAAACATTTTGTGGACATATGGAACCAATAGCTTTGCCAAAAGCTCAGTTCTGGGGATCAAGCCTGAAGAGCTAAACTTGCGTCTGACTACCCAAGGTGATTTTTAGCAAATGAAAGCTTCTTTTTGCTTTCTAGTCTAAGGGGAATCTTAATACATTTTTAAATTATTTGGCATTTTGAATTAATTTTCTTAGAATGAAACGAGATTCTTCAATTGGGATCTTGTAGGGAAAAGACAGCTAAGTAATTAGTGAGCTGGGCTCCTTTTCTGACACACGGATGAGATGGGGGGAGTTGAACTCCAACCAAGGTGCACACAAAATCTATTTTAGAACAAAAATTTCAAAGTAAGCAACACCATCTGTTCTTTAATTATTTCTTCTTATAAAAAAAAGTCACTAAATTTATTTGGGTTATTTCGTTGGAAAGCAATGTCTTTAAGACACTCAGAACCGGAGCTATTAAAGGCAGATTGTCAACTTTTGTTTGTGAGGTACCCAAGAACTCAGAATAGTAGAGGCATTTGAAAATTGACTTTCTTTTCCAATAGAGCCTGTTTTGAGATAGGCAGAGCACGGTTATCAGGCACCTGGGGGACAGTCGTCTGCTGTTCATGGTTGAGGACAGCAGCCATGGGATCCGGCAGAATGTTCACGCTCTAGCAGGACAGTTATGGGAGGTGAAGTATAAAGCTTTGCCTTTTAATCAGCTGATGGGGATCCTCTCTCTCAGTGTGGGGTTAGTCCACCAGGGGCCCCTGCCCCTTCGAGAGCGCCCATGTTCCACCAGTCCGTCTGTCTGTCCATCCATCCGTCATCCAACATTCATTTACTGAGGGCTTACTGTGAGCTGGGTGTAATATTAGGCCCTGTCCTCATGGAGCATACAGTCTGGTGAAAGAGATGACAGTAATCAGATACACCGGTGAGCCTGTGATTACCAATAACCATATATGCTCTTTGGAGTCTAGACCAGCACTGTCCAGACAACTGTTGTTGATGAAGGAAATTTCTGCACCTGTGCTGTCCAGGATGGCAGCCACTGGCCACATGTGGCTATTGAGCCCTTGAAATGGCTAGTGAGATTGAGAAACTACTATTTAAAATTTTATTTAATTTTAATTAAAATAGCCACATGCGGCTCATGGCTGCTGGGTTGAACAGCACAGGATCGGTGTTGGCGGGCACGTGTTAGAAATGCATGTTCTCAGGCCCTGCCCCAGGTCTGCCGAATCAGAAATCTCTGTGAGTGGAGCCCAGGGATCTGAGTTTTGGCAGTGTATCCTGGTGATTTTTCGACAGCCTTGCTGTAGAGGGAAGGTAGGTTGTGGGTGTGCTACTATGTGATTCGGTTGGTGGGGTTACATCATGGAGTAGGGGAATTAGGTTTTGGATTAATAGAAAGCTTTCTAGAAAAAGGGATGGTTGAGCTGAGACTGAACTCTGAGTAACTTGGCGGAGATTGTGGGTCTGGCCTGGGTGGGGGTGTCTGGGATTGGTGGTGGTGCACAGCTCGTCATGCGCAGAAGGGCTTGGTACATCTGATGAGCTCAGGAAAGGCCAGTGTGTTGGAGCATGGAAAAGGGGGCGTTGGGAACTGAGGTTAGAGAGACTGGCAGATCGAAGACCTGGTACTGCCAGCTGTGTGATCTTCGACTAGTGTCTTAACTTCTCTGGACCTTGATAAAGTGGGGATAACCATATTACTTACTTATCTAATAGGTTCCAAAGGACAGATGGCTCCACCCTGCTGCATGGCTCAACCCAGCTTTTCTCAATTAGGCCAAGGCACTGACTGGGTGGTCCCTGCTGCTCTGGGACCCAAACCCTTGGTTGGGGTCCGGGACCCATGTTCCATTTCCTGCTCTGCCTTTTGGGAAATCCTCTCCAGACCTCCATTTCTCTTGACTGAGTTTGTAATCTTGGAGGCTGCTTCCAGAGCCCTCATCTGGAAGCCCAGGATGGGCTGAGAGAGTGGACTTCTCCAAGTGTGTTTTAAAATCAGATGTAACTAAAATGCCTTTTGGGGAAAGTCTTCATAGTAATTTTAGCGGCATCTTTTCTGTGTCTAGACCTATGATCAGCATTTTAGGGAAAAGCGTTGAGACAAACTTTCCCATTTTCTCCCACCTCCCCTCCCCACTGCCTGGACTCCAAGCACCCACCTCCCGCCAGGACGTCAGGTGGCCAGATCCTCGGCTGAGCCCCAGCTATTTGGCAGTCGAAAGTTTTGTCCCTGGAAGATGCCAGAATTATTTTGAGATCGCGTATGTGGTGGATGCTTCTCTGCTGGAAAGACACCAAGTGTCTGATCTCAGCTGGGGGGTGGTATTTTGGGGGGATATTAGTGGCTTCTTATCTAAAATAGACATGTGTTGTTTTTCTTCTTCTCAGAAACCTTTGCAATCAACTGTGTCTCCCAGTACATGGGAGAGTGTCTGGAGTTAGGTACAGGTTAGTTATGGCTGTGGTTGCTGTTATTATTAATTTCTGCTTTTCCAGGATTGAAATGTTGCCCAGGTCTCTCCTCTAGGCAGACACGTACAATGAGCTCTTTGGAATCTTCTTTTTAAAAGCGTATCTTACAAAAGCACTGTTTGACTCAGAGGAATGAATAGCTAATGGTAGATGTTAGCCAGCTGGGTAAGACACTGATCTGTAGGGGAAGGTATCTTCCAAACACCTCTCATGTCATTTTGACTCAATGCCAAAAAACATACTCAGGACCTGCGCTGAAGTAGTTGGAATGGAGGTTACAAACTGGTTATCCACGGACCACATCCAGTGCCAGAATATTTTCCTGGCTGCTCATGATTACAATTTGTTTGAAATTAGAATGTGACATTTAAAATTCAGGAAAGTTTGAATAAAAAGATTTTCTAGCTTTTCTTCAGAGTAATTTGAAGATGTGGCAGCACTGGCCTGAGCTCCTGCACTTCAAGCACCTGCTGCTGCTTCCCATTAACCCAAGGACATGTGTGCTGGGCATGGCCAGGGTTCCCACTGCTACCTGTTGCGTTACAAAGAGTTCTGCTCACCCCTTTATGTTAGCTGTCTGGCCCTGCAGGCCTCAAACATTGCCAGCACTCTCGGGGTTAAATGAGCTGTGGCAGTGACAGCTCCTGGTCCAGCCCTACTTCCTGCTTGCTGTGTGACTTTGCCCCAGTTACACCACCTCTCTGGGCCTCAGCTTCCCCATCTGTCTGTTGGGTCATTAGATTGGACCAGCAGTTTCCCATTGCGTCCAATGAACCAGCTAAGAGGAGGCTGAGAGGTGGGGTGCTGGGCTCCCACCTCTCTTATATCTTTCACCAAGTAAGGTTATGACTGGAGAGGTAAGGAGCCCCAGGGCTTAACAAAGAGTTGGGAGACTATGAGATCACTTCTGTTGTGACCCTGTGTCAAGATTTGTCTTTGTCCAGCTGCTGCCTGGGGGGGGCTTCTTCCCCCCCCCCCCCAGAGGAGTGGTTGAGGGTGTCAGGGCAGGGAAGGGATAATACTACTTTTATTAAATAACAATGGCTACGTTTACTGAGTAACATTACTTTCCCTCTAAGGTAGGTGCTCCTGCCCTGATTTTTCAGATAAGGAAAACAAGGATCAGAGAGGTTGAATAACTGGCCAAAGGGCATGCAGTGATGAGTGCTAAATGTCGCATGCTGTGAGTCTGGGTTTGTTTCATTGCAGACCCGGAGACCACGTGTCAGCATGCTGGTGCACTTGAGTTGGCTTGGGAGGGGCATGCTCTGATGTACATGTGCAGGAAGAGGGCCTAGGAGAGATGCCCGCTGCAGAAGGGAGGCCAGCACTCTGGGCTGCTTCATGAGAAACCCAGTCCCCTCCTGCCTGCGTCTCCATCTCTGGCCATCCACACTCCCAGGGGAGTCAGGCACACGCCAGTCTGGGGTACTAAGCCCGTCAAGCTGTGAGATCTTTGTGTTTCTTTTTGTTTTACACTATTGGTTTGCAAAACTCTCTGGGTCAAATTGTATAGCCAAGTCAGTTAATTTGTTTTTTTTAGGAGAAACTTGGAGGTTTGGGAGTAATTTTGATAGTTCTCAGGACCAAGCATGTTTCCTGTCCAAGCCTCAGGTTGCCCACCCGAGAAAGGCACCAACCTCTGGCCTTGTTTGCCCTGCAGACCATGCACCATTGTCGGCAGGGGTAAGTGTAACTTACCAGGGCTCAGGACACGCCGGGCACTTGGTCTGCCCTGTGGGCAGTCCCACGGGAAGGCAGATCAATCACGTCCAGTTTACAGGTAGTTACAGGTCTGGTCTGAGGCCCCACAGCTGCCGAGGGCTGGGCTGTGACCATGACCCCAGGCCTTCTCTGACTAGCTCTCAGCCCCTGGCAGTCCTCAGCCGGACCCTGGGCACAGCCTCAGGCCTTCCCTTGCATTGTCGCTTCCTGTCCTCTGGGGTTTCCAGGAGGAAGAGGTGGGGGTTCCGCAAATCCTGCCAATGTCCTTGAGTAAGGAGGTGCTTGTTTTCTTCCTTCGGCTTCTTCTGGGGAGGCCCAAGTGAGGCCTCCTCCCAGCTCCCCAGGCATTTATGTGGCTGGGCGGGGTGTGGAGCGCTGGGCCTGCCCAAAGAGCTCTTGGCCTTTCCTGGGTGGATGGCTGGGTGGGCTCCGCTACTGTGCTGCTTTCTGTCCGTCAGGATTGAGTGGTTGCGCATGACAGAAGTGGGCTCTGGACAACTCAGGCCAAAAGGGAGTTTCAGGAGAAGCTAAGGCGGAGCTGAGGGAGTGAACGGAAGAAGCAGCAGGACCCAGGGTGCCTTCGGAGACCAGTGGAGCAAGAGGGAATGGCTGTTCTTTCCAGGGACCTGCCACTGCAGTGAAAGAGCCCCCTCTTCTATCTCCTACATTGCTCTGCCCGAGGCTCAGTCTCTGGGAAGACCTGGGCGTCTAGCCTGGCTGTGTCCCGGGGGGCGGGGCATTTGACTGACAGGCCATCGAGTGAGAGGTGGTTCCTTAGGGCACAAGCAGGGTGCTGAGATCAGAGGGAGCTTAGGGCTGCGGGTCCTTGGTGGGCAGCACACTTGGCTGACTGCCACACTGCCCTGACAGTTGTCCTGTAGCCCTGGAAGGCTCCAGTAGCTGGGGGTCAGGGTGCAAGGTGGGCGGTGAGCGAAGTGGACGGTTGCCCATTGGGCTGGCTTTGGGCTGTGGGTTTGGAGTCACCAGGTCACTGCATCTAGGCCATGAGGAGGGCTGGGGCCTTGAGGAAAACCCAGTGCCCCATCTTCCTCGGGCACAAGGGGACACAGGAGTCAGGAAGCACAGGAGATTCTCCAAAGCCCCTCAGCCTAGCAGGGCCAGGCCTGGGGAGGGGACCAAGGCGGACTGCGCGGAGCTGCCTCCTGCAGTGCGGCATGAGTGCCCCTGGCGGTGTGGCAGGGGATTTTAAGTAGAACACATAGAAACTTAAAAAAAAAATTAATTGCTCATGAATGCACAAGGCACAAAATCAAAAAGGCCCCTAGCCACCTACTTCCCCTCCCTGGAGGCCATTGGTGTTACTAGTTTCTTGTGTCTAGTTCCGGAGCAGTTCTACATATGTGCACACATATGGACAACGCCTGTATTTTCTCTCCACCCTCGTACACAAATGGAAGCACACCACCATACAGTCCCTGGTCTTTTCTCACTTTCCAGCCTTTTAGAAATGATTCCACATCAGTTAACTTGGCTCGGCTTCAGGGCTTTTACTTTTTATTATTGAAGTTTCACATATTATTGAAGTTTTTCATAAGTGTTCAGCTTGACGATGTTTCATAAACTGAGCACATCTGTGTAACCAACATCAGATCAGGAAACAACCTGGCCTCTGTGCCCCTGCCCAAGGGGAATGGCCATCTTCACGTGAATGTTTTAAGTTTGAATACCTATGTATTTCCTTTAATGTGTTGTGAAAAACTGTAGTCGGCGCATTTACCTTGGGACCTCCCAGGTATCACTGCTTAGGGTGAGAGCATCGCGCTGGGCCCAGCTCTCGGCTGGGGAGACGTCAGAATTGCCTGGGGTGTTCTGTTTGAGGGGTGATGGTGGGATAAGTCTGAGGTTACCCTGGGGGCCATGGAGGCCTTGTCTTCTCCTAATGCTACCCTCAACCCCAGACCTCCAATTCCTACAAGACATTGCTCACCTGGTATGGACACCCACACACCCAAGCACCGGGTACCTGGGCCCCATATTGCCTAATCAGGTGAAGGGGGTGCACAGATGCCTGGGGGCCGGGATCTCTGGCTCAGTGATTTGGTGTGTTTAGAGTTGGCCTAGGTTTGAAGCTTGCTCTGTCGCTTGTTGGCTTTGTGACCATGGGTGAATGTCTTAATCTCTCTGAGCATAGGTTTCCTCTACTGTGGGGATTATATGAGCCACGGTGTGCTGAATACTCTGCCCAGCCCTGGGTGCACCTGCTTGGAGAGCAGTGGTACTCGCAGTTTTCATTATTGTGCCACTGGAGGTCCTCTCCCTGTCCGTGAGCCTGGAGCAGGGGAAATGGACAAGGAGTGCGGGGGCCCAGACCTGCTTCTCGGCCCCTGTGGCACCCATCCCAAGTGAGCGAATGGCTTTCAGCGGAATCTCTCCCTGGCTGGCTGGCCCCAGGGCAGCTGTCCTGTTCCCAGATCCAGGGCTCCAAGCTGGGGTGGCTGAGGCGGGCAGGTTGGGTGGGGGCCTGGGCAGCTGACACCTCCCGGGGGCTAGGAGGCCAGCTGCCGTCCTGGAGTGCAGCAGGAGCCAGATCATCCTTTAACCCGTTCTAGTCCTGCAGGGATGGTCACTCGACTAGGCCCTGAAATGGCTCCTGCTTTCTCTGGATCGCCTACTTTGCCCTATCAGTCTTCATTAGTCCAGGAGGTCTCCAGCATGCAGTGGAAGGTCTACACCTGGCCTATGAGAAGTTTATTGGGCCTGTTGAAAAATTGCAGGGAGTCATGTAAACATTCAGATCTCTGGCCCTCTGGGGAAAACCAGAAGACCTGGTCCTGCTCGCATACTCCAAGTGGCAGCTCTGACTGGGCTGGTCTCCTCACAGTCATTTGCGATCCTGGCCTAGAGAAACCTGTCAAGGTCAAGTCTAACCTCTTCTGTCTGAGCCTTGAATTCCCTGAGGGTCTCTCTGGCTCTGCTTGACCCCCTGCCATGCCAGCAGCCTTCCTACCTCCTGAGTGGACCTTTCCTAAAAACCTAGTCTCTGCTGATAGAATCCTACCTGTTCCTCCTTGAAATTTCCCTGTAGTGACTTCCACTGGTTGGTCCCAGTTTGAACCCTTGAGGCCACACAGCAAGCTCAGCCCCTCTTCCCTGTGACAGCACTTCAGATGCCTGAAGACAGCTCTGGGTTCCCCTGAGCCTGCCTCTCTGGGCTGAACAGCGTCCATTCCTTTGCTTTCCTGGCTAAGATGTGGTTTCAGGACCCCCATTACCCTGGCACCCCTCCTTGGCCACCTCCCTCAGGCCTGTGCACTTCCGCCCATTGCTGCTCTGCATACTCTGAGGGCTGTGAGGACAAGCCTGGGCCCCACTTCTGTTCGAAAGATGACAAGAGGTTCCATAAGGCCAGCCCCAAAATATCAGTGGCTTTTCCAAGTGGGGCACTGCGGGTCACTTTTATTTTTCTTTGTGTGCTTGCCTGTGTTTCATTTTTTCCCCCTACAATTTGGGCGATTAAAAAAGGTAAAAATGCAAAGGGCTTGGGATGAGTCTACTTTAACCAGCTGATGGGTGCCTGCTGAGGCAAGGCCGTGGCAGGGAGTGAGGAGAGAGGAGGAGGGCCAGGGTGCCCCTGCCCTGGGGAGCTCGCAGCCCAGGGCACCTTGCCCAGGGGTCTCGGTGGAGGCCGGCAGTGGGAAAGCGTTACGGGAACCCGAGGAGGAAGCGCCCACTTATCCAGGGATTTGGACTGGCCTCTTCCATAGCAGGAATGAGGTGGGGCCTCCAGCACAGAGGGAGGCATTTTAAGTGATGGGGGTACAGTAACAAAGGCCCTGGGGCAGGACAGCGTGAGCCTAGAAGGCGGGAGTGTGGAGGCCTGGGCTGCAGCCTTAGGGCGCATGAGGCGGGGGAGGGTTCCCAGGGGTACAGGGACTGGGGAGGGGGCAGCGGGCTCTGGGCACAGACGGAAGACTCTGAAGGCTGTTCTAAAGGTGTTGAGCCCAACAGAAAGAGCGGGGACTGGGAAGCAGCAGCGTGCTGTCTCCGGAGGCAGAGCTGGGCTCCCCTGGCTTCCCCGGTCTAGGCTGGGTGATTTGGGACAGGTGCCCTCCTGTGCTCAGGCCTCGGTTTTCTCATGCGAAGTGGGATAAGGGGGCCGTGCAGAAGTAGCAGATGCCCCAAAGCGCTTGCTAGGGCCTGGCCCCTGGGCCACCTGGTGATATTTTGCTTCTGCTGCGTGTCGTCAGTGTGCTCGGGGGCACTTGAGGCCTGCGCGGAGCTTCTCCAGCAATGAGGCGGTGCTGTGACTTCTCCCACCTCACAGCTGCATATACTGAGACGGAGCGGCGGGACTTCCACCTGGGCCTGCTGGGCTCCCCTCCCGGGCTCTTTCCTACACTGCCTGCCTCTCAGAATGTTTGGGGCCTTTCCTGGGGCTTGTGTCTTTCCGGGGCATCTGGTTTCCAGATAAAACCTTTTAGCCTAATGAAGAAAGGCTGCCAGGATGGGCAGAGTCAGGGTGGGTGCCTGCAGTGGGGGGCAGTGTCTCTCACTGCGCCGGGCACCCGAGTGACCCGGCAGGTGCTTCACTCCTCGACCGAGCATCAGGCGTGGCCGTGTGAGCCGGAGTCCTGCCCTGCACCCCGGGGTGCTCCCTGGGCTGGCATAGCGGGCAGGGGGCTCCAGGCTCCTGGTTTTGCCTGGCCCTCAGGCCTTGTTGGTGCCCGTCCAGCCTGGGGGGCTGTGGCGGGACACCCATCTCTGGCAGGGCCGGGCTGGGCTCTGGAGGGGTGTCCCTGTCCCAGCGGTGTGCTGGGGCCTCTGGGTCCTGTCTGCAGGGGGCCTTGGGGACAGTGGAAACAGCTGCTGCCAACCTCTCCGTTCTAGTAAGGGGGTGCCAGCTGTGCTCCTGTCTCGGGGCCCTGCCTGTGTGCTTCACACCACAAAACTGGAGTGTGCGGGCAGCGGTGACCAGCGCAGCGAGGGCACCAACAGGGAGATATGGTGGGTCTGGGGAAAGAGCCGAGCCTTGGGGTCGGGGCTGCGCTGGGCACCTGAGTGACCCGGCGGGGGCTTCACTCCTTGAGCCTCAGCTTTCACCTCTGTGACCCGTGACACACGGTGTTGTCATCCTGACCTGACACCCTTGAGAAGCAAATGTGATTCTTTCAGGGTGGGAAAGTGTACTGAATGCTGGAAAGCTCCATGCAGACGCCAACGGCTTTGTCTGGCAGGGACACTGGCTGGCCTCTGGAGCTGAGACTGCCACCATGGCTGCCCCTCACTGGGCACCAGATGCTCTGCCCTGTGTGCTTCGGTGTCATCTCACAGCCTCCTCGCAGGACCTCTCGGGGGTGGGTATTCGTATCACCCCATTTGACCTATGATAAAACGGAAGTACAGAGAGGTGAACCACAGGCCCGATTTCACATGGCAGGATTGTCTGGGAGCCAGGCCTTAAAGCCTAGGCCTGGCTGATCACAAACCCTGTGCTCCTAGCTGTTGGAATTTCCGAAGTTGGAGACCTCACAGGCCAAATTCGCTGGTGAGCTTCCTTGCAGAAGCATGAAGCAGAGTGGGGATTGAGGCAGGCCAGGCTGGAGAACTGGGATGGCAGGGCGGGACCAGGGCTTCCAGGCTGAGCTTTGTGCTTTAGTGGCCCCTCAGCGGCTGTCCACCTTGGCTGAGGAGACTCTGAGCAAGAGGATGTACCCCACTTCTAGACCTGAGTTTGGGTCCGTACGACTCGCCCTGCCCTTGTGGCCCCAGACCACCTGGGCCTCTTCCCATGTTGGGTTTCCCAAGAGTGGACTGGCCTTCGGTGACCTCATCCCCTGGGGAAAGGCAGGGCAAGGAGTGCTGTTTGCAGGGAGTGGGGCATGGCAGGGCTTGAAAATGGGGTGTTCCTGTTGGTGAGGGAAGGAGCTGAGAAGAGAAGGGGGGTGGGCTGCAGGCCAGGGGCCTGAAATGTTAGAAGTGGGCCTGGGTGAAGGGCCAGATCCTGACAACTGGTAACTGCCTGACAGAAGGGTGAGCTCACATGTTTGCCCTGCCGTGTGGTCCTGGGCGGGCATTCCAGCCCCAGACCCCTGGCATCCTTGTCACCAGCCTCAGGAGCATACTTCAGGGACCGGGGGGCTTGGTAGAGGCACTACAGATGGTCTGTCAGGACAGGGAGCACGAAAGGTTTTTTCTGGCTGTGTAAACGCACCCAGAGGCGCCCCCTTGGGCAGGGCGGGCGCCAGGAAAGGAGAAGGCAGTCACACCTGGGTTTGCAGGCCGGCAGGGTGGAGACCCTGGGCCTCAGGAGCCTTTCTCGCGGACACTTGTTTTTTCCTGCCATCTTTCCCTCGGCTTGCTTGGGGTCTGGGGCGGGGGTACCTGGGTGTGAATTTTGCTTCCACTCCCTGCAAGCTGCACCTTGTGTTACCTGAAACCTGTCTGAGGCTCTGCCTGGCTCCAAGGACTACCTGCGATACTGCCTGGGAGGAGCCCGGCCCTGGGCGGAGCCTGGGCAACAGCCTTGGCCTGTTCCGCTCTGCACCAAGCAGCCTCCGGGGGCCCTGAGGCCGGCCCCTGCCAGCAGTGGGCCAGATGTGTTTTTTGGGTGGGGCAGGGGGAGCATCTCCGGGTGGGTGTCCTCGCATGATGTGTGGGCTGCTGTGTTTTGATCGAAGGGAGCCAGACTGATTTTCCTGGCCCATCTCTCCTCCATCCAAAGCAGAAAGTTAAATAAACACAGCCCAGTATTATCACAGGACGTGAGGAAAATGAACTTGGTCCCCACAGGCGGCCCACATCTGGCAAGTGTTGGGCCTCTCAGGGCTGGGGATGAGACAGATGTGCTTGAGCGTAGGAAGGGCTCAGTGTCCCTCCCATGCAGGGATGTGCCCCCTTCCAGGGCTCTATGCCAGCCTCAGGGACCGGGGGGGCTGTAGGCAGCTTGTCTTCAGCTGCATCCCTAGCCACCCCTTCAGCGGAGGCCCCCCGAGCCTTTCTGAGGCTGGTTTTCCCTGGTCCAGCCTGTGTTTGATTGGAGGTGCAGCCTGTGAAACGGGTCCTGCTGCCTGGGCCCTGGTGTGCGCAGGAGTTCAGGCCCACCTGGGAAACAGCCTTATCTTCTAGCCCTCTGCTCAAGGCCATGGCGGGCCGACGGGCCACATGCTGGCGGAGAGTTTGTAGTTGGCATGAGCATCGTCTGCTCAGCTCAGCCCCTTGTCACCTGACCTTTGGCCCTCCCTGAACTGAATAGGCTGGTCAGAGCCCCGAATTCCATATAGGATGACTGGTAGGTGCTTTGGGCTGGAAGAAGTGAAGCGGGTGGGCCTCCCTCCCTCCCATTCATTTAGTCCTCAGAGGTCACCCAGCATTGCCCAGGCCTGTGTTCCCCAGAATGGGACATTGCACACTCCTGAGTCCTGGGTCGAGTCAGGTGGTTGATAGGTGAGTGAGGTTTTTTTCACCATAGTTACATATTTATTCTATTAGGAAAATGTAACTGTATGTGTTACTCTACTATCTAATATTAGAAAAATTGTTACTAGCACACCAAATGTGTGATTTCATGAGCAGTGCTGCCTAGAAGAAGGCTAGAAGGAAAGGTGTTCAGTAAAAGAAGGGAGTTGGAGTAAAGAAAAGCATCCTGTAAGCCTTAGTGCAGGGGGTGCCTGCTCCTGGCCAACTCCCGGGGGGCCCTGCCAGCCCTGGGGCCCGGGCAGCGGAGATGCCTGTTCACTGCTCCAGAGCACGAGCTGGGGGTGGGGCAGTGGGGGGGACTCCTGCCACCCTCCCTGGCGGCCGTTGCCTCTGGAAGGGCAGGTTTGGCTGATGTAAATCCTGCCTGTGTGGGACCAGCTGCCTGGTAGATACTCAAGGTCCCCAAAGGTCTCCACTGAATCCTAACCATAGTGGGTGGGCAGTGGGGCTAAGCTGCGGGACATGTCTCTGTCAATGAAATCGCCCCTTCCCAAAGCAGACTTATTAAAAGTATTGACCCCTTAAGCCTTAAACTGTAAGGTTTTATGATTGCCCTTCCCCTCCCTGAGAATTACAAACTGCAAGTGGTCAGTGTAGTTTATTCCTGTGGGACGCTTGGGGCTTTTGATATGAGAAAGAGAAGGCTGGGCTGCATGTCCCAAAACCAGATGAAAACACACACACACACACACACACACACACACACACACACACACACACATCAGTTTTCAATAAGAGACTGAGTTTCCTCTTTGCTTGTGTTTAAGATAAACCACATGTATAACAAGGTAGTGACATTTATTTACAGTATGTTAGCACAGAGGGTAAGTTGTTAAGGAGTCATAAAAAAATATTAGTTTCTACTCTATGGTGCTTTTCTTCAAATGAAACTGGAAAAAAAGGCGAGAGAGTGGGATTTTGACCTCACCCTCGACTTTCCTTTCTACCCCAAATGGCAGATTACTCTGGGAGGGTGCTGCCCTCTCCCCCCTGAGTGAGGGGCTAGGACCCCAGGCAGATGTTCCCTGACCCATGGCCCTGGTGCCTGCCTTCAGGTTAGTGCCCAGTGGGCTGCTGCTCCCACCCACCCGCCTGGGGGGATGTTGTCATGGCCCCTCTGTGCATAGCAATCCGTGCCCTCGACTTCATCACCTTTGATCAGAGTTGGATAGCTGGTGGGGGAGAACCCAGTGTTGCCACTGAAACAGGATGTGGGAGCCAGACCCTGTCGTAAATCCACAGTTATATGCTGCGTGTCTCTGGTTAACGAGACCATACAGGGGTGACTGCATGAAATGAAATATGTATATGAACAGGGAGATTAACTTCAGGGAGAGACGGGATTAAATATGAGGGCAGCCTGGGGGGCCTGGGGCAGGCAGGCAGTTCCCCAAAAGGAC
The DNA here is from genome assembly GCA_029783875.1 of Phataginus tricuspis. Taxonomy (NCBI): domain Eukaryota; kingdom Metazoa; phylum Chordata; class Mammalia; order Pholidota; family Manidae; genus Phataginus; species Phataginus tricuspis. Next base: position 33,427,027 of record JAQQAC010015468.1, read on the forward strand.
ATTTTTGGGAAACATCCCGACCATGACTGCGTTTCCTGGGGGTGCAGATGCAATATTCCTGTTTAGTGTCGCTCACTGTGTGCCAGGTCCTGGGCTAAGCTCTTTACATGTGTTATTTCACTTTGTCTTCAAAACAGATGTCAGTCTTATTACCCACACGTTATAGACATGGAACCAATACTGAGAAGGGGACCATTGCCCTGGGCCACACAGTGGAGGGGGTCTGCGATTGACCTAGGCTGGCACACCCAGCACTGACCTCACAGACCTGTCTCTGGAACCTTCCAAAAAGAAGCGTCATTTCATCCCACCCTTTCCCGCGGCTGGGGCTTTCCTGAGGCGGCACAGAAGGCCTGGGAGGCCCCGTCTGTCACTTGCTATTTGCTCAACAGCGGCTGAGGGGCAGGTTGGGCGGGCAGTGGATGTGGTGGCTTTGGAGCTGTGCAGACCCCGCTTCAAATCTGGGCTCTACCTCCCGTTGTTTATATAATTTGACCCACTTAAAAAAAAATTCACTCAGGTCCTCCTTTTCCCATCTTTAAAATGGGTACCATCCATCAAACCCCCTTGTAGGGCCCCTGGGAGGATTAAATATAAACGTGATGACATGTGCGACAAGCCAGAGTGGCGGTGGTTTCTAGGGCCACTAATGTGCCGTCTTGCGTGAGGCAAACTGAGGGTGGGAGAGAGAGGGGACCGAGGTCTCCCTAAAGGGCTGAGAGTACGTTATGCGGTAGGATCATGGCTTCCCTTTGCCAGCCCCCTGGGTATTGCGTTCTGTACCATGGGCTTTACAAACACCTCTTAGAACTACCTCGCAGGATTGCTGTGTGCAGAGAAGTTACCTAATTTGTCCAGGTCACGGAGCAAACCATGTTGCATAGGGGTTTGACCCTCAGGCACCCTTGACCGCACCCTGCTGCTGCTGAGGGCTCACTTGAGTCCAGGGCCAGGGTGGTCGGGGAGAGATTCTTGGAGGAGGTGAACCTGAGACCTGGACAGTGTTACTGACCGGGGGAGAAGGGTGGCTCTGTAACTGATGGTCACGCTGACCCTGGGGGCTTGGGTGAGCAGCTTGAAGCCCTGGGCTTGTGTCCAGGTTTCCCTACAGGCAGAATCCACAGTAGGGCTGGGCCGGGCTGGGTGGGGCTCCCTCAGATTTCCCCTAGTTTATATTTCCTTGCTTAGGCAATTGCAATTTGATTTGACTTTCCTGAACTTCATCTATGAGCAGGAAGTCTTTATTTACATTAAAAAAGAGACCCACAGCCCTTTAAGATTTTTGTTAGTGTAAAAGGAAATCAGACTTTTATTTGTGGTTCAAATAGAAAGTCATCCTAGCTCCAGGCTGGTTCTCCCACCCCTGAGCTTTCTCCAAGGCATAACTGAACAGAAGGGCCCCCCCTCTGAGCTCTTGTCGGGGGCTGTGGGTGGTGGGTGGTCCCTGCTGGCTGGGGCCTGCCTTTCACCTTCCCCAGCTCCCACCTTCCTTTATGTCTACTCTTTGGGTCCTTGCTTTTTCCACCTGTTTTTTGTCTCATTCTGAGATTGGGATTCATTCAAGATCCTCCAACATACCGTAGTTTGTCCATTCATTCATTCATTCATTCATTCATTCATTCATTCATTCACTCAGTTCTTGTTACATAAGTGCCAGTCCTTGAGGGGTACAATGATGGTAACACTTGTCAGTGTGGTTTACAGTCTCATGGTTGAAGGTCGAAGTCAAAATTCCTTTTCCCTTAGTGTCCAGCTCGGAGTTCTAGGTCACATGAAGTGCCCAGAGCTTATTAAAGGAGGAAAAGAACAAATAAACCTTGGCAATATGTCTCAAAAGCCTAAAAATCAGCAAACCTTTTGTCTTAGAAATTCTGCTCTGGAAACTAATTCTAAGAAAAATCCTTGAATAGGCTTGTGGCCTGTATGATGTGTGTAGATTTTGCAACATGATTTCTCTTACAGTGGAAAACAACTGGACGTAGCCTAGGCGTCCAGCAATAGGGCATTGGTTAAACCCGGAGCCTCTCCCATGACAGGACTCAGGCCACCAGTAACAATGCTACTGTCAATCCGTGTTTTTGATGTGAAAAGATATTCATTGTATATTACTGAGTTAGAAAAGCAGGTTCCAGAACAGTTTGTGTTGTTCAATTGTATGTATTGTTATGACTTTCTAGAAAGTCATAACAAAGTATTTATATGCAGAGAAAGTTGAGCTTTTGGTTTCTTAATTTTGACTCATATGTATTTCATTGTTTTCTACATTGTACATGGATTACTTTCATAAAAAGAAACTTTCATAGAAAGAAAAAGATGTTTAACCTAGGAAATAATAAGAAAAGGGCAACTCTGAGTGAAATCTGGGTTTCTGACGTACGTGGAACGTGGGCTCAGGGTCTGGGCAGGGACAGTGGGGTGGCTGTGAGAGCCAGGAAGGTGCGTGGGACGTGGACTCCCTGTGGCTTCCAGGGCCGGCTCCAGCCCCCAGCCCCTCCTCAGCCAGCGGGTCCCCACCCTCTGCCTCCCTACACCTGTCCTTTATCCAGGGGTGTGCTGACTGTGCACATCTCTTCCCAGCTCTGTGTTCAGCCACATTTGGTAGCTTGAGAATGACTGTGGTGCGAGTATTTACACTATAGAAAGTGGCGAATGCTACAAACCAGAGCCCTTTTTCTCCCGGCACCACCTGTTAGACATTTCCCAGCACAGCACTGTGTTCTCCTGTCGCGCCACGGAGCCTGTGTGCTCAGGGAGACCCCAGAGGATGAATTCTCTTCTTAAGAAGGAGGGACTTAAAGAATCTTCTGTAAATTTGAATCACTGGGAAGAGAGAGCGAGCGAGAGAGAATCAGGGTCTACTCTTTTGCCGGCGTAACCTGCTCACTGTGGAGCAGCTCCTCTGCTTGCTGAAGGCGGAAGTAAAACAAGAGGCCGCGAATGTCAGCCCTGGACAAGAGGCCG